>CAUJNA010003221.1:626685-779185 GCA_963377175.1 Effrenium voratum
GGGGGGGGGGGGGGGGGGAGGAAGAAACAAAAACAGAAGGGTCCAAGGCACACACCCAACTTGCTCCCCCACCTTCGGCTCCCGCTTCGCCGGGCCACGCCCCAGCTCCAAGATCCCGCTGCTGCGGGTCGTGGCCTTGAGGATCCCGTCGCAGAACTCCTCCACGCCTGCGATTTGTGGGGTGGCGGCGCTCACTTCCCAAGCTGACTGGGCCCAAAAAAGTGCTTGAGCTTTGTAGTTACCGCTAAAATGGTCCAAACCCAACAAGTTTAAAGTCCACCAACTCAGGAAGTGAGGCGGTCTTGTGGCGGGTACTCAGTGGTTCAGTGACCCTGGAAAAAAGGGACACCTTTTTTGGGAAGACCATTTTTAGTGGGGCAGCCACCAGAAAAAAAAAAGAAAAGGTGAAAGGGTGCCTCTGAACAACTGAGGTTAGGTTGCTTTTTGTTTTTCTTGTTTTTGCGGTTCTGTGGCGGGAGTTTGCTGTTTGTTGGTGTTGGTTTTGTTTGTGTATGCTATGTCTATTTGTTCATTATCATTGCGGGCGGGGGTGTTTCTTTATTGTTGTTTGCTCCGTGCTTTTTGTTTGGTGGGGGCCTTTTTGGTGTGTGGGGGTTGTGGCATGCTTTGTGTGTCGCTTCTTTCTTTTGGTGTTTCTTTTTGCAGTTTTTGTGGGGGTGGTTGCAATTTGCTATTGTTGGTCTTTTGCCTTTGCTTCTTCTTCTCTGTTTTTTGGGGGGAGGGGGGAGTCCACCAGCCGTCCATTTCTTCCTCCCCTGCTTTTCTTTTTGTGGGAGGGGTCTGTTGGATTTCCAAAAAAACTTATTAGGAAGGTCAACCCCTTTTTTCCTTAAATGTAGCCCCGAACGGCGACATTGGCATATTTTGGGCCTGTTCCCCGTCGCTGTGGCCTTGCGTGGTCGGGAGGTGGTCCGGAGGGGTCGGAGAGTGGTCGGAAGGTGGTCGGAAATTGGTCGGCGGTGGTCGTTTGGACATTGCAGCCTGGTTCTAAAGATGTGGTACTGTTGCAGCTTCACGTGTTTCCATATTTGGGTCATGCAGTGAAATTATTCATGTGATTTGCATTTTAAGGATTTGTTTAAGCCTATCTGATCAGCAGGCTGCCCGGATAAGCCATTTGGAATTCCAACATGAGGGGTCCCATGTTTGAAGACACACAGCCTACGAAAAAGGACAGCATGCTTCGCTTTTCCCTGGGGCTTGGGGGAAGCAGCTTGTGCGCAACCATTCTCTTGTTCGTCCCCTGGGAAAAAAATAAACACCATATTTCCAGTAGTGAAATCGATGCCCTTTAAAGCCAACAGGGGCCAAACAACAACACATATTCTTAACCAAATGGGGAAAAGAGAAGAGCGAAGCAACATACCCTGACATGGGCATGGACGCCTTTGCTGTGAAAGACCGTGAAACGCCGATCGGCAGGCGAAAAAAGCACTCAAGTCTGTTCTGGCTGGCTTGGTTGCTGCTACATGGGATTTAAAAGGTCCTGCTGAATGGATGTTTCGGGAAGACCAGGATTATTCCGGTGATGATGCAGCTGGGTCCTCCAGTAGAGAGGGTTAGAATAAGGGTTCCCTTTTTCCTGCAGTCTATTCCAGTACAGGAACCCTCCCAACCAAAAAAGGGAAGAGAAAGGGCATCTAGCTTGGGAACCTAGGCAGTGCTGCTCTCGCCTTGGGGCCTTTCGGGTCCGGCGGGTGGAAAAGGCTTGTTGATGAAGATGGAAAGCTTGAATTCCACGCAGGCCCCCGACCCCTGGCTAGAGAAACAAAGGATGTTTAGGTTTAGGGTTCATGTAATGGCCTTTGTTTGTAAAAAGGCCGTTTATTTACCCCCCAGGGTTTTGGGGCTCCCGATTTGAGAAAATCCTACCTCGCCCAACGAGCCGAGCACCCAACGAAAGGAGCGGGTTGAGCCAAAGCAAAGGACCCCACAATACGGTGATGGGATAAGGGAGCCCAAGAAAAGTGGGAAAGCCCAAACAGTGGTTGTGCTTTGCGCCTCAACAAACAATTGAAGTAACCCGGACTTTAGCCTTAGCTAGGCAGCTATGTCACATTTGTACCGAACCAGTGGATGTGTCTCTTTTGAGGGCTTTCTTTTTTGAGATGCCCAGATGCGGAACCCATTTCGCTCTGAATGATACGGAAACCCTGAGACATTGTGAACATAAATCTCCAGCACAACGCGGCGCGAATCTTGTTACGGAGGGTCCTTGTTGCCCAATATGGCCATGGGTCAAAATCCAAATCGTACCCCCAGTGAACATCCCAATCCCCACTGCGATAGACTAAAATGGGTGGTGCACCTACCCCAAAATGGTACCAATGGTTTTGACCCAGGGCCCTATGTCAGTGACAGGTACTAGGGGCACAATGTAGCGTTTCCGCAGCTCCAGCTCGAGAGTTCCAACCATTCAGTACAAGCGCAGAGCACAAAGCGCACCTTCGCCGCTCCAGCTTGACATTTGCAACTATTCAACGCAAGCAAGGCGACAGCAGGGGTCGCTGGCCCAGGCTGGGTTTGGGTAAGCAACAAGGTATGCAGGTGTAGCACAGAAAGAGGAGACACGCCCAACTTAAGTCAATATCAAAACCTGGTATGCAAAATTTACAAGGTCTACTCAAACCAATGTAAAGAACGTACTTAACCGGCTTAAGTTGTTGGTAACCTAAGTTACAACTAACAAGTCCCCCAAAGTGGGGTAAACCTTATTATTAGAGGAATATAAGTAACTTACTCACTTGGCCGAACCCTGCATCAATATTAGCAAACGTAATTTCTGGATTCCTCCCCGAGGACAACCCGTTTAAAACCAATTGCGGATTCGTCTGGGAAAGCTATTTGATAGATTCGCTTTAAAGCCAGGTGGAAATTAAACATATTTATTCCGAAATGCAAATGGACGGGGCTTGGGTGTCTTTCTTGCGGGTACCCCTTTCTTGATGGTGTTGAATTCAAACCACAAGGGACACCTATGCCATTTTAGGGGGTCCTTAAAAAAGGCACACCCTTATCTGAGATCCCCTAAAAGTCTACGGTCCCTTCAAAAAAAGAAAATTGTCTTCCAGGTTCTTTCGAAACCTAAACAAACATCCTTACATTATACACCTAAACATTGCAACTTGTAAATGGTGGTGTCCAACTTCCTTTTGGTGTGGGTGTGGCTCAAAATTGAACGGGAGGGGTTTCTTAACAGGGCAACCCATTTTGGTACCGTTCTTTTGAGCCACCGCCATGTGTCAACTGGTTGCAAAATGTATCGATCCTTAGCCCTAAACCCCGACGGAACCCCATGGCTAAACGAGGTGCCGATGGTGCCGCCGCCGTCGTAGTCGAGCATATCAAAGAGCTCCCTGAAAAAAAAAAAGGCGGGACGAAGGGGGAGGGCCCAAAACCAAAACCCACGAGGGGGCCGAAAAGCAAGTTGAAACATGCAAAATTCACCGAAACGCAAATGGCGTTCCCCTGAAAAACAAAAGAGCAACCATAAAAACAGCAAAAATATTCACAAGCCACAAAGATAAGCAAATAAAAATGCAAGCGGCAGCTTCTAAGCACATCCAAATTGCTGGTGTGCCCTTGCACAGTGTGGTTGCAACTATCCCTGGGCGACTGGAGGGTGAAACAATCAAAACAGGCAAGCGCGCCGGCAAAAATCGTTGGGCAAGCCGCTTGAAACTCATGATAATAACATGGTTGTTACATGGAGGTTGCTCAAAGGCCCTTACATGGGGCGACCGTTGTAAAAACAATAAGATCAAAATAAACAGATGATATGTCCCACTTTTTTGGGACAAGTTACCCTTGGTCACTTCGGGGTCGAACCGAATATTGATCAGCCCCCATCTCTCGTGAACTTCCTGAAGGCTTCGGGGATCCGAAGAGAAGTGGAGGGCTTCTTCGTTGGCTGTGGCTTCTTTGTTTTTCTTCCTTCTTATCTCGGCCGTGAAAAGGACCCAGAAAAGAAACGTGTCAAGCTCTTAAAAGGCCATCAACTAAAGTCGATTCGCTTTTGGCCGAGTTGGAGGCCACTTTGGGCATCACAAATAGGCGTCTGGAGCGCGCAGCAAATCCAAGAGTTTCCCATAGAAGTTGCCTAGCCAAAGGAACCCGGAGGAACCTCTCAACTACCCACCCCCTAGAGATTCCATAACACAAAGTTCCAATCTGGGTTCCCGACAAAAACAGCAGCTGGTAATATTCAGAAAACGACAATGACATCTCCTCTTGGGCCTTCTCCCATTTGCGCAGTCGAATTGCCAGACTCCGAAGCCTTTAAACTATTTTAAGATCCACAGAGGGTGACAACTGACCATCGGGACACCGCCTGCCACACAAAACAGAGTTGGAAACTCGCAGGAGATCCCGCACGGGCTCGCAAACAGCAAGAATCATAAGCTTTTAGCCTGATCCATAAACCTATACAATACTAATGGCTGGCGGAATGTCAACACATCTTCAGGCTTGATCGAACAAAAAAAACAAAAACAAAAAAACATCTCCGACTTTGTAGGTCCGCGCCATGGTTACCTTTTGCTGGGAGGGAGCAAAAGAAGAAACCATGTCCAGAGCCACTTCAGTCTAGGCAAATGACTACCCTCCCAGCTGTAGAAAGACGACAGACTCCTCTTGGAAAGGGCCTGTTTGCACTTCCATGTTAGTTGGTGGGAGGTTATTCTCAAGGAATCCCACAGTAAGACACCTGCATCGGTCGGTTACAACCGCAGGTGAGCTCACTAATGACAATTCCAAACGCACCATGACCGGTATTTGCAGTACAAGTGAATGATACAAAGGACAACCCATCAGGGTTCCCCCATGAAAGCAAACCGGATGTGTTGTTGGAAGAGCAAACCCCTTGCTTAAAAGAATGTTGAGCCACTTGGAACCTCCTTTTGGACTCCACGTAAGTGAATTAGGCTGTTCAAAATCGAGTGGCCAATTCCAATCTAACAGGGTGTGCTTTTTCTCAAACAAAGTCAGACACATCCACGCGTTCCCCCCAAATGTTGTGGGTTTCCTGTTGGTTTCCTATTAAAACCAACCAACTTTTATATTTTCTCAAACCACCCACATACCTTGTTCAACAAATGGAAGTAACTTCCTGGTGCTCCGACGAGAATGTGAAATGGAATGCACCCAGGCTTTGATCTCCTAGGAAACCACCAGCTGCATATTTTCCGAAGCAACCAATTTCTTATTCCAATCTCTCGCAGCAAGGCAAAGATTCTTCGCACCAGAAAGTTTTTGGGGTCCCGGGGCTTCGGGAGGGGGTATGGTGGACGCTTTTGGGGTCGATTTGTGGCTTTCTTCTTTCGGGGTTGGTGTTTCGGGTTAAACAGAAGGGAATGCAAACTGGAATGAACTCAGGATTTGGTCTCCTTACAGGGGACGGTTTCATCGGAGCCATTCCATTTCTCATTCCCGTCTCTCGCGCCAGCAAGTATCTTGGGACCCCGGGGCTGTTGGAGGGGGGGGTCGATTTTGCTTTCTTCTTTTGGGGTTGGTGTTCCGGGTTGGTCAAAAACAAAAACGAGCTGGGAATGTAAAACACATTCCCTTAGGGATGGTTTACATGGGGGCCATTCCATTTCTCCTTCCCTGCCAAGGTCTCCAGGTCAAGAATCCTTCAACCACCCCGATGGAACTCGACGATCTCCGGCGAAAAGCGCCCGCACCTGAGATCATCCGTGGCCACGATCTCCTGTCCAGGTTGACGTTGGGTTTGGGGAGCAACAAATTGAAAATTTGTTGGCAGTTAAGTGCATTTGGAGTTCAACCACTCAACCACAATAAGCAAAAAACACATTTGGAGTTCAACCACTCAACCACAATAAGCAAAAACTAATGTTTCCCAAAGACAACCATGTGTTGGGGCTTGGCTTGGCTTGAGCTCGTATGGGGATTGGGTACCGAAGGAAGCGCAAGCCAAAAAAACAAAGGGGGCAGGTGGGTTTTGGGGAAATTGCGAACCTCAACGTGGGTGTCATTTTCGACGGAATGAGAAATTCACCCGAACCAAAAGCACAAGAGGGCGAAGCAAAAAACCAAACATGTGGAGCCTCAATCCTGATGACGTGGTAGCCCCCACATGGTATGTGTGCTTCCCGGGTCGGAATCCTAGAACAAGGCTCCGGGCACGGGCTGAAACCCGGCACCTTGCAAGCTCAAGGAAAAATTATCACAAACCCGGCGGCGTTTTCTTGTTAACGGGAAGCCCCTGTTTGGTTGGCTTTAAGGAAAGGCCAAGAATTTCAGGGTTTGATGAAAACCAACCAAGCATGGTGGCGTTGGGTTTTAAGAGGAAGGCTGCTTGGAAGACAGCAACATGTTTTTTCGGCTCCCTAGTCTTACCCTGGCCCAAGACCTTGGACATGTTGGAAACTCCCTAATCTTACCCTGCCCCAAGACCTTGGACGTCTTTTGGGGACTTTTGGCCGGCATACAGGTCTTGGGGTCCTGATGGCATACAAGAAACACAACCACGCCACTGCTTCTATCAGCCTCTGAAGGGTCACGGGAAGAAGCCACGGCCGAGGTCTTTTCAGCTGGACCTTCTCCAAACGCTTAAAACACCTGAGGCATTCTGGTTCGCTCACACCATCTACCAAAAAAAGCATTTTCTCAAGTCCCAGGAGAAGAAACAACTAAAAAAAACTGTCCAGTAGTGAAAGATTCCCTTGAAAACCAACAGGGGAAAGTAACAAACCTTCATTTCAGCAAACGGAATGGAGGGTCCCTGCTAAGGAGAACTCTGGAGCCCAGGGCAAAGACCTCAGCGCGCTCTGGGAAACTTATTTGCCTCTGCTTCCGATCTGCGAAATCGGACAGCCGAAACTCAAACTTCCAACCCAGGCAAACGGGACCCCTTGAATATGCCATTGGGCCTTTGTGGCCCTCGCCAACTGATTTGAGCAAATCGCAGCAAGTTTCTGGATGCCTTTTGTTTCCATTCGCCATAGCCTGTGGCACGGGCTAGCAGCTTCCGACTCGGCCAACAGTTTTTTTTTTTTTTTTTTTTTTTTTTTTTTTTTTATTGTTGTTGCCACCTTTTGTAGAAACCCCCTCTTAGTGAAGGATTCCTTTTTGAGGGGGTCGCCCAGTTTCAAAAGGTTGCAAAAAGACACCCATGAGCCCCAATGCCTCGCTCGAGATGCCCAAAAAAAACCTCGGCGAGGCGGCTCGAGTCGAAGATCCCTCGCCTTGAGGTGAAGCTGTGTCTCCTGCGGCGCCGCGTTGATCTCATCCATCGTCAGCTCCCCAGAGCCATCCTGAGGGATGCGAATACAACAAAATGGGCTTCCCAAAGACTAATCCACCATATAAAAGGGAAGATTCCAACTTGTATCACAGAAGTCATGATTTGAGTTAGGCTCAGTCATAGTATGTATATATAGTTTGCTTCACATGGAGTCACAGGTAACATGTATAAAATGTATCCCAAGTCTACCCCAGGAGGGATGCGGATGCGCCTGTGGGTATACAAAACGGGAACCCCAAAATGGCGTGCCCTGGCAACATGGAACCAAGGACGAAACATGCGGTTTGCTGGTTTCATTTTGACCCATACCCATGCGAAGATCCAACGGGACCTTGCTGGAGATATCAAACGGAGTGACTCATATCCCCAGTTCAGTCCCCGCAAGTGGGATTTGACCCATTCTGGGGAACTGAGGATATTAAGTGGCATTTGGCCTAGGTTGGCCTGTGGTCCCCCCCCGTATCATTGCCTTTGTCCCACTTCTAACCATGGCAACCTACGTGGGTTCAGCATCCAAGTTGGAAGGAACTGCCCTCTCTTCTTGGTAGCCGAGCACGAAAGTCATTCGGCAATTCCTCAATTAAGTGGTTTATAGTAAGTCACCAACCCAAGTTTGGGAATCCCCAATTGACGGAACTTCAAGCGAGGCCCTTGAAGTGGTTGCCGCCGGTCGGTGCATGTCACTACATTTTGGCCAGGGATTGTTTGTCAACCTTCGCCATGATTCACCCGAAGATGGATGTACAATAAGAATCTATAAGCTCGATCCCCTGCGAAAAGTCATTTATTTTCGTTCAGTTTAGTCTTGACACAACCGTTCAACCTGAAATTGCTAAACAAACCTCGGGAATCGGATGGATGGTTGAACCACCAAGCTATGGAGTCGAGTCCAAATGCGGGAAGAACCCAAAAACACGCGGCAACATGCCCTCGGGACGAATCGCCTCGTCCAGAGTCAAGAACATGTCCTTCAGGTGATCAATCCTCGGTCCGAGCGCAGTAGGAGTTCCTTCCATTTGTTTTTTTCGCCCCCTGGGAAGAATAACATATTGTGTGGGTCAAAAATAGGTGCCCAAAATGGAACCCTGGAAATTGGAAACATGGACGAAAACCTGCGGTCCCTTGGTGCCTTAATTTTGAACAGTCATATTTACCGTAGTGATAGATTCCCATAAACACCACCAGCGACAAATGCTTAAATCGTCTTAAGCAAATGGAAGGTTCGATTCACGTTCAGTGCAGCTGGGTTAGCCGCCCAGGTGAACGCCCCTCGACTCGAAGGAAACTTGGACACAAGGGGCTCAGGATCGATGCCAAAAAATCAGGTCCCAAGAAAAGTCACTTTAGGCAAGCAAAAGGTGTTGACTCCTTGAAATTCACCCGGCTGTTTACACCCTCTGGCAGACCCTGTGCTGGACCCTTTTCGATGCCTAGTTACTGCCCTACGGTGCCAAACCCACTTTTCAGACCAAAAAGCAATCCGGGGAGTACGAGCCCGAGGTTCTTTATAGAAGCTCGACCCCATATCGGAGGGCAAGCAAAAGGTGTGGAAACCGTTCGAGACGCGGGGGAATGTGGGTCCCAGAACTTTCCTTGGACTGGAAGTGGACCCTTTGATGCTGAAACCCACCCCAACCAATTTATTTGGTCTCAGAAACTGAGGAATCTGAGGGAATGACCCCCAAGCTGAACCAGGGGCTTGCTGCAAGCGAGTCCTTCCCAACGCCCCTCGATGTCCAAAGGACCAGCGAGCTTTTCGGGATGGGAAATGATCAATATAAGCACCAGCCCCGGATCCCAGTTGCCACCAAACACAACCAATCCTCCTCTTAGTTTTTGGGTGGGACCTATTTTCTTGCTGGTGCTCAGTAGGGAATGAGGGAATGAAGCCAGGCTTTGGTCCGCTTAAAGGAAACCACCACTTTGATGCAGGGGTCATTCGAACTCGTTCCCTCCGTATAGCACCGATCGCAAGTGTTGGTTCTTAAAGAGATGGAATCACCGGCCTTGATCCTGCCGAGTCGCTGCTTGGCGCGGCGTGCCGACTCCCAAGCTTTCAGGGCCTCTTTGTCCTAAGGACGATCTTCATCTTGAAACGGAGAGCCACAAAGCTTGCTGGTGCGACAAGTAGCGAATGAGACATGGAATGAACCAAGCTCTGGTCCCCGAAAAAAGGATACCACCAGTTGGATGGTTTCTCATTCCCTACTTATCGCACCAGCAAGAAAGGAGAGCAGTGGCCATCTAACAGTGACTATGAGTGCCTATTCCAGGACCAGTGCAACTAGTTCCTTTCCATGGCCCCCTTTTGGCTACCTGGAGTCTCCATGACCCTTACAAAATGGGTCTATGACCCCTTAATTTTGGGTAGTGACTCCATTTTTTAAGAGACGTGGAGACTTCAGGTATACTGGACTTGATCAACATTCAGTCTTTGCACAGCCGCAATCCTGTCTACGGTCGCCATGCAACTTTCCCAGGCAAGCAGGGTTTTTGGAGAACACAGCTGGTTCAACGATTCAGCAGTACATGGATGGCACAAAACCAATCCAATCCAGTGGAACCCATTTTTTCAAATGAACGGAACCAGTGGAACCAAGGACGCCTATGGCTCCAGCTCCATGTAACCTTACCTCTCAACTCCTAAGGTCGCCAGCGTCCTGCGTGGCTTGGTCCAGCGAACTGTTCACCATGACGGCTGTCACCTCGCAGTTCGCGGTTCGCCGAACTCTCCACACTGCCGTCCTTGTTATTTCCCGAAACCCCCCCGAAACTTGGGGTACCCACGCCCTTTGAATGGGACCCTCCAAATGGAACTCAAAAGGGTCCCCAAAGTGAAGAATGGCCTTCCTCAGTCAGGCTCCATGTTAGTGGTAAACTGGTTGAAGTCTCGCAAAAGGGCCGGGATCAGCCGGATTTTTCTTTACAGCACTCGACAAACGCCCGTCACGGCTTGCCTCCAGAAGCCCCAGTCGAACACAAAAACTTGGAGGCGGGAAACCCCCCGCGACCGTTTCGGGTTTTCCGCGTCTACCTGGAGTCTCCATGACCCTTAATTATCCCGGCAAGAGACCCCAAGTAGTATTGGGTTTAATTCGACGACGGGTGGCCCGGAAGCATAGAAAGACGTTAAACGAACTCTGACAGCTCTCCCGCTGCAGGTGAGAAACAAGCGTAAACACGTCAATGTCCCTTCGTAACTTCTGCAGGTTCTGATGAGCAAGCTTGGTGCCGCGCTTCGAAAAAACTCTGCTGTCAACTCCTCTCGCGCGCTACGCGGTGTTTTGACGCTGCTGCGCGTGAAGCTACGCGTCATGTTGCGCATGAGGCTGCGCAGGCATGATGTTGCACACGATGCTGCGCGTGACGTTGCGCACGACGCCGTGCATGATGCTGCGCATGATGCTATGCGTGACGGTCCCTCTCGCGCATGATGCTGCGCAACCTCTCTCACCGAACTTTTCATGTCCCTTTCTCTTGCCAACCTCTCTTGTCCATATCTGCGTGCAGTTTTGGCTGCGCAAGAGTTGCACAAGTGCACTTGGCACACTACTTTGCGCCTGCAAGTTGTGATTTTCGAGCTGGAAATGTGAAAGGACACTTTCCGAACATCACCGTTCGCGCTTAAATCTTGAAATTGCGATGTTCGAGCTGGAGCTGCGAGAGCGCGCTTCGCACGCGCCTCCTTTGCGCGAAAACACTTACGACTTTGCAGCCGGAGCTGGAGCTGCGGTAGGAACGCACCACTTTTGCCGGAGCCATGCGAACGCACTTCGCGCACCACTTTTGCACTTAAGAGTTACGATTTTGCAGCCGGAGCGCTCTGCACGTACTTTGGTACTTGAAACTTGCAAATTTTCAGCCGAAGCGCTGCGGGAGCGCACTTCGCGTGCCACTTCTAGCCGCGCCTCTGGACATGCTCTTCGCGTACTTTTGTACTTAAAACTTGCAAATTTTCAGCCGGAGCTGCGGGAGTGCACTTCGCGTGCTACTGTTGTACTTACAATTTGCGATTTCGCAGCCGCGCCTCTGAAAATGCTCTTCGCGAACTACTTTGGCACTGAAAACTTGCAATTTGTCAGCCGGAGTTTGTACTTACAATTTGCGATTTCGCAGCCGCGCCTCTGGAAATGCTCTTCGCGTGCTACTTTGGTACTTAAAACTTGCGATTTGTCAGCCGGAGCTGCAGGAGCGCGCTTCTCACACTACTTTTGCACCTACAGTTTCAGCTTGCGTTTTTGCAGGCGCGCCTCTGGAAATGCTCTGCGCGTACTTTTGTACTTAAAACTTGCAAATTTTCAGCCGGAGCTGCGGTTCGACTTCGCGTGCTACTTGTGTCCTTGCAATTTGCGATTTCGCAGCCGCGCCTCTGGACACGCTCACGTGCCTAGCGCGAACCTCCCTTTCGTGCGAGACTGTCGCACCGAAAACAACTTTTTGCGCAAAGGGCCACGCGAACCTAGCGCGAACTTCGATCTAAACCGGCCTTAACTCGAAACCGCAAGAACCCCAAAGTGTAAACACTAGTTGGCGAAACAATAACTCGCCGCCTGGTGGCAATTTTTCGGAAGCCAGTTGGTTGCCACGGCCGGATTTTGCATCCTTCAAAAGAAATGGATTTCGGTTTCAGGAGGCAGGTTCTCCCAGTGGGTTTTGCCCAATTCACTGGTTCAGAACAATCCCACCAAAAAAGTGTCACGCATCCTTCAGACATTGAACCGGACTCCCTTGAAGTTGGCGGACCTTAGCTTTTGGCTGGTCTTGACAGGGTAATTTGCCCCCAATGGTGTGGGTAATTTACCCGCAATTTTGTGAAAGGAAAGGCAAGATGGAGGAGTAGCAACGGAGAAAGGAGGAGGGAAGGTAGGAGGCAAGCAACGAGAAGTGGGTAATGTACCCCCAATTTTGGGGGCCATGTACCCCCAATGTTGTGTGTAGTTTACCCGAAAAACATCACCAGGGGAGCCGTGGGGCAACGGAGAAACTTAGAAACTTCGAGCTTGCCGGCCGCGCTGCGAGGTTCATCAGCGCGATGGAAAGCAGCAATAGCACGGAGATGAAGTACAGCACCCTCAGTGCCATAGCCGTGCAGGTCCCGTGCGCGCGCGTGGGAAATACAAAAAATATGTGTACATATTGTATATATATATATATGTGTGTATATGGCCATGGGTCAAAATCCAAATCGTACCCCCAGTGAACATCCCAACGCGCACTAAAATAGGTTCTCAAATGGGAATTCACCTACCCCAAAATGGGATCCCATTGATTTTGACAACCACAGCCATATGTGCCTGCGCGCCCGTTTTGTATTTGGAGGGTACCCTTTTCAGGTTGGCTTGAAAGGAAGCCAAAGGGAAATCCATGATTTTGGGGGGTCCTCCCATTTTGACACCTGCCCATGCTTACCAGGCCTCTAGAATTCCCAATTTCTATTTCACTACCTAAATGCTACAAGAATCCTTGAGACATCATCATCATCATGACCACCACCACCATCATCACCACCACCATCATCATCATCACCACCACCATCATCATCACCACCACCATCACCACCACCACCATCATCACCACCACCACCATCACCACCACCATCATCATCATCACCACCATCATCATCACCACCACCATCATCATCATACCACCATCATCACCACCACCACCCTCACCACCACCACCACCATCACCACCACCACCATCATCACCACCACCACCACCACCACCATCATCATCATCATCACCATCACCATCACCATCACCATCACCATCAGCATCATCATCATCATCATCATCATCATCATCATCATCATCATCATCATCATCATCATCATCATCATCATCATCATCATCATCATCATTTCATCGCTCGTCTTATTAGTTACCAAAGCCCCCGTCACGCCAGTCAGTGAGCCCATGAATTCGAGAATGACCGAATGGCTTGGTCATGTCTTCCTTATTTTGAGTGTGTCCTTCTCTGGCAGCCACGCTCGGTGGGATTGAAACTCCAACCCAAGCGAAACTCCGAGCAAGGGAAACTACACGGACACCGCCCTTTTGTGGGTTCCCTTGTGGGTTCCCTTGTGGGTTCCCTTGTGGGTTCCCTTGTGGGTGTTCGCTTGTGGGTTCCCATTTGGAGACAAACCCAGCTGATCGGATTGCTTTAACATGTTTTTTGGTCGAAGGCTCTTCCTATATATACCAGGCTTCGATTGTGACTCTGAACTTGGATTGGATCAAGCATTTCAGGATTTTTGGTGTTCCCTCACTTTGAAACAAGGCGCAGGAAGAACTTGTGCTTGATCAGCGGCTTGTAGATGGCGCCGATACTGTCCAAACCTGCGTCCATGGCTCTGAAACTCGAAAGACCTGTCATTTGTAGAGGGAGCTCCTTCTGGCAGACCACCAAAAAAGGGGGTTCCATGTTAAATTGCAGAGTATCGAACTGGCCCCTAGTGGGAAACGGCCATGTTCCAAAACCGTTGACAGGCTATTTCGGTCCAAGCAAACAAGCTCATGCAAACGCTTCCCAAACTCTTTCCAGAGAATCAGCCCCCCTCACGTAATCCTGCCTCTCCTGGCTTTCTCCAAATGGGTATGAGTCAAAATTAAACAAGCAAGGGCAGTCCTTGGCTCCATTTACCAGGGTTCCATTTTGGGCACCTATTTTTGACCCACGGCCAAATGAGCGGTAGTTTTGATTTCCCTTGAAGTTGATTGGATATTGTTCAATGGTCAAGCAAGTTTCGGACTCTTCCGCACATTGACCGCGGGCTAGCAGGGTTTCTTCCGCGGAAGTTCGACGGTACATCATTTTCATCGTTTGCTTCCCAGTCCTTCCGCGGATGTTGTACAAGTGTTGCTTCCACAAGTATTCAGAAAGGAAACACGATTTCGTTGCAAGAAAGAAAGCTCCCGTGAACCTTCCGTGAAAAAAATCCCCTCCGAAAACTTCCGCAAGCTTGGACCCGCGCGTGTGAGGCGCGCTGCACAGCTTCGAGAATGTCCCTCTGCCCGGTCCCCGCTATGTCAAACTGGCAAAAAAAAGCCACAGCTCCAAAAAGCACCGTCACCCGGCCGTAAGTTAGGGTCCCAGCCGATTCCAGGAAACGGGACTACGGAAATGGTGGGGGGGGGAAGGTTGGATCCCATTATCTCGGCCGGGGAGCTAAAGATTTGCAGCATCGTCATCACGGCATCCAGAAACTCCACGAAGTTTGCACCTCTCCAGTCGCGTGTGAATCCACCCAAATCCTCGTGGGCTCTGGGAATCCGACACAGCAAACATGGCTGTGGAACTTTTGGGGTAGATGCCACCCATTCTAGAACCTATTTTAGTGGTTGGATTGGGATGTTCACTAGGATTGGGATTTTGACCCATGGCCACATAGAAACTGCACCGAGGCTTTCTGCAAGAGCACCTTTTCTTCGAAAGGGGCTCCCGTGCACTGCCAAGTTTGATGGTTGAAGGGTGCTCAATCGATAGATTTCTGTTAAATGGACACCTTCAAGCAACCAAAGAGGGTCCTCTCACGTGCGGCTCCCAGGCAAGCCGTTTGTGTAGGTAGCATTTCGGGCGCGTCTTTGGGGAGTTTGCGGCCTTTGGGTTGCTCCTTTCCCCGTGACGGTCACACCAAAGTCGCCATGTTGGGTTGCTTTGAGTGGAGGGAGTTCGACCAATGGAGTTCGCAAGCCAGAAATTCCTATGCGGAACGCTAGATAAACAGAATTGGGTTACGGACCCCCCCCCACCATTCTTCGGATCTAGGGATGCTTGACTTTCCCCAACGGCGCACCTTTTGCGGTCAAGAAACGTAGCCCAAGTCAGGGGGAACATACGTGGCCCCCCAATTCTATGTTTCAGGGGGTGGGGATATCCCTACTGTGGATGGACAAAATCTGTTCGCATCACTTTGACACAATGGCTGAAACCATTGTTTGTTGGTATTTGCAGGAGAAGCCAATCATTCCAGGGCTTCTTAGGTGGTGAGAAATGGATTTCGTCCACCCACAGTAGCTCTAATTCCACCTTGGAATCAACCAAAATCAACCCTGAAACGACACACCCATTTGGATTGCAGAAGCAAAAAGTCCCTGTCGCTTCTTGAACTCCCTCTCTTTCAACCAAACTAACATCAAAGAGTGCACCTTTCAGTTTGGTCAAAGGGTAATCAATCAAAGGGTTTTGTTACAGGAAAACCTACAGGACATGCTCCAAAAACTGTAAATAAGATGCGTTCCTGCAGAATGTCCTGTAACCCATTGAATCAAGGGAAACCCCACTTGTGGTGATTCCCCTTATTCGACCCACACCCATGCCGTACTGAGGAATGGGCGGTGCAGCTGGGTTGTCCCAATCTAGAGTTCATTCATCCCAACTGGTGCGGATCGCCATGAACTTTTGCAACCATCCACAGTATGATCGGGCTTCTCAGTTGCCCAAAGAGAAAAACAAACAATCTTTTTGGGGGGCATGACTAAAAATCGGCCAACCAAAAGGAAGATACAAGGTCAAAAGGTGGATTTGGCTTGGTTGCAAGTGAGGTACCCTCCCTCTCAAGTTGCCATACTGTAGCACCTGACAGGGGGTCCCTTCAAAAGGCAATGAATCTTCCAGGTACCTCCCAAAAGTGCCATGTTAGACTTCCATTATGCTGCAATTATGCCTAAGTCTCCAAAAGGAAAAATATGTCCAGTAGTGATAGATTCCCTGTAAAATCAGCAGGGAGACATAAGACATATTTGCTTCAGCAAGTGGAAGTAGAGGGAGGGCAACCATCCACAGTTCTATGGGAAGCTTCCCCACTCTTTTCAGGGATCCTTGTTTTCAAGAATCCATCAAAACCCGGGGGAAACAGCTGATTGAACAGAACGATGGTCGAGGCAGTCTGATCGGATCTCTCTCTCTCCCCCAGGTTTTTTCAGTCGAGAGGTTAGAAGGGTACGAAAAGTTGGTAGCCCATTTTAGTAGGGGAACCGAATCTCCCAAACCAAAAAGGCACGGTGAAAAAGGGCACCAATTGCTGGGGGACCTAGTCTCTATCTCTCTCTCGCCGCCTACCGCTTTGTTGTACGGGCTGTCCGCGGGCAAATCCGGGTCCAGGCGAATGAACTCCTCGGGATGTGTTTTTGCTTCGCAGAGGACGCTGACAGGTCTTCGTCTTTTATAGGGAAGCCCCCCAAATGGACCTGGAGTCCCCATGACCCTTTAAAAATAGGTAAATGACCCTTTATTTTGGGCAATGACTCCATTTCTTAAGGGTCATGGAGACCTTGAGATTGATCCATCCGATTGCGGTGACTTTAAAAATGGCCCAACTTGTTGGTTCAAGTCTTGGGGGGTTCCAAAAAGAAACCAACAGCAGCCGGAAGGTGGAGGACACCTTTCTTGGGGTGGTTTTAAAAGGAAACCAAAGTGTAACCAAATCCTGGTTGCAAGCCACTATAGGTATCCAGCAGGTGTCCTTTTGGGACAAAGAAACACCTGGATTTTCGCTGGGAGATTCTGATTCAACCAAGTCATCCAGAAATCGCCATCTAGTTTCTGCCAAAACAACCAAGGACACCTATGCAACCAGCGGTTTACGACTTCTAGGTTTTATAGTTCGGGACACCCTTTTACTTATGAAACCAGGAACACTGCCGACTTCTCTTCTGATAGCTTAACTTGGTTTAACAAGTTAGGCCGTTATACCGTGTATATATATATATATAAGAAACATGGGTGTGTCTTTTTCTGGGTTCCAAGGAACAAAAAGGAAAACCATGTGGTGGGGCAAAGAAAAAGAGTCGGAGCCGAGCCCCAAGCGTCATCCACATTTCTCGCCACTGGCGGTAAGCAGCCAAGCAGCCAGACTGCCGGTTCACCGAGCCCAAAAAGCTGCTTGGATGTTCCAAGCTAGTGGTGAGTCACTGGTCGCCAAATGGGTGTGGCTCAAAATTAAACAGGGGCAAACCGCAGGTTTCGGCAGCCATGTTTCCACTTACCAGGGTAACCCATTTTGGAATTCTGGCTTTTTGAGCCACCGCCAAATACCAAGGTGAGCTCCGCTTTAGGGAACTTGTAAGCGGTTCGTAACCTATCTTGCCAACAACTTACTCACTCGGCGAATCGAACACCCAAGTGCCCGGCTGAACCCCACGCTCTCCCCCGGTGGCAAAAGTCAGAAAGTGAAACTCCAAGGCTCCATGCCGACGATGGCGCCCACATACATCAGTATGCTAATCAATAAGAAGGTCCACAATAGTGTGCCCAAGCCTCAGCATGCCAAGGCCATTCGGAGCAGTGAAGAGGTGCTTTGTTTTAACTAAAGAAGCACGTTCCCAAGACCCAAGACCTGCCTATCAGACTGGGCCCGTTTTCAGATCCGCCAAAAGTTTGACGAACTTGTAGGGGAAAAAAGGGAAATCCAACCACTAAACACCAAAAGGATCTAAAAAGCTAAGGAACCGCATGGCTGGGAACCACCAAGATCTAATTGGCCCAAGTTGCTAGAAGCTTGGGTCAAGGGAAACACAGGACATCGTTTAGGAACGGCGCGGGCTCCAAGGCATTAAACACAGAATATGTTAGCGGGGGCCCCCCAGCAAACATGGGGTTGTGGGTTCCAAGGTCCCCTCAATCAGAAGTCCGACTAATCATTCCTGCTTTTTGATTCTTTCCACATCAACATTTGGGACAGCTTAAAGTGACTTTCAGTTTGGTGGTGATGTCTTAAGGGAACTATATGGGGCTGTTGAACCATAGTTGGCAACCGGATGTTTCCTATTTGGGCTGAGACATGTTCATATATGGCTGTGGGTCAAAAATAGGTACCCAAAATGGAACCCTGGTAAATGGAACCATGGACTAAAATCTGCGATCCTCTGGTGATTTAATATTGACCCACACCCCTCTGAACAGGGTCAAGCTACCCTTAAGGGGAGGTTGCCACAGAATTCGGGGCGAGTTTGAGGGTCCATCTTCGGAGCTTAGGGCTCCAAGGGCTTCAACTCCCGCCAAGAGCGTGACGAATCCAATGAATCAATGGTTCTACTTCGATCCGTCGGTTGGTCTCCTTTTGGCTTCCCAACCAACCCAAAAAGGGTAGCCTCACAAGACACACACACGGTGATTTGAGCCCCTTTTTGAGGGGGGCCTTCGTTGAACGCGCGCGAATCCGATTGAATCGGAAGCGTCCGAAGCGTCGAGCGGCTATGGAAGAGGCCCTGCACTAGCTGCCAGAGTGTCTTGAACTGCACCTCAGGAAGAGAAGTGATGCGAAAACAGGAGGCCTTGGAATCTGCGGAGGACACTTAACTTTGTTTTTGAGGTCCACTTGAAACAGATCTGCGACAACTCGCAGAGCTTGAAATATGCCGAGGTCAGCGTGGGCTTTGCTTTTGGGGTCGGGTCCACCTGAAACAGATATGAGGAGGTCAGCTGGGCTTCTTGGAGGTTGAGAGGCTTGGACTTGAAACTTTTTTTTTGCAAGCGTAACTGAAGGGCACCGTGTGAAACAGCTTTTTTCCAGCGAGTCCAGGGACGGGGGGGGTCTTCCAGAAGTCCGGTGATTTTTAAAGGGGGCGCCTCATATGTCCCAGGTCAACTCAGATTGACCAGGTTTTCCTTGAACATATGGAAGAGGGAGCCCCCAATTTCAGGGTAGACTGACACACTCCCACTTTTAGGCTCAAAGCCAAAGCTGGCTTTGAAAGGCGCGTTCAAAGGCAAGGCTTTGCGGGGATACACTCAGATGCCCAGTGGATTTCCATGGGGAAAAAAGGATCGGCATCCTTTTTTGGTTGGTTGAGTTTAGCAGGGAACCCTTACCCAAGAAAAGGAAAAAGGGCGGAATCCACTGGGCAAGAGAGGAGTACAAGTATGCAGGAAAGGGAAGCTAAAGCTCAAAGTGATCCAAAGACCGTGGCTGGAAGTCCCTAATTTTTGCGCTCACAGTCCTCCTGGACATGTATGGCGGCCAAAAGCTGACTGGCTACAGCTCCATTCAAAACCTGAAAGCAACCCTCTCACCGGCATCTGGGCCAACAACTTCCCTCCAGCTCTGAAAAATGAACGGATCATCTGAAAACCATGATTCAAGAATGCAGGCGCCGTGTTTTCAACCAAGTGGCCATAAGGCGGACAGCTCTCGCTAGGCGAGCCAAGCGCAGCATGCGCACCAGCATAAGAATTTTCACCTTGGCGCGTGTCGCGGGCCACCCGAATCCCAGGCTGGGTGAGTGAAGTACGCACACGCGGAACCTGACTCGGTTGGAAGACCAGGTTTCCTCTGACAGGGTCGGGTCAAAGAAATCAAAAAATGAATGCTATGAGCCAAAACCTTTGAGTCGCCATGTAACTTGCTCAGAGAGTCCTTTCTGGGTTAACCCGAAACTCGAATCGGGGAAGTCAATGGAATGTTGAGCTACGATATTCATTCAAATTCGCCTTCAGGACTTACAAACTACAACTTTTCTGTGTTTGTCAATTGGCCCAAACAAAAACAAAAAAACAGTCATTCACTTCCGGGACCCGTGGGAAAAAGCTAACCAACACGCACTCTTTACTTGGTTGATTTTCTCACAAAGGCCCCAAAGGGGCACCTTTTGGAACCGAACGACTAAAAATAGTTCAACCCAAAAGGTCAATTCAAGTTGATTCACTTTGGGCAAGTGAGTTTTCAAGGGGGATTTTACCCCCCTCCACATATATCTATGCATATCCTTTATAATATATATATATATAATTTATATATTAATATGTTTTCAAGGAAGCAAACCACTGGGGTTGCTTCCCCCCAAAAAAAACATGTTGATTTCGGGAAAAAAAAGCGCTTGGAGTCTCCGAGGGCCCAGGCATTTGCCTGGGACACCGCCTTCACGAAGAGATCCTGAGATCGAGATCCAGATCGCTCCCGACGATCAGACCCCCATTGAGTGGATGCCGAGAAAGTCACCAGACTTGGTTGACCAACGCGAAAAGTGACTAAAACCAACGAAAAAGTGACAGTTCAGCCCTTTTGGACTCCTAGTCCCATAAAGTGGTTTGGACTTGAGTCACTTTGTTTACCACTAGAGTGGTCTACCCAAAAAGTGACTAAAGTAACCAGGAGCTTTTTGGGTAGACCACTGAAAAATGGAAACCACACCCGAAAAAAACCTCACAGTGACTCACTAAAGCAACCAGGAGCTCGGGAAGTGAGACTTGGCGGGCGATAGGTTCTTGCTGGTATTCGGCTGTGGCTCAAAAAACCAGTACCAAAATGGAACCCTGGTAAGTGGAAACATGGACCAAAACCTGCGTAACCCCTCCTGTTTAATTTTGAGCCACACCCATTCCAGAAAGGAAAACCACCAGGTGGATTGTTCATGGCATTCATTCGCTCATTCCCTGCTGGAAAATCAGCAAGCTTTTGTGGAGGGAATCTGTTTTGGGCTTGTTTTCAAGGGACACCAAAGGGAAAAATAGCAGGGTCCCTCCTGAGAAACCTGTCCTTTATGCGTTTCCTCTGAGAAACCAGTAAGCCCTCCCAGGACAACCGCCATTTTGGGGGTACCGACATCGAGGGTGAACATTCCTCCCTTCCCGTCCAAGGTTGGGGGTTGGTCATCATAGTACGTCCTCTCGATCAACATCCCATAAGACTGACTTGATACCCTCCCCCAAACATGGAAGCTCCCAAGACCGCGGAGGAAAGACTTGGTTGAATTGTCAGGCGAGCTGCCAGGTTCGTCTGAAAAAAAAGGCGTGAATCTTGAGACTACTTTGGTCTTTCTTCAACCCCTCACCTGGGATGCGGAAGAGGTAGCTTCCCGATTCTTTTCCAGGGTTTCTGAGGAGGCTTCCAGACTGTTGGATACACATCCCCAAAGCTAAAGCTCGAAAAGTCTAAAAAGAACAATCCATGTATCCAACATTTCACCCATTTGGAGGGTGCACATGCTTAGTTTGTTTCCTAGCTGGATTTTGAAAAATGGCTAGGAGCCGCCAAGCAAGGAAATCCACCATTGGGTCGCTCCTTGGACCAGATGTTGTCTGGCGAAAGTCACTCAACGCGATGACAGAAGCAATTGACTGATCCAAACAATATCACGCTTGAACAAAACAACAAAGAACGCGAAGCAAGAAACAACAAAGGAAACACTTGACGAGCCAAGAACCATGAAGCTATGCGGAAACCCCCGCCCAGCACATCAAGGAGATTCCTTTAATATCACGCGCAGTGACTTTATTTCCCGGCGACCAAGGAGGGTCACGCTGCCGCAAGAACAATTGCCGGTATATATGTATTACCCTAGTCTCCGTGGCAAAACGCCTCAAAGGGACAGAAAGGTACCCTTTGTGATCCCAACCACCCACCTCAACCACCCCAACCCGAAATATTCACCAAACCCTGGAACCTCCAGGCCCGGGCCCGCCGCGTGAGAGAAGTCTCACCCCGAAAACTTCTGGTGGCAGACTGATGGAAAAAGACACTGCCAAGCATAGGTGTCCTTTTGGCAAAATAGATGGATTGCCCTGGTAAATGGAACAAATCCCATCTAAACCAGTGCCATCTATTTTTAACCAAACCTAATAAGGACGCCTATGCTGCCAAGGTGCAGGACAGACAATTCCCCCCAAATCCCAATTCCCCCAACCAGCTCAACCAGCTCATTCCCCCAACCAGCTCAACCAGCTCAACCGGAAGGAGGTGCCTGGGCCGCCTGAGGGGCCTCACCCTTTCTCCCTAAATCCCCACAACAGTTGCATCAGGCTCTGCAGTTGGGTTGGTCTCTAGATCAAACAATCGAAAAGGGGTAGCTGACAAAAACTGAGACACGCACACACACACACACTCACATGGGAAAAAAGAAGCCATGGATGAGAGTTCCGCCGGAGCGATGACAAAAACTGCCCCAAGGTGCCACCGTGGCGGTGAGGACCAAGAAGAAGTCGAACTTCACCTGAGTCAAAAAAACACAAGCTGCGCTGCCCATTTTCAGATCCCCCACTAAAAGTTTGACAAACTTTTAGTGGGTGCAATGCAAATCCAACCACTAAACACTAAAAGGCTAAAAAGCCAAAAGACCGGACGGCTGGGAGCCACCAAGTCAAAATCGATTTCCGGGAGATGACTTCAGGTGATGACTCAGGTGATGAATTTAAGACAGCCTGGTTCTGGGCATCACCTGCGTCATATCAAAACGGTGGATCCCCGGAACCATGTGATCAGACTTAAACAGCCGGCGTTGAACAGGGAGCGGCCACCCATTGGTTTAAACATGCTTAAACCACTGGTTATGATGACTCTTCCCTTGTCAAGGTGGTGATTAAGCCATATTTTGCCCCACCCAGGCGTTGAGGGCACCCATTTATCTTTGGGATCCCTTACTAACCTTCTACCCGAATCGCTTTTGAGGAAGTCACCTCAGACCGAGGGAGCAAATCTCCGATGATTGGTTTGCTTCTGGAATTCCTAAGGGGGTACCAGGGGGTGGGTACGTAGCCCTAGGTTCCTGAGGGTTCCCTAAAATTCCATAAGATTCCGTCGCCTTGGAGATCTGGGATCATTTGGGCCCTTTTTCAGAGTCTTAGAGGGACTCAACATGCATCCCACTGCAGACTTGGTTGTTAGTTTGTCTGTCGCTGCATGTGAGTTCCCTTCTGAACATATCCATTGCCCATGGGTCTGTCTTCTTTTAGAGCCCGGGAATGGTTCTCTCTTCGGCTTCCCTTTGAATCCACCAAAAAGGCTTCCCTCGAAAAGAGACACACTCGTATTGATTTAGAGCCATAACAAGGGGAGGAATCCTGCGGTCGCTGGATCTCAACGGTCCTCATAGCCCCTAAGTAGTCAGCATTCATCACTATGAGGATGCGATGGCTCCACTTGCGAGCTGGCAAGAGTGGCCGACTGAGCCAGTATGGGCTCTTTGGACTGAGCTTTGGAATCAAAGCGGCCGATCCCCGTGGAACAAAAAGGTCGTGGCTGTCTTTGAAGGCGCTTGTCTTCCGTGACAGGCAACGAGCTTGATGTGTTCTGCCCTATACCTGGATCGACATTATCTGGATTGAGACCCTGCTGAAGCAACCCACTTTGCAAGATGTGCGGTCCATTTGCGGGTTGCGCCTTCGTGGAGAGCTTTGCCCAAACGAAATGGTCAGACTGAAGCTCCGGATTCTTTTGGCGCCCTGCAAGCTGCAAGGTGCTGCAAGGTGCCGAGACCCCCGAAGATGCTTCAAAGGCAACGCGGCACTGTTTTTGTGGTTCCTTCTTTCTTTGCTTCTTTTATGTTTTTGCGAAAAGCTTCTCATTTCTCAGCACACTGCTCGATTGGGACAACGACCAGTCATTGAAGGTCCCGAAAACCTTGACGCTACAAGGGAAAGCAGATTTGGAGGAGAGTCTAGATAGCAGTCATCAAACTGCGTTCATCAAACAAGTCAAATGACCTCTAGATCAACCATCTGACAGAAGCACCCTGCTGAAATGCCAAAACACTCAGTGACACAGGTCAAACTCTGTCAACAATTGAACCGGTCAAGATCTTTCTGGTCGTCAAGGACCCCCCTGCATGGCAAAAGGTCCAACAAGGGGTCCACTATGGGCCGGCAACTTCCACAGAATCTTGACAGCCATAGAAAAGATTGATAAACCACTTTCATGCCAGAAAAATACATCCAGTCCAAGCCAAGGGGGACGGATTCATGGACCAGACCGCGCAGAATCCCTCAACATGCGCCCAAATCTCCCTGTATACAAAGTAGCCAAAAACAAACGCCCCTCTAAACTCAAAAGAAACAACAGTTCCCTCATGTTGGCTCCGAAACGCCTGGGATCCAACTGAAGCTCCTGAAGACTCGCCAAGGGGCCCAATGGCTCTTGAACACGAAGATGCCATAAACTCCCACGCGCATGAGCAGCTCCACTACCTTGCTGGAACTCGGGTTCGGCGGGGGCCAACAGGTCTGAGGGATTCTTGGTATTCCACCCTGGGATTACATGGGAGATGACCCAGAATGCTTCAAACTCACCGTGTTTGTATCCGGAAATGTGCCTAAATCGGGTCAATGCCCAGTGGGTGTATTCCCATAAAAGTATTCCCAGGGCCAACTGGTTTTTCGTTTCCTGTGAGGCGACTGGGTGAAAATTCCACATCCCTACCGATTGCGGCAGCAAGCAAGCTACGTGCTCTGGTTGCCCCCCAAAACTCACGGAAAATCCGGTGCCTTGCTTGAGGGGTGCCACATGTCTCAAACGGAGGGTAGAGCGACTCCTGGAGCCGTTTGCATCTAAAGCCGCGACTTCGCGTGGCCAAGGCGCGACTTTCGGACGCGAAAAGTTTGAAGGACGCCATGTGAACTGCCAAAAAACAGATTGAAAGCCACATGAGCTGCCTTGAAAGGACTTTCCCGTGCGCAGAAAATATATGGTTGCAACACCCTTTGTTTTTTTGTTTTAAGTTGAGGCATCGTGTTTTACAACCGCCTCCAGCTCGTTCTCATCTTTCCCTTGAGTCTCCAAATAGGAAGTCCCGGCGAAACCCCGCCAAAACCGAAACCGCCGTGCCGGTGCTTTTGGCCAGAGGGTACCGAACAGCATTCAGGCCCCACGAGTTTTGCATTTTTGGTGGCACCTTTTTCCAAGGTGCCACCGCAAGATCCAGCAGCACATTGTATACGGGCTGTGTCCACCCTACGGAACCGATGAATACTTGACAGCACTTGGCATGATTTGAACATGCGAACTTGAAACTGGGGCTGTGGAGCTCCGTTTTTGATGTCCAACCCCTCAGTGGTTGGAAACCCGCGGAACACGCGGCTCCAATATGAGGAGCCATTGCTCAAAACTGCCATGGCCCATGACTTTCTGATCCTAGGAGGTTGAGAAAAACCAAGGAACCGGTTGACCATGGCACATATAGATGTGTGTATTTCTGGGGAAACGCGTCGAAAGGGACGTCCGAAGAAACAAAAAGAAAGGTTTTTTGGGGGGTCTTCCGATTTCCGCACTCCAACCCTTTCACCTGGCCATGGTCAAAAGCATGTTGCATCCTTCGGCCCGCGGTCTTTTTGTTCGCCAAGAGGCATAGACGCCATAAAAGGCATAGTCCAACATTGATGTCCAGTCTGGTGGCGTTTCACCTTCGAAAACATATCCATCGACGCGATCGACGTGCAGGATCTTTGTTCGACCAGAAGTTGGCCAAGCACTCGCCAAAAACAAGGATTTCCCGTAGAATTGCCCATAGGTTTCTTAGAGATCAATTTCAGCTCTCGAACTGGTGATGCTTGGTGGTGGGAAGGTGTTCCTGGGGCGCAAAGCCCAGGTTCAAGAACCAGAGCTTGAACGTCCCAAGCCGGTGGTATCCCAACAGATCCCACTCCGAAATCCCAGCCGCCAACCAAATCCCGCAGCCGTTGCCCGCAACCAAAACCCCACTGGACCCAACCTGCGCAAACACACGCGAGCGGCAAGCGCTTCGCCTTCAAGGGGAGAAACGGCCTTCCCAATCACAGAGACATGCGAGTTGGAAAGTCGGATTGATCAAGTCCTGGCCGAGGTGGCTATAGCCTCCCAAAAATTCATGGCTCATGACTCATGACTCATGATTGTGAACATTTCACCCATCTTCAGCTATTTGGCTTGCAGTCCACCCCATTCTTTGATCCGTCCGGAACGTTGGCCACTCCCCATTCGGCTACTGTTGGGCAACTTCCCAGGTTTTCCACAAAGCCAGGCGGACCCAAGTTGCCCATATGGGGGAAGGGGATCGGCTTTGGGTAGGCCCCAAAATCGGTTGCGTCCGATCATACTGCTCAGCCAAGCATAAAGCCACCCGACCCAATTCCGCAAAACTAGCCTGCCAAAAGGTCCCGAACCCAAAATGCGGAGCTTGAGTCTGGCGTGTGGTGAATCAATGCGCAGCTTTTAAGCCGAACAAATGCAGAGCTTGAGTCTGGTCCATGAAGAAATGCGGAGCTAGGTACATGGTAAACAAAAATGCGGAGCTTGAGTCTGGTCCACGAACCTGAAGACGCCATCAAACTTTGAAGGAGATCAAGCAATTTGTTTTCGAAAGATCGAGCGGCAGGTCTCTTCCTTGTAGATCTGGTTGCTGCAATCGCAGGTGTCAGTACAGCCCAAGGGCACTGAGGATTTGATCTGCGTCTCCAAGCCTGGGGAAAAAGCAAAACCAACAATCCAACCAACCAACCAACCAACCAACCAACCAACCAACCAACCAACCAACCAACCAACCAACCAACCAAACCAACCAACCAACCAACCAACCAACCAACCAACCAACCAACCAACCAACCAACCAACCAACCAACCAACCAACCAGCAAACAACCAACCAACAAACAAACAAGCAACGAGGCTAACGTGCGGTTCAACCTATGATTTCCACTACATGGAAGTAGATGGCACCACTTGGCTTAGGGCAAGTAAAGTCGCCAAACCCTTGAACCATGGTTTAAACGGCTATTGCTGAAACAATTGTTGATACCCTTCAATATGGCGAGTTGGGCTGTGTAGAATGCAGTCTTGGTTGGCCAATCCTAATCCACGATATTGGGAAACCACTGCAAAGGGGACCAATCCTTTCGTAATCCACTGGTTTTGAACTGCCAAAAAGGGGGCTAGTCTGCATGTTTAAACAGCACGATTGGGCGCCAACGGGGTGCGTCATGTAGGCAGTTGGGCAACCATGACTACCCGTCGAAGCCAGGGTTGTACGAACCACAAGTGGGTTATACCCACGGTTGCTAGGGCTTTCCAACCTCGATGACCACCACCCAAACCGAAGCTACCCTCCACGCTTCTTGGGATATTACAGCCATATAGCTGGTACATGGAGGTACCCATGTCCCGTTTTTTCCCTGGCGATGGTCAAGTCATCTTACACCGTAGCAGGATACATTTGTCACCTGGGCAGTGTTCTTCCGGAAGATGTCAGCACAATAGGAAAGTTTGTGACCCCCCTTAAAAAGACCCCATACATGATCCAACACAAGCATGTAAGTAAGGGAGTACGAACCGAACAGGGGGTCTAGAAGGTCCAAAGGTCAGCTTTGGGCAAGTGAGAGAAAAAGCCGCGAAACGCCTCGGAGCTTTGGCTGGGGAAAAAAAACAAACAAAAAAAAAACAACAATTCCGAGGCTCCGATGGTGATGGCGTTCACCATGATGATCACCCCAATGGCAGTGTCGAAGCCCCACCTGAGCGCAGAATGGCGTACGGCGCTCAGAACTCCACATTGCTACTTAAAGCTTCCCTTAATCCGTTTCATCCTTAGTGGGAAACCGCTGCAAGATACTACAAGAGGGATCCTTGCGCAACCCAAGGATCTTGCGGAGTGCCTTGGAGGTGCTCCCCAAAACCAATGTGGGTGTCTCTTTTTTCTTGGACCCATGGCTTTTGGTTTCCCTTAGGATATTCCTAGGTACCCTCGACCGACAAGGAAACTTGTAAACCCTCCAATCAAGAAGGGTACTTGGATGACAAGGCCAAAACGGTGTAGAAAATGCAGGAAGGGAGCTAACCATATCCTTTTCAAGAGCCGTTGGAAAGAGATTCGCAGGGGAAGGAGGAGTTTCTGACAGCCCAGGTGGTAGAAGCAGGTGCACCCAAGGAGCTAATTCGCCCTGAGCAAAAAGGGTACATGGATGTTCGGCCAGCCAAGTTTGTGTCACCACTTTGGTTTTCTCACCCCCTCACATTCACGGCGACAAATAGAAGTGGGTAGCCAAGGTTCCCGTTACAACTGACCAACTTGGCCACGAACATCTCTTGGAGGCTTCCCCAAAAGGAAAGTAGTCTTCCAAAGCCTCCGATTGCCAGCATGATGGACGGGTTCGCAAAAAAAAGGAACGACCCCCAGAATGCGAGGGGCGGTTTCTCTTGATGTCCTCCAAGCATCCCATTTCGTGTCTGTGACTGCGTGTCGGGTTTTTTGGAGGGCTTGAAGCATCACCTCAAAAGCAACAAGTCTGGTAAAAGCATGGGCTTAAACAACTAGGTCCTCCAGTAGAAAGGATAGAATGAGTTAGTACCCTATTTTTTTCTGTAGTCTATTTTAGTAGGGGAACCCTCCCCCAAAAAAGGGTGAGAAAGGGCACTACTGGGGGACCTAGGCAAACTTGTTGACAACCCCAAAGGGCACCGTTCTCGTCCCAATGCCAAGTCCGAGGAATCCTTGCTGGCATGGCAGATGGGACAAAGCGCATTTTTCGTGCGGGCGCTAAACAAGATGTGGTCATGGTGGCTCCCTTTCGCCTGAAGAGCTTACACATGGGTGCGGCTCAAAATTAAACAGGAGGGGTTACGCAGGTTTTGGTCCATGTTTCCACTTACCAGGGTTCCATTTTGGCACCGGTAGTTTGATCCACAGCCATATAGCGGCTTACTCTGGATCTAGGGGGCAGGTTAAGAACCTGGACGTACCACCTATTGGCAGCTTGTGCGACGTACCGTGCTATTTTTTATTGTGTTTAGCAGACAGCCGTACCGTGTTTTGTTGTTTAGCAACTCGGTTCTTCAGTGACCCTGGAAAAAAGGGAAACCTTTTTGGGGAAGACGATTTTTAGTGGGGCAGCCACCAAAAAAAAAGGGAAAAAGGGTGCCACTGATCCGCCATATAAAATGGAAGATTCCAACTTGTATCACAGAAGTGGTTGGATATACCATATTCCACCATACAAAAGGGAAGATTCCCTTGTATCACAGAAGCGGTTGGACAAAAACCTCTTCATCATTAGAGTTAGGCCCGGTTATTGAATGTATCTGTTATTGCTTGCTTCACATGGAGTCACTGGTAAAATGTCAAACTGTATCCTAAGTCTAGCCCAGGCTCGATCCCACAACCCTGCTTCAACAAAAGCTCTGGTCAGGCCGCCAGGAGATCCACTGGTGCAGCACCAGCCGCATGCCCTTGAACTGGTTGGGGTTCTGGGCAAGGCGTGGCTCGTTGTGTCCTTTTCTTGGACCCGCGGACTCCTTTCCCATTCTTTTCAGCCATCGTTCGTTTCGAAAACCGATGGCTATTGTCCAACTGGGTTTCCGGAGGGCTTCTAGAAAGATCCGGATCCCTGGAAAGAATGGAACTGGAAGGTGCCCCTAGAGGGTAGATGGAAAACAACCCCTAACCACCAAGCCACCAAAATTTAAACCACCACTCGGAGGGAAGCTACTCACTCAATCGGGCTGGTGCAGTTGGTTCCCGAAAAAATGTAAAAAGGCAGGTGATTAACATTCCTGGAACTTGCACCGGCCGAAGCAAAAAAAATGAGAAACCTCACCAACTCCGGTCAGTATGTGGACTGTGTTCTAGGGGGTGTGTCAAAGTCAGTGAAAGGGGGGTGTTTGCTTTGACCTACCACTTCGGCGGCGGCCTTGATAATACTATGCGGCCAGACCAATTGTTGTTTCTTCCAAAGCCTGAAGCTAGACATCAGCGAGTCCTTTCTTGGGACACCCGGAAGAAAGTTGGAGGTTTGCTGTTTGGTTTCCTTTTAAAGCCACCCACAAGGGTGCAAACGACGCACCCAAATGGACCCCCCAAGTCGAGGATCTACATCCTGAGCTTGGCAACTCCTGGTGCTCCCGGCCTCCCAACAGCCCATGGTGGCTGGCTCTTTGGAGGTTCCGTACATCCAATACATCTGCGTCACAACCAAAACCCATCCAAAAGGGGCCTACCCAAGTCCAGAGGCAATCCAAAAGCGGATGGCCGCACCTATTTCTGGCTGTGGCTGCCCTATACTAACCTTCATCTACCCAGATGTTGATTGCGGGTCAATTTGTTGCACCGCCTCAAAAGTGATTGGTGGACACAAATCCCAATGTAAGTAATGTGTACCCCGATTAATAAACCCCTGGTTGATTAATAGGGGGTGTCCCCTTTTAGTGGGGATTCAGACCACTTTTGGAGGGAACACCCCCCTAAGAATGAGACGGGTTAATATTCTTGTTGAAAGGGTTCAACTCCAACGAAAATTCAGAAAAGAGGAGGAGAAAATCACCCAACTTCGCCCAACTTCGCTCTGCTCTCTAAAGGTGCGGTGCCGACGTCAGTGTCCAACTTTCAAGTTGGAGGAGTCAGGGGTTGTCAGCTTTCAGCTGCCTAACTGGTGGGTTCAATTGGTGGTTTGGTGATGGGGGGGCGGTTTCCCGGGCTTACCCTCTACAAGAACCAGAGGTTCAAATCCAAATCCAAACCAATGCAATCCGCCGATTCTTTTGGGGGATACCTGAAATACTCCGTTGCCATTGGGTCCAACCAAATGGCTTTCAAACGGTTCCCTACCAAAGAGTTTTTGGAAGGCAACCCAAACACGAAATGGTGAATATCCTTGAGAACCAACCTGAAGCAAGTTAGACGGACCCAAGCAAGGAAGCGGTCCGCTTCGGTGTTCCCCAAAGCTCCCTTTCCAACGTCACCCAACCTATAGGAGTCTTCTCCCTTCCACTGCCCCAAGTTAGAAACACCCAAGAAAAGAAGAAGTAGGTCCTCCAGTGGAGAGCTCAGAAGGTACCCTTTTGGGGTAGTCTATTTTTGTGTAGTCTATTTTAGTAGGGAAACCCTCCCCCAAAAAAGGGTGAGAAAGGGCACTACTGGCGGACCTGGAGAAGGTAAAGTATGGGTCTGCGCTATCGTTTGGACCCGCAGGGGTATCAGAAATATCAACTTCCCTCTAGTTGGTGGTTTGAATTGGTGGTTTGGTGGTGAATGAGTGGTTTCCCATTTACCCTCTACAAGAACCAGGGATCAAGCACTCATTTTGGGGTAGGGAAACCCACGAACCATTTTCTGCTCTGTGTGTGGACAAATCCGCCTGTCAGAAACCCAACGGAATGATTCGATGACCCTGTCAATGCCAACGTTTCTTTGATTCTTAACACCATCACCATCTCGCTGAGAAAAACAAAAACGCACACCCTCAAGCAATTGGATATCGCTACAAAATCTGGGCAACTCTCCAGTCACTGTTTTTTTTGGTTCAGGAAACGAACCCGGACCCATTTGGCCGGATCGCGAGTTCTGTAGCCGAGGCGCTGTTCTGAGAGCCTTGTAAATTTCCGTGGCCTTGCCACCTTTGTTCTGCCTAGCACATTGGAAGGTGTGCCGCATCAAAAAGGACACTCCAGTGGAGGGGTTGTAGGGATCTCAAAAAAGCAAGGGCGTGGGCCTCCAATTTCATTTTGAGCAACATAGGTGTGTCGTTGTTTGAGGGTACCCTTTCTGGGGCTTCGAAAAGAAAGCAAAGACAAGCCACCCATTGAGTCTATCTTGCCCAAACCATGCTCGATAAGGGTTGTCGGGTTTTGCGGGGTAGCAAAGGGTGTGTATCAACCACTTGCACTGTTTTCTCATCCCTGTGATGTGATAGAGGGTTGGAGCGCCGGATGCCCGGCAGGGCGACCAAAAAGAATTCAGCGTGCAAATCAGCAAATGCTCCTGCCCCAAGGGTTCTGCTGGATTTTGGGAGCAACTCGCGGTGTGGCACGTGGACCGGGTCCCGGGTTCTGCATACCAAGCCCCGATCAGAGCCTTCGGGTGGTCCGCAAAGCGACGAGTCGAGCCCTACTTGCAAGGCCAAGCGTCATTGTGACCTTGATGTCGTACCTCAGATGTCAGCTTCGCCGGCGAAGATTCTTCGGGAAGCGTCCTATTTTGGTGGCTCTCCCCAAGAAGGTCTATCACCTTTGATATAGCTTTAATGAACGCAGAAAGGGACCTTTTGAGCGGTGGGTTTTGGTGCCGGCCTGCGTTTACAGGATGTTTTTTGGGGATTTGTATTCAAAACGCCACCGCTGGGCAGATCCCCCCTCCAGAGAAAAGTCAAGTAGGACGGGACTTGTGAGAGTGGCCTCTTCTCAGGGTAACACTAGAGGACCCTGGTGTTTTGGGGGCAGGTACACCAGACTGAAAGTAGATGACGCAATTCCCTTTGTGTGGGTAAAGGATATGACTAAACCGATGAGGGAAATGTGGCATCCACTTTTACCCAACTGTCAGGTCAACCATGGATTCATAAACCCCCATTCATGAACATATGGGGGGTGTCCATTGCTTTAGGGTTCATCACTTTTGGAAGGGAACACCTCCCATATTGACCAGCGGGAGGGTTATTAATCCGGCGTCAGGAGGTGTCTGATCGGGGTGGTTTGTTGGGTTAGACGGGAAGCCTAACAGCAGAACCGTCTACTTGGTTGACTTTGGAAGGGGAGCAACAAATTTAAATCTTAGCAGTTAAGTGGGGATTTCCCACTAACCCCAAATAAGCAAAAATGCAAAACGTTGCCCAACAACCATGGTCTGGGGCTCGTCGCTTACATGAGAATAGTGATGGGCAAATACTCCATCGTCTCCGGCCAAAGCACTTACCCTTTCTCCCATCATGGAGGGAGCCCCTTGTCTGCCATGAAACGTGGGAGAGAGGGTGGTGTTGCACAAAAACGGGGAGGGCGCGTTTGGCACTCACACTCCAAAGGAGAGGACCGGATCCCCAGGGAGGAAAACAAAAATAGACCAAAACTTGGAGTCTGCAAAACGGGCCAAAAGCAAAACGAGGAACTATGGCCATGGGTCAAAATCCAAATCGTACCCCTCCAGTGAACATCCCAATCCCCACTAACATAGGTTCTAAAATGGGTGGTGAATTCACCTACTCCAAAATGGGATCCCAAAACGGTTTTGACCCACAGCCAATAAGGTAAAAAGGTTGGCTTTGGACAAGCCAGAGGGTCCAAGTACCTCCTGAAAATGGCTTTTGGGGGTAAACAGGTGTCTGGGCAAGTGAGGTGTTTGGGGTGAGGGGCCAAGCAGGTTGCGCCAAAGTCGCTCATCGATCTTCTTCTGTTCCTCCGCCTTCTCCTTGCGGCGCTCCTTCCTGGAACGAGCCGAGGGGAGCGCGTGTCTGGGCTGGTGGCTTGTTATCAGCTTCCCCCTTGGTGATTTGGTGTCTTCTGGCGGAAGGGGTTCAAAGCCCAGGCTCCAAACCTAACTCGGTTGCTTTCTGCTCCCCTGAAAGTGCAACACTTTTAGTGGCTTAATACGGAAACCCATTCGCTGGCAAAAAGTTGTTCAGTCCTAACATCCCTTGGCAAAATACACCAAAGTTAGAACAGGGGAGCCCCAAAGTTAAGGGTTTCCCATTGGTGTTCCTGTAACACAAGCCCAACAAGTGTACCCTCAATAACACACACGCCCACATCTCACACTGACGTTGAAGCCAAAATACGGGGATTGCTTGTGCCAAGGGCAGCGAACCTTGGCACAGCACAAATGACAGCACAACAGGTGTGTTTTTCTAAACCAACACCCAACACGCTACCGTTGTTTCGCGTCAAAAAGCGGGGAATCCACAAAAAACACTTTTCATAAGCGCGGCTTGGCCCGTGAGCTGGAAGTCTTTGTTTTGTGCAAGCATGCAACAAAAGACTACCCTCCATTTGCTCAAGCCCCCTGGAAAAAAAAAAAATCCAGTGGTGAAATCGATTCCCTCTAAAAAACCAACCGGGAAAATGTTCTCGTGCTTCTTTTCGCCAAATGGAAGATACTTAAAGGGATCCACGGTTTCTGCCCTTGCCGCCCAGCTGCACCAGCTCATCGGTGACACCTCACCCATCGGCCACGCGCGACGTGTGAGGTGTGACTCCCGGTTTTTCTCCCCGCACGGGGAACTTGTAGGAGTTGTTTTTTTCTTCTAGGCCCTCCAGATTTGAGAGGTTAGAAGAAGTTGGTACCCGATCACTCTTTTTTGCTGTAGTCTATTTTAGTAGGGGAACCCTCCCCCAAAAAAAGGGTCAAAGGGCACTACTGGGGGACCTAGATAACCTAGCTTACCAACAAAACTTGCTATCCTGGCCGAAGATCCAAGTATGTGTTCCTTTTTGATGGATGGAATCATCGCCTGGCCCATTTAAGTTGAGGTTCCCTTGGTAGGGGTGGTGGCGCGTTCAAGGGACATCTAGGGAACTCTGCCGGAACACCTGGTCGTCCCAGCAATCAACCTTCGGACTTGCGTGAGCACAACTTGCCCCAGGTGTCACGCACTCCTTCCTTGACCTACCTCTGCGCTACATTAAAGCCATGCTCTTTCAGATTCTGCTTCATACGCCCTACTCCGAATACCTGCTTTTTTCAGGGTATTTGGAAACATTGGCTTCCACAATAATTAAATACATCCCTTTTTGGCAAAGGGTTGACATGATACCTTACAAAAAGCGTGTATTTGGAGTAGGGGCGTAGTCTATATCCTAAACATAAAACAAACCAAAGAGACCCCATAGAGCTCAAGTTTGCCGCATCCCAGAATCGACTCTCAGGATGACAGAAGTGCGGGATCAGTGAGTCGCAATCAAAAGCTGCTGTTAAAGTGCTCTGAACACCACATGTTCAGATTCAACCACCATTTTGATGGGGAGTCCCCTCAAAAAAACCGACATCCCTTATAAGGGTCCTGATAAATTTGGGGGTCTCAAAGTCTGTCCTTTTGACACCCCCTTCGGCAATGTGGCGGCGGGTCAAAACCAATGGTACCATTTTGGGGTAGGTGAATTCACCACCCATTTGAGAACCTATTCTAGTGGGGATTGGGATGTTCACTGCAGGATAACCGATTTGGGTTTTGACACCTAAGGCCATGTGGTTTGGTGCGACGGAATGTTTCTCTCCCGGGTGCACATCCGCGCGCCCCGATCAAGCCGCGGATCCGCGCGCGCGCGCCCCGAGAGCTTCGAACCCGTGCCGAGGCTCCCTCCGGGCCCTTCTCTTCCGTGCTGGGGGGAGGGGCTTCCTCCCAGGCGTGGTTCCACACGTTCTCCAGGGTGGGGCCCAGGTTCAGCCTCGCTTCGAGCAGATCCCGGGATTTTTCGGGCCCTGCAAAAACATGTTGATGACATCATCTTCTTGCCAAAGTTGAAAGGTAAAATGCGGTGGTCACCCTTCAAAGGCCCAGAAATATGGTTGACAAAAGGCTTGCGCTAAATCTGGCGAGGCAGCGTGGGGGGATTCATCAGCGCGGCGCTCATGCGCCGCCCCGTCGCGACGGCCGCAGCCATGGCGGCGAATCGAGTTGATTCGAAAAGCTCGGCGAGAGGGAGCAAGCCGAGCTCGCCGACGGGTTGCTTCTCTTGTTTTTGTCTGTCTTTGTCCGGGCCCCCCACGGGAGGAAAAGCAAATCCGTGGGACCTTCGATGCAGAAAAACTGGATGTTTTTTTGAGAGAAGCAAACCACTCGACTCGCCTGTAAGGCTTCCTCTCGCTCAACTCATCCTGGGGCCATAAGTGGCTAAGCCGGAAGCGAGATCGGACGCCAGCTTCCAATAAGTCACCTTTTACCTTGGCCAGTGGAAACGCCAGGTTGGAAACTAGAGCCGATTGCTGTTTTGCGGAACCTCCACAACAATTCAGCAAGAGAGGGGGGGCTGAGACAGGGGGGATTCCCTTTGATCCAGCTGCCCTTTAAAGTTGGATATTGTCCCAAACACATGGGGCCGGGGATATCCAATTTTCAACGGTAGTTTGACCATCCGGGGTGGAGCGTGTTGGATATTGGAGAACTCGCGCAGACTTTTGGCAAAACATGGCTCCAGTTGCCGTACTGCCGAGAAGCCTCTCTTTCAGGGTGTCAAAAACTTGCCGAGAGGGTCCCAGTTGCCACCAGACTACCTGGAGTCTCCATGATCCTTGAAAAATATGAAAAATGGGGTCCTCACCCAAAATTAAGGGGTCATGGACCTGGACCCATTTTCATTTCGGGTCATGGAGACTCTAGCCTAGGCCACTCGCCATTTCCCTCGCTAAGGGAGCCTTCCCGAGAACACGCGAGCGCCGTTTCTCGGGGCGGATGGAGAAGCCACGGGCCCTCGCTGGCCAACGTGTGGTTCTTTGAGGGGTCCCAGGAGGCCTTCGCCTCCAAAAGTTTTGGACAAACGAAGCGGGGATACGGAGGGATGCGGAGGGAGCACGGGGGCATTCCAACTTGGCGCCATGGCCCATAAACTTCAACTTCGTCAAGGTGCATCAAACGGGGGACTCCTCAACCGTATCCTTTTTTTTTCTGTAGCCCTGCTAGTTGGTTTCCATGAAAGTTTCAGCTTCGTTCCTCTCTTCGGGGACTGGCCTCTTGGAGGCGCCACACCTTTTGGTCGTTGCAAAGTGACTAACGTACAGCTCAGCAAGCGAGATTCCAGCCGCATGAATGCACATGAAAGACATGAACGGACTCAACGTCAAAAGTGTGCGTGTCAAAATGGGGCGACCCCCCCCCCCCCCCCGGTCCGGTGGATTTCAATTTGGCTGCCCTGTTGAGTATCAAAGCGCACCCAACAACAAAACACGCCCAGAAATCGAAATCGAGAGGGCTTCCGAACCCAAAGGCTCGAAACATGAACCCGTTGAAGCTTCTGAGTTGTTCAGTGACCCCGGAAAAAAACGGGAGTTCCCTTTTTGGGGAAGACTTTTTGCTTTTAGTGGGGCAGCCACCCAAAAAAGGGGGAAAACAAAAAAGGGTGGCACTGAACAACTGAGGTTTCCAGGAAGGACCCTTGTTTAGACATCAATTCTTTCAACAACCACTGCGCTCAGGTCTGGCTGTAAACCCTGTTTTGCTCGGGCCTGAGGAAATGTAAAAGCACCCTCAGAGACTTTACCATCGATGGAGTTCGAAAAGCTCTCAAATCGTTCCTCTTGGCCACTTTGTGAATGACTTGGTTGCCGTTGACCCCCCTGCAAAAAAAATAACTTTTTGGGGCTTAGTGGAAAATACCTTTATTTCCCAAAGAGATAAAGTCTAAAGATGCAACCCAATAGCAGTCGAGATGAGGAAACCAACCCGATGGAGTGTGAAAAAGTGACTTCACCTTGAGAGTTTCCTTGTCGAATCTTTGTACGGAAAACACCCGCTAGCGGATTGCCGGATTGCCCTTTTGAGCGGTCAAAAGTAGACTTGTTTCCCAACCCAAGTCTTGGGAAACTCAATGAGTCCTTTCATGCCCCAAAAAAGGGTACCCCCCAAACAAAGACCCCCCGCAACAAAGCAAGCATACTTCAGTGTTCAAGCAAATATTCCCTAAACCCAAAACCTAGGTCTTCGGGGGCTTCATTATTTTATCATGATCAAAGTTACCCCCCAAGTGGTGTGTTAAAGGGACACAACCGATTCCATATTCTGACTTTGATAATCCCCAGAAACCGTCAAGACAATGACCCCCAGCCCTCCCCACAGCAAAAACACAAACAAAATCGAACAAATGGATGTTCATCCACCCCAAAATGGAGCCATGGGGTCTTCGGGAACTTTATGGCCCCCCCACACGGAAAGAAACACAAAAAACCGGGAAAGAAACTAGAAAAAACACAAAAGAACACATTAAACAAAGAAAAGAAAAAGAAACGGAGGGGGTCGGCGCCTTACAGCGCACCACCAGCAGGTCTCCCGGCTCCCAGCCCTCTGCTGGGATCTCCACCTCTCGGACCCCCACCCCCAAAAAAAAGAAACATCGAAAAGTCAGTCCCCCCCCCGCCAAAAAAACATAAAGCGAAAGAATGAAAAACAAAAACAGCACCCCCCCAAAAAAAACAAAAACAAAAAAGAATAAGTTGACTAACAAAAACTACTTGAGATCCCCTTGACCCCCTGTGGAGCTCAGAGATGAGGGCCCGAAAGACTTGCCCAGCCCAAAAATCCGCGAAAAAACGCTTAAGATCCACTTGGACCCGCCCTTGAACCTTAGATATGAAATCCCAAAAGGACCAACTGGGTCTCAGGACTAAAAAGGATAGAACCTCACCCTCTCTCGGTTTCTCTCTTTTTCGTCTCATGTTCTTTGGGGGGGGAGAAATTTGGTATTCCCGATGTTGCGCGGCAAGTGGTTTTTGGGCCCCGACGTTTGCGTGAGTCGGTACCCGTTCCGAGCCCGTTCCGATCCTGTACCCTGACCCCTCAAAGCTTCACGGAGAGAGCACTGGAATCTTCGAGTGGATGGCAACCAAATCCTGAGAATTCACCTAGGAGACCTTCAACCATTGCCCAGAGGGTCCCTTGGTACCTTCTAAGGAGCTACTGAACGACCCCTTGGTAAACCCCCCAAAAGCCATCCTCAGGAGATACTTGGACCCTCTGGGTTGTGAAATTTCCATGGTTGCTTCCACTGAAGTGCCCAGCCTGGGCCCCTTTAAGCAATCAAGCTGTTGTCGGGGTGTTCTTGTCTGCCATCAAGATCAAGTCGCGAGCTACAGCAACCCCCGAGAGCCGCACATGTGCATCTTGGGAATTTGCAGAATGGTCCTGTGGTTTTCCTGACTCCTTCAAAATGAGCCTGCCCAACCCCCAAATATGTGTTTAATATAGATATATGATATATGGCCATGGGTCAAAATTCCGTGCCCCCAGTGAACATCCCAATCCCCACTAAACTAGGTTCTAGAATGGGTGGTGCGCTGGCTGCAAAAGCAGGGAGACGCAACCACTGGCAGCATCAAACAATCATGTGTTTTGCTGTTCGTATTCCATCGTGTTCTGAACGGCTCATGTTTAATTCGCTGACATCCCCGGGGCTCGGAAATTGACGGACCGATGCGACGTGCTTGAGTGAGTCATGGCGGCTCTGGGGAGGTCCAGTGTGATGGGCCCTTGTGCCCCCAAGCCTTGGGACAGGTTCAATACGAACAGGTAAGATGTTTTCATTTTGACGATCAAAGTTTCAGAAGTTTCAGGTTGTCAAAGGAGGTCGTTCACTGCCCCAAAATGGTACCATTGATTTTGACCCACAGCCATATGAGGGCCTCATGGGGCCGGCCATTGGTCTAATTCCTTGGGAGATTCCACGGTAAATTGCCTGGAATCCACGAGGAGTCGAAGGTCCACGCAAGCAAACCAACCCACAAACCATGGTTGATTTGTTTCGGGGTTTCCCTTCTTCCCTGTCTTGCAGAATTGAGTTGGCCTCCGGCTTTTGGCCCCCAAGAGGGTGTCCGAATGGATGAAACCGAACCATCTAAACCAGGAATCGCCGCTATGTTTTGCTTGGTTTCAACCAAAGCAACCAAAAAGGAACACCGAGAGTTGGGAAGCATTCGGGGAATGAAACAGAAGGAAACAGCACCATAGCCCCCGGGAAGAGCTAGAAACTTCACCATTCTCCGATCATTTGGCCATGGGTCCAAATCCCGAACCCCCAGTGAACATTCCTAAAATAGGTAAGATGGGTGGTGCACCTATCCCAATATGGTACTGGTTTTGAACCATGGCCCTTTGACCCTCGCCCCTTGATAACATGTTGCCACGCGACTCCAGACTCACCTTTTGGCCATACATTTGTGGACCAAAGCACACCGCAGCGCGACTCTCTCGCTTCTCCCGCGTTCCAAATCCTATCCAATATGTCCGTGGGAAAACCCCGGTTCGTTTTGGGCCATAAAAATCTTAAGGCAAAACGCACGTCGCAAATTGGGGGGGAATACTGTGGATGGACGAAATCCTGCGCCACTTTTGAATCCATTGGAAACCATTCTTTCTTGGTATTTACAGGGGATCATTTTAGGGTTTCTTAGGTGGTGCAGGATTTCGTCCATCCAGTATGTCCCTGGTTCTGCTTTTCACCTCCAGCTGCTGACACCTTCGAGGCCAGGTTTGCGGCCCAAGCGAAACCGTCCGGGGGCCTTCGGCCCCCGCGCCGGGCAAAAAGGCGCATTTTGGGTCATCGAACGTCGCGGGTTGGCGAGGTTCGCACGGGCGTTGCGAGCCACACAAATGGCCCGTTCAGATGTTCTTGAACAACTGTGGACTGATTGACAATTCTCATGGTTTCAAGTTGCAAACGGCGAAACCCACTGCTTTGGAGGTCCCCCAAGCGACTGGCTGCATCAAAGTGACATTCCCATCCTTTCAGATCTCCGATCGGTCGCTCCATAATCTCAGCCTCTTTGAAGGCAACAAGTTGGATACCCGGCCCGTAGCTCCATTCCAAGCATCTAGCTCTGAACCTAGAGGGTTTTATTTGGTACCTCAGAAATGGCTTTTTTTTTTGGGGGGGGGGGTTTACCAAGGGGTCATTCCTTGGTTGACGTTGGGTTTGGGGAGCAAAACATCTAAAATGTTGGCAGTTAAGTGGTTGGATTTCAACCACTAAACCACAATAAGCAAAAATGTAAACAAACAAAAAGACAAATCCCAACAACAACCATGATTCAGTACCTTAGGTACCAAAAGACCCTCGGGAAAGCCAACGGATCCCAGAAAGCTCGAAAGTCCGCTCGGCAATCATCTTGTCCAGCTAAAGCTGTTCAATCAAACATCTTGGTCCCTAAGGGGACAGGCTGGTTGTTACAACATGTCACCCAAAGAATCCTACCTTGCAAGGTAGCAAAACAAAAAAACATGTTTGTTGCTTTCTTCGGTAAACACTTCCTGTTTGGTCCATAAATTACCATAAGACCCCCAAAAGCGCTTGGTATTTGGGGTCTTATGATAGTTGTGCCATGAGTCGGACCAAGAAGCACACCGGCCACTCTCTCCCGCTGCGACTGAGACTCACAACGCCTCCAAGGGTGAAACTCGCCGGCCAAAAGCGTTGAGCCGTATTAAACCTCTAGGGGTTGATTCCCCATTCTTTTCAACTATCGTTCTTTTCAAAAACCAGCCGTTTCCCCTGGGTTTTTGATGGTTTGCTGAAAAGAAAGATCCTTGGAAAGAATGGGGGAGGTAGCCCTAGAAAACCAGGCAGTTTCTCTCACATCCAAGCGGGTCCTTTCAACAATTTTGAGACCCCATTTTGACCTTTGACCCTTGCAACTGCATTTCCATAAGTCAACCCCAGAGGGTGTTCCTATCAATGGAATCACCAAAATGAAACCACACACAAAAAAAAAAAAAAAACAGAGGGTGTTGATATCCCTATCAATGGAATCACCAACATGAAACCACAAAAAAAAAACAAAAAAACAAAAAAAAACAAAAAACAGAGGGTGTTGATATCCCTATCAATGGAATCACCAAAATGAAGCCACAAAAAACCAACGGGTTCCCCAGCTGTTTGGTTGTTTTTTCATTGAGACAAAGCCATCACAATGTGACTGGAGAACCTCGGGATCAAATGCTCTCAGAACGGCTCAAATCGGCGAACCGAAACCGAACTCGTCCAGCGCTGCCGCCGGTCGCTCGGCGCGAAACACGAATTTCATGTCTTTGCTCCCGGAGTGTTGGGCAAGGTTTGGATAGAGGGCTCAAAACTGCAAAAAAGTTTGACCCCTTGAAACAAGTGAGATCTATGGAAACTTCTGGCGTTGATCGATTTCTGTTCGGTTCTGTTTCGGGGGCTTCCATCCCGGGCAACTCGAAATCGCCCGCCACGAAAAGCCGCGCGTTTGCTCGAAATCGCCCGCTCACGAGCTGCTCTCCATGCCCTAAGGACTGGGCTTGGTGCTTTGAGGCGAAAGAGACCTGAGGGTCTGGAAAGACTGAAGAATTGTCCATCTCCCTAGCCTTGATGCAAGGGCCCGCAAAAGCGGGGTCCACCCAGATGGATGGATGGATGGATGGATGGGTGGATGGGTGGATGGATGGATGGAATGGAATGGAGTGGATGGATGGATGGAGTTGGATGAAGGGCTGGGTGGATGGGTGGATGGGTGGATGGGTGGATGGGTGGATGGGTGGATGGGTGGATGGGTGGATGGGTGGAGTCCTTCTCTTGGTTTGCTCTTGGTTGCAAAAGGAATCCTGGAAGAACAAGCTAGGTTTCCTCGCCCCCATGAAAAGAAAGGCAAGGACCCCATTTGGATGACAATCCTTAGGAAAATAATGGTGGTTATATATACATGACCTCCCATTGTTTTGATGGTGGCAACTGAACCCCATGGATCCACTGTTGGCCTCAAATCATACGCTAGCGCTTAATGATCACTATTGCACCCTGGGGCCTGCGGTGGCTTGAACGGAACTTGCACAAAAAAAAGCTCCAAGGCTCAAGCGTTAGCAAATCGCAAAATACATGGTGCTTTGGTGCAAGCTGGAACCCGCTGATTCAACCCCATTCAGGGTCCCCTGACTACTCATGGGAAACTTCTGTCCCGGCTTGGTGCCCCGCTGCAAAAACTTACTCTTGTGCTTGGAAAAGTGAAAACCCTCTTGGATGAAAATGCTTTGCCACTTCTGGTGGTTTCACCGCACGGTACTTTCCACTAGATCGACGCTCACGAAGGGGTCGATTCCTGACTTGCATGCCTATCCTTTGCCTTCTCTGTTGTGATTTCTGTAGGACAATTTGCAAGCTAGCAAACACCACTTCTTGTTGAATCTTCAGCATAGCTTAAAGGTATAGCTGGCTTCTTTTGGGGCTGTCACGGGCTGTCTGCCTTTGAATCTTGAACACGTAAAAACAACAATTCGCGTGTTAAAAATCCCGAGTTACCCGGTGACCCTAGAATTTCTTTATCCCTTTGGGGCTTGGCCAGTGCGAAACCCACCAAAACAGGGATACCTGGTGCTGAACAACAAAAGTTCCGGTCACTCGCCAAAAAGTAACGAACATTTTTCTATGGCTCAAACAGCAGGGGCAAACCGCAAGTGATCGTCTCTATGTCCATTTACCAAGGTGCCATTTTGGGTACCAACTTTTGAGCAGCCAAATGCTTTGACCAAGGGATGCTTGATTAAACTTAAAGTTTTGCCCAAGCCCCAAACAATCTGTTGGCCACCGCACAAAGTCCGTAAATGTTCCCAACAGCAGCAACTCCAATGTCCCAAACGGATCCCAAGTGCCGTCTAGATGTCTAGAATTGCAGTTGTTGGGGGTAACTCAAGTATTAAAACTGCCAACACGGACAGCCCAAGACATCCTGGTCAACCTTCAACTCTAAGCGGATTTAAATCTGTGTTTGTTCCATCATTTTAGTCAATAGCAAAGATGTAAGGGATGCCAAACGTTGGCCAGCCATGCCCATGTTGAAGAATCTGTCCAAACAACACGGTTCGACTCCACTGACCCTCACTCTACCAGAAATAGTCAGCATGAGCTTTGCTGTTGACCCCTCTGCAAAAGTGAATAACTGTTTATCGGTTGAAAGTCGAAAGATCAGTTAAAGATCAGTTACCCAATAGGAATCTAAGGTCCAAGATTAATTTAACGAATAGTCTTTGAGGACCCCCCCCCCCCCCCGTGAGGCTCCAAGTTCATGGGGAGGGTAACTTGAGTGAATTATGGTAGGGTGAGGGTCAGCGCTACCATGCAACTTCAGACCTGGAATTGATTTATTTCCCCAACTATCCGGATATTTCCGACATATGATCTCCTCGCCAGACGGAAGTCACTTATGCAACCGGATTGCGTTTTTCACTTGGCTGTGGCTCAAAAACGTGTACCAAAATGGCACCCTTGGCAAATGGAACCAAAGACCAAAACCTGCGTAGCCCTAGCTTTTGAATTTTGAGCCACACCCATTTGGGTAGAGCCCTGCTCCTCCATGGCAGCTTCATCCGGAAAAAAAGGCCCTCCACCGGCATGCAACCAAAACCCACTCCCCGCCTCCCAGCCGATCTGAAGCGCATCGCTGCCGGAGAGGCTGCCCTTCGGGAGAGGGTGCGGGTGCCCAGATCGGGTGAGGGAGTCCGTGTTGTGGGGGATCTGTTCTTTGCTGGAATTTGGACCCCAGCAAAAAATGCTTGTTTGCCGGGTTAGTGGAAAACAAAGGGAACCCCAAAAAAGCAAAAAATAAAAGGGAAACTCATTCTGGGGAAGTTTTGGAGTCAAGGGCCACACTTCAGGTGCAGAGTCCTAGGGAAACCAACAGAAAACCCATTCATCTTGGGGGGCCGATTTGGAAATCACCAAATCAGAAATGCGTTAACCGATACCCCAAGGGAAAGTGGGAAATAGATGAAAACAGGGGGACACCTTACTGGCTTCAGTGTGTTTTAGACCCCGGATTCATAGACCCGCGGTTGATATTGATTGGGGGATCTCATCCGCAAAATGGGGGAGCTGCGGAACTCCGGACACTGAGCAGTCCTTCCTACGAGAACCTCATGCTTGGTTCCTTGGTCTCCTTTGTCTACCCTGAAACACGCCGCATTTTTGTTGTTCACTTTCTGATTTAGCCTTCTGGCATCCGATCAATCGGAAGATCCAGGTTTCGCTTTGAACACCCAAATCGGCCAATTCGTCGACCTACCTGAATTTTTCAGGTGCAGTGCCCGTTGAAAGCAGCTAATACCCCCATGCTGACAAACAACATGGATATGAACCTCAAATTGGGTTCGACCCCTGTGATACCAAGTGGGCCATTCCAAACCAGTTTGCCACCAGATTCGCTTGGCACAGAAAGTGGCCTTACCTAAAACTCAATTTTCCACCACCGTGGTCTCCCTTTTGAAGGAAAGCCGACTTGGAGCCTAACCTTCCTTCCAGGCGGTTTCTTGCTTGAGCTTGAGTCCCTCTGACCTCCCTCAGAGTGCGGTCCAATTCCGGGTGCTTTAGTTTTGACCCATACCCATATGACCCACGTCCCAGTGCAAGTTCCCCAGGGTAAGGATCTGCCCCTTTTCAGTGGCCCACGGCAAGTCGCAGAAAAAAAACTCCGCGCCGTGCCGCAGCACGGGGCGATTTTTTTCAATTTGCTCGACGAGGGCGGCAAATCATGTCCAAGGACATTTTCTAGGGGCCAACTTCCCCATTTTTCTCGAGGAATCCGTCCTTCCAGAAAACCCGAGCAGTTAGTATCGCATGCCGTGCAAACTGAGGGTATGCAAGGCCAAATGATGATAGGCTCCATGTGGACAAGTAGCGTTGCACAAGTAGCACTGACAAGCAACGATACATATATGCCTCGGGACAATCAAGCCACAGTTCGCATAGTTCCAGTCTAGCATCGCCCACTAAAAGGAAAGGAAGTGTTCTCAGAAGCCTCATACAAGGGCTTCTTAGGCTCTGAGAATCTTGCTGGGGGCCAGTGTGCAGGTCAAACTCCAAACAAATTCGGCCATGGTTGTGATCCTACCAAAAAACCTTGTGGTCCTGGTTGTCGCAAATCCCTGTTAAAAGGGTTCATAACCAGCCCCAATCTTTTCACATTGGCACACCATGAACCCTTTCAACCCCGCGCGCTCTTGAAACCAAAAGGAAGCCAACCATTTCAGGTGTTGTCCTATTTGGTTCATCCATAGTTGAGTGGGGAACCATACCTTTGGGAGGTCCCCACCCCCTATTAATAATCCGGGGTTGTTTCATATGGGGTCAACAGTAGTGGAGACCCCAAAGTGCCCGCCAAAGGCTTGAGTCAAACCGATACAACTGCATGCGAGTAAATCTGACTGTGGCCGCCATGTGCTTTTTATTGAAATCGGTTCCCTTTAAAACCAGGGTAAAATAAGACATATTCCCAGGCAAATGGAAGCACATGTTCTCTTTTAACTCATCTTGCTGGTCAAAGGCACAAGTTGTGGGAGATGTTGCGAATACCGAAATACAAAAGGACCGCAAAACGTGGTGGTGGTCGGTCCTTTTGTTTTATCTTTTTCATCAACCTGAAAAGGCTGCCCTCAAAAAAACACACCCAGTACTAGGTTGCTCTTGCCCCTGAGCAAAGGTCTAACCTTTTGTAGCCGTAATGGAAAAGCCGGGCGGTTCGGTCACACCCTTTTTGGGATTGGCTCAGAGGAAACCCAAAAGGAAATCCAGTGTTCTGACCCAAACAACACATACTTCTCAAGAGAAGAAAACAACATATTTCTCTAATATTTTGACACCCCACTCCACATGTCCCGAAACGAAGCCGGCCTGTGCCATCTGCTTGATCTCGCGGGCTTTGCCCACATCCAAGTCGGAGGTGCCTGGCGAAAAATGGGAGCCTCGCGCGTTTTTAGTGGCGCCAAAAGGCATCTGATGCTTCCTGTGACCGAAAGGCCATGTAGGCGTGAGCCATAAGGACAAAAGCCCTGTCAACTGGAATAAACCACTGCCTAGCACCCTGCAGCAATTCTGTATGGTTGCCCACAAACCATGTTCTGAAAGCATATTCCGTGCCGAGTTTTGTCCAAAGAGAATGAACTGTGTTGGTATTCCCTTCTAAAAATAACTAACACCGATAGTTCAGTTGGGGTTCAGTTCTTCCCGTTGAAGAGCCCTTTTTTTTTTAAGGTTGGGTGTCCAGTCCCCCTTTTTCAACCTTCCAAGCAGCACCCGGGTCCCAGCCACTGCCTCCTGCCTTTTGGTCCAGGGATTTTTGGACATGGGACAAAGCAGGCCAGGGGGGACCCAACCCGATTCTAGGTCCTCCAGTAGAGAGGTTAGAATAAGGGTACCCGTTTTTTTCTTCTGCAGTCCATTTTAGTAGGGGAACCCTCCGCAAAAAGAGGGGAAAAGGGTGCTACTGGGAAATCTAGGATTTTTCCCAGGTCCAACACTGGGGTTGGGGGGCGGATGTGAAGTGATTGGCGCTCCTGCCTTTCATGATGAAGTTGGTCGCGGACCTCAGGTCAACCGGACTCGCTCTGTAACCGATAGCCCTGCCGGGTTCGTCTGAAAAGTGCGGTCGAAATCGGCCAACCCTAAGGCCCTAAGGCTCCGATCCATGAATTTTGGGGCAACTCTAAATCTGTCCTTTTGACACCCCCTTTGAGCAACTCAAAGTGTACGGGGACCGGGTCCCGGGTTCTGCAAGCCTCAGAAAGGAGCCTTGGGGAAGGCAGATTTCCTGTGATGCTGTATATGCCGACAAAAAAGCGGTCCGAGAACCACTCATTAACTTGGTTGACGTTGGAAGGAGAGCAAAAACATAGATTTTAGCAGTCAAGTGACCATTTCCCACTAAACCACAATAAGCAAAAATGCAAAATGTTTCCCAACAACAACCATGTTAATAGGTGTCCTCGGCACGAGTCCAACCTGGTTGTGGTGAGTGACGGTTCAATGGCAAAGGACAGGCGTCTTGTTTCCAAGGCAGCATGCTAATCAAATGGATGGTTTCCGCAGGCCCAAAGCATGCTACAACTCATTCCTTGTCCTCTTCCAGGATTGGACTGGATAGGTTGATCCATCATCTCATCTCTTCAGAATCTGGGGTACGCAAGAAGCAATAAACTTGGTCGACCCTATATGGAATATACATACCCTAAGGCTTAGGGTCCTGATTGGGGGTCCTCAAAGTATGTCCTTTTCACACCCCTTGTCGCAACTCGGGGTGTGGTACGGGGACCGGGTCCCGGGTTCTGCATACCAAGCCCCTAGGGTATATATAATTTGGAGACCCCAGATCGATCTGGCCCCGCAACGCTGAGGCTGCAGCTTGTTGCTGAGCATCACGATCTTTTGGTACCGGATCAGCCTGGGCACGGATTTGCTGAGGGTCCCACTCAAATACCTGGCCGCCAGGTCAGCTTTCAATGGAGGACTGACAGGTGTTCTAATCACCATCATCCTTGTTGGTAAGGATCAAACATCACATGGTGACACCAAAAGTTGACCCAAGCCTCAAATGACTTTCCCTTTGCTTGACCAAACCTGGAAAGCAACAGGTGATCAGCTCTCTGGACTACTCAAAATGATTTCTAGCGCACCAAAAGGTCGAGCCATTTGTGTCAAGCGATGCCTCAACCAATACCATCCCTGGATGGGGTGTCCCTGAATTCGCCTAGCCCAAAATCTTGGGAGCTGCCCTTACAGCTGTCTTCAAGCCAAACCGGTCCGAAATGAGGTGCGGTCGAAACGATGCCCCAAGGCTTCTTATCTAGGTCCTCCAGTAGAGAGGTTAGAATAAGGGTATACCAACCTTTTTCTGTAGTCTATTTTAGTAGGGGGAACCCTCCCCAAAAAAAGGGTAAAAGGGCACTACTGAGGGACCTAGTTTTGAAGCTCCTTTGACATCTCCAACCGAAAGGCATGCTGAACCTCAAGCCCTGTGGAACAGGTTATAGTCACAATGGATGGCTCAATCACAGTACCAGTTCCTTGCCGAAATGTCCCAGTTACCTACTAGGTAGGCAACCAGCCGTTTTTCATGTAGTCTTCAAACTGTGGTTTTTCATGGTTAGCTGCTATCTTGGTTGCTGTTGACCCACTGCAAAAAGATCAACTTTTGGGTGTTTAGTGGAAACCCCAACTTGATTTCAAACAACAAGTGGAAGTCTAAAGATCCGTTACCCAATAGCAGCCAAGCCATACCAATGTGGAACCGCCAGTTAGTAGGTAACCAGCCAATTTCCGTTTCATTCATCTGCAAACAGCGGCTTTTCATGGTTAGCTGCTATACGACGAATGAAATCACTACTTGGCTGGAATTAGGACCCCAGCCAAGAAAATGCCTGGTTAGTGTCAATCGTGTGCCTTCACTTGGGCATGATCATCAGCAGTTTGCAGCCGAATTGAATCCGATTGCCAAGGGGCTCAGGTTTTGGGGAAAGACCTTAGGAGGCATGGCGCCACGGAGCAAAGGTCGCGGAGGAGCTCTTGGTGGGCGCTTGGTCGCCTGAAAAAAATACAGGTTGGAAAACAAAGGGAACCCCAACAAAACAAAACAACATAAACAACAAACAGGCTAGTGGAAAACAAAGGGAACCCCCCCCCCCCAAAAAAAAACAACAACAACAAAAAAAACAAAAACCCCCAAAAAAAAAAAGTAAAAAGGGGCAACTAATTCTGGAAAAAACAACTAGAGGGCCACCTTCCTCAGCCTCTGAACCCCTCCAGGTCCCTGGCTGCTCATCGTTCATCTCCACGTTCTTCAGCCTACGGTGCCCAACGACACGTTGACACGAGGAAACTTGGCTGGAAGAAGGGGACCCCATATTTTTTTTGATTTTGCCTGGTTGGTGGAAAACAAAGGGACCCGGAATTAAAAAGCAAAAAAAAAGAGGAACGAATTCTGGGGAAGGAAGAAGACACTTCTTAAGGCTCCTGCGGCTTGGTATGCAGAACCCGGGACCCGGTCCCCGTACCATGCAGCCACACCCTGAGTTGCGACAAGGGGGTCTCAAAAGGACATATCTTGGGGCCCCAAAATCCAGCAGGATCCTTAGGGCAAGGAAGAAAGACCGCAGGCGACAGGCGCATTTGTTTGTTGGGAGTTGTTTGCAGGGTGCTAGCTGCATAGAGCAATCTAACATCAACTGTCCGCCTAAAAAACAACTCAAACAATTCGCCTTTCATGTTCAAGCTCTTTTGATGGGGAGACTCTTTGCCGGACATCATTTGGGCGCGAATGTATGTCGACCCACCACTTGTAACAATTTCAGGTTTCCAGGTTTAGATTCAGAGCCAAGCGCATCGTCTTTTTGGAGGAAAAAGACAGGTCGGTTTACCCACCGACGAAACAAGAATCGATTCCTCGTTGGTTTGTGGGGGAGGCGAGCCTGGAACAGGGAACTCAGGAAAACAAAAATCGGAGTGACTATGGTTGCTGTTGACCCCCCTGCAAAAAGTGCTTAACTTTTGGGGGGTTCAGTGGAAAACACCTTTAATTCCTAAAAAGTTAAAGTCTAAACATCCAACCCAATAGCAGTCAAGTATTATTCTTGCTCTTTCGTTCCCGTGTTCGGCCAAAGAACCATGAAAGGGTGCCTACCGCGCCTACACTGCAACGATCGCCTCGCAGACTCTTTGAGTTTGTGTAAGACAGAGTATGCCTCTTGAACAGCCTATGCGGACTGCCTAGGCGATCCGACCAGAACTGCCTAGGCGGTGCCTCCGCAACACAATGAGAGTCCCCCCCCCCAAATACCAGGCGAACACATGGCAAAAAATACCTCAATTGCTGGTGACTTGTAGTAGTAACTGAAATCCACTGGCTTAGGGAACCAAGGATGAAGAGGGTCCCCATTTTGTGAACAAACCACGAAGAATTCGCGAAACTTCGTAAGTCAGGGATCTTTAAGCAGGGTTGGGCGATTCAGCCACCTGCCTAAACATGTTCAAACAACTATCAGGGACAATTATCATTGCTTCCACGCAACCCACTGCAAACAGGGCCTTCTATCCTAGCTTCTACATGTTGATTTCCCTTGTTCCCTGGAATGGCAACTGGAAGCACTGGGATTGTTCAATCAAACTCCTTTTGATTACACTCTTCCTTCTCCGACCACTACAGCAACTTGAAAGGGAACTTCAACCAGCGCGTATCCGTGCCACTGATTTCCGCACCATGGCCTGCATCCCCAGTAGATCCAGGCAAGCCACTGCAATAACTGAGAAACCATCGCATTTCTCCTTTTAACTTTCAAAGGAGGTTGTTTTTGGTTATCTGTACATGGCTCAACTGGCACAGGATGGTTTCGCCAGGTCCGGGTTTGTAATGCTTGGCTTGGTTTTTTTTGGGCTCCCTTGAAAACAATAATAAACAACATGAGTCTGCATCATGGGAAACCCTCAAAAAGGGCGCCCGGCGCCCGGCCAGCGGGGCTCCCCCAACCCGGTGGAAACAAATGCGGCCAGGAAGCTGCACGGTGTTCCGGACCACCTCCAGGGCGTTCGCCTGCCTTAAGTTTGGGCACGTCGAACGGCGGAGAGAATCCGGCCGCGAGCTGGCTGTTTGCTACGGGAAAAACAAATCGGAGAGTAGAGAAGTCAGCTTTGCTACGGAAAAACATCCGAGCTACATAAAATCGAGTCCTGTTAAATTACCCTGGATGGTGCAACCCCTGCAGAACCAACTGATTGCGTCAAGTGCTCACCTGGAACACTTGGGCGGTGAATGCTAGGGATCCGTTTGGACCGAATTGGGTGGATCCACGTTTGATGCAATGCAAATTTCTGGAGCTTGGAACAAACTCAAATTTGTGAGTTCCGCTGCAGATTGAGCGCAAACCTTCCGGTCCGGGTTTTGTTTTGTAGGGCTGGGGGGAGCCACATTCCATCACGATTAGGGTGTAATGCTAACTCTTGACTTAAAAAGAGGTTTATGGGAAACCGGCTTTTGCAAACACACGAAGAAAACAAAAACAGGTACTTGGAGTAGCTGGTATGCTTGCCCAAAGCCGGCTGACTTATTGAAGATGACCCAAGGCCAAATGCTGGTAAAACAAACTGAGCGGCGTCGGACAGGGTCTTCTGCCAAAATCTAGGTTGTTGCGCGAGCTTGCACGCGCACAGGTTTAAAAGGCGCTTTCGCAATTTGTGTGAGCTTCTCTTGCGCAAATCTTGCGCCTGGTTCCGCGAGCAAATTCCATGCGCAACTCAGCGCTTTCCTTACGCCGGCTCTTGTCACGCACCTTGTCTTCCTTTGCCCCACGGATGCCTCCGCGTGGACAGGAGGGAGGTAGTTATGCGCTTGAGGAAGTATTGAGAAAGTGTAGGCGCAATGAATCAGCGTGTGCTCTTTGCTTCCGGCGGCTCCAAGGCCTCGTTCTCGCTGCAGACATTCAAGGAGCCGCCAGGCAAGTAGCTGGCAAGGGACCGAGCCGCTTCTGGATGACTCCGCTATGTACAGGGAGGGGCTGCAGAGCTTCCGATGCGCGATTGTCAGCGCTGGATCTTGGCGCACATTCTCGATCGAGTGGCTTGAGCTTCGAGAGCACCTTCTTCCACTTCGGCTGGCGCGCCGGCTGCAGTCCGAAAGTAATCAATAAGCTACCAAGTCAACGTCGAAAGGGAACAGCCTCTTTGGCACCTTCTTGCTCTGAAATGGAAAGTGCAGAACAGTCTCACTACCAACTCCAGGAAGGCTAGCCACGCGTTCAACTCAATCACCATGGTCTGGGCAGGCGGTTTGGAGGAGTATCACATGGCATGAGTGACACAGTGCGACACCCTTGCGCGGGCAGATAGCTGCCAAATCAACAGCCGCCCAGTGGCCCAGGCGCACCTCAAGACTCTTGGCAGGGCGCTGACGTCGAGGCAAGAGCTTAGAGCTTGTGTAGGCAGCAGGTACTTAGCTTTCGAGTTCACGCATCAAGGAAAATAGACCTTGCGAGGGAGTGCCAGACAGGCAGGCTATCAACCCCCCTGCTGGAGATAGGCGATGGGCACCTGGTGGCCAACAAGGACGGTCGCCCGACTCAGGCGACAGGGCAAGGGCGAACAAACACGGCGGCGCCCCACTGAGCTGGACGACTCCGCAAGGCAAAGAGGGAATGATTGTAGAGCAGAGAAAGGTCGAGCACTTGGGCAAAAGCCTGGCTAGGATGCCCACACACACAGATTGGCCAGTCAAAGTAGGGCAACTCAGCTCGGTAGGCAGGAGCTGTGATCGCTGAGAGTAGTCGGCTCAAGGCTCCTGACAAGAGCATGGCCTGCTTCAAAGGGGCAGAGCATCTACACCCAAAAGTTGCTCACGCAGGTTCATAAACATGCATTGTTGCGTGTCATTAAGTCGCTTTGTGAGATAAAGCCACACCAAATGTGCGGCGCGCACTTGTGATCAGTCAAGTCCAACCCTTCCATGAGCAAATCTGCAGAGACCCTCCACACCTCTGTCACTTGAGCATTGTCTCCTTTTGCCCGGCAGGGTTCCTTTGGGTTGGTCAAATGGCACTCAACGGCATTCAGTTCCAAACAAAAAGTAACTGTCAAACAACGACGCAAACCCACTGAAAGGACATGCCGTTTCCTTGTGCGGGGAGCCTGCGGGGAGCCTGTGACCGCCACCTTTCATCGCAGTACCGCTCAAATTGGCCCCCATGCTTTTCTCTGAGAAGCAGGTCCATGCGGGGTGTGTTCAATTGAGGGGGGCCCTTCTTCCTTGAAACGAAACCAAATGGAAACCAAACGCTTGGTCGCTAGAATGCACATTTGGGCTGGAATGGAAAAGCTTGGTGGTCGAAATTCCACATCATGATGTGCCATAATGAGACAAATCGAAGTGCCAATTCCGCAAACACACACACACACACACCCACACCCACACACGCACACGCACACGCATACGCACACACACACCCACCCACCCACCCACCCACCCACCCACCCACCCACCCACCCACCCACCCACCCACCCACCCACCCACCCACCCACCCACCCACCCAACCCACCCACCCACCCACCCACCCACCCACCACCCACCCACCCACCACCCACCACCCACCACCCACCACACCACCCACCACCCACACCCACCACGCACACACACACACACACACACACACACACACACACACACACACACACACACACACACACACACACACACACACACACACACACACACACACACACACACACACACACACACACACACACACACACACACACACACACGCGCGCGCACACACACACACACAAACACCACACACACACACGCAGGCACACACGCACCAACCTTGGAGTGGACAACACCCCATGGACGAGGCGCGCATCGATCCAATTCTTCTCTGCGGTGGCCATGGCTTCCTGGCTGCTGCCCAGGGCTTCAAAGTGATCCCATGCGGTGAGTGATGCCCATGGCAACTGGAAAGCATCCATTTGCTTTTTCCGGCCGTGGAAAAAAATAAAACTATATCCAGTGGTGATGGATTCCCTTCAAAAGTCAACCAGGGAAAATTCACATATTCTTAAGCAAATGGAAGACAATGCTGGGATCTTGGTACAGGGTATGTCATCCCCTTCACTCAAAGTAAATGATACTGACTATTGGTCGTTGCTCATATCAACTGACAGGCCTCCTCCTGGGGCAAAAGCGTCTTTGGGAATGATTTGGCACCAAAGCAATGGAACTTCGAGTGGCGATGAAGGGTCCCCTCGACTCCGGCCGAACCGTACCGTATGTGCATCGGTATCTGGGGGAGTTTGAATGGAGCGGTTTTCACAAACTGCACAAAAACCTGTGCGGCGGTTGGTTCCCTTTCGGTGTTCGTTCAAACCGAGTCAACTTTCAGCACCCCGTAAATCAATCAACTCAAACTTAACACGTTAACCAATATATTACATGCATAATATATACACATGCATACAAATATGTCACCCCAACGTTCATAGTTCCGTGTATTTCCCCTTCCAACATCACCCTACCACCATGCAACTCTCGTAAACCCAGCCCAAAAAGGTGATGATTGAAACCACCAAAGGGGGAATACAGGCCTCAGGGCCCCAAAGCTTGGTGCGAAATGGATTTCGTCCAGTATCAGGTCCTTCGGACCCCCGACTCACAAATGTCAGGCATTGCCACTGAGCCATCAGCCCCAGTTTTCCTATGACTATTCGTTTGGAGCCGTTTGGAGGTCCGTGGTTGTCCGATTTACCCTCTACAAGAACCGGAGCATTGTACAATCCGAACAATCCAAACAGACTCTGTACCTGAATAAACAGTTTTAGTGGGGAACCAAACAACAAGTGATCTCGGAGGGCCCGAAATCCACACCAAGATACCCGCTCTGGCTTCCTCTCTCCAAATTCTGTGGAACCCCTTTTTGAGGGAAGGGTACCGACAAAACGTGAGCGCGCAAAACCCATGGACCGTGGATTCCACCCATGATTCTCAAGGCTGGTACCTTCCCTCACTTTCTGGGCTGGCGAAAAAGAGTCCAAACTTGTTGATTCCCACTAAACTGGTCCTTGCAGGCAGTTTGAGTCCGTGCAGGGTTGCCACTAAAATGGTCCAAAAGCAAAAAGTGACTATAACGAGAACTCAGGGCCAGAAAGCGGATCGCAGGTCCTGCTCGATGAGGTAGCGGTCCGCTTCACCCTGAGCTTCCTAGGCGGGGTTGAGCGAGCCTTTGAGCGGGAGGTTCTTCGTGACGGGAGAAGCGAATAGGGGAACCCGAACCCCCTCGTTTTGTATAGGTTCCACGGTAAAACCTGGGCTTTCCGCCCAACATGAGGATCTGGCACTGGCCATCCTTTTGGCTAAACAAAAATTCCGCGAACGGAGTCGCAAACCTCTGATCGATGTGGGTCTCCCGAAAAAGGAGAAGTCTGCACCCTTTCTTTCAGAACCATTGTCAGCCCTTGGATTCGCCGATCTTCCGGAAGTATTCGGGAGGCCGAATCGACTCAAGGGGATCTCCGCGGGATGTTCTGCCCTTGTGTTTCGATGCTTCGAAAATTCCGCGTATAGTCAGAAAACAGAACTATCGGCTTGCGGCTTGCCACTGCGATCTTCCCAAAAAGTCTAACAGAGGTTCTTCCCAACAAAACCAAATCCAGAAACTTGGGCTTGGTGTCCTCCATTTGCGTGTTCGCCCTATATGTCCAATAGTGAACTCGATTCAAGAAAACAAACAGATTCCTTGCAGCAAATGGAAGGAAAGTCGGTTTTCGGAGCTGAACCAACCACTCCCCTGCGGTTCAACGGATGGATGGCCGGTTCGGTTCGCAGCTGAAAGAGCACAAGGATCGATGATGGTCTTGTTCTTCCGATACTCCGCCAGCATGACTTCCGTCTGCGCCCGCACCACGGTGTGCAACTTTCGGTTCTGCTCTGTGCGCCTTTCGCGTGGTGGGGTGCGGAGCGGTGGGTTGGGCGAGCTGGGGGTGGGGTGGGGTAGGGTTGGGTGCGGGTGGGGTGGGGTAGGGTGGGGTGGGGTTGGGGTGAGGTGGGGTGGGGTAGGGTGGGTCGGGTGGGGTGAACACATCAAGCGTCCCGGTCCCACGACCTGTTTCTATTTGAAGTCCGGGGTCATGTGGGCTATGTTGGGTCCAAGGAAATCCTGGGCTCTTAGGGTCAAGACATAATCAATCAGCAACTGCGTGAATGGCTTTTGGACAGGTGGCAAAGAACCCTTTGATACAGTGGGATTCCCGTCCCGGCGACTTCGTCATGTTCAAGTGAGGTCCCTTGGTATCGGAACAAGCTTGCCCAACCCATGATCATGGCCTTGGATGAAGGTGAAAATTCATCTTCCAGTTCCCAAACCCGCAATGTTAGGGACAACGGCCGAGAAGTCATCAATACTCATCAAGCAACTGTTGCCTGAACTCTGACTGTTTCACCACTACACACCAAACTTGTCTCTGTTCTCTCTACCCCCGATTTCCCTTTGGTTCTGCGCCACTGCAATTGCTGGGTACCAAAAATAAAGATTACACCCTTCCTGCGTGTTGTTCCACCCTGGTCCCCCCCCCCAAAAAAAAGAAAAACAAAACACGCAAACAACGGGCAAACAGGGAAAGTAAGAGGCACACTTCCCCAGCCCCCAACCCACCCGCAAGCCCAGTGGATCCCAGGCGGAGTTTTGTTTTTTTCCTCCGGATTCCTTCCCCTCAAGTGGTGAACAGCGTCTCCCATGTTGAGGTACGTATTTTTATGACCCTTAAAACATAGGTCCATGACGTTTCACTTGACTTTGGGTAATGACCCCAAGACTTTGTTGCTTGCTTGTGCTCGGTTTGGTCTTTTCTGGCCTCTTAAGGTCCCCAACAAAAATCCTAACGGAAAAAAATAGTTGGCCTCAAGGTCCCCAAAACATGTTCTCACCGGTCTTTTCTGGCCAAGAGGTCCCCAACAAAAATCCTAACCGGAAAAAAAAAGGAGACAAAAAACAAAAGAAAAAAGACGTGGGACCCATGCTCCAATCCGCTTTGTCCGAGGCACTGCGCTTGCTTCCTGACCTGCGTCCGGATCAGCGCGCTCTCGTACTTGGACTCCAAGCGAATGCCCCAAAGCCTCGAAAGGCGAGCAACGGTCGATCTGCAACTTTTGAAATCGCATTTTGATGGTTGTCATCAATCCAGCCGCTCCTGAACTTGATGAATAAGGTTCGCAACGGCATGGAGCATCGCCCCATCAGTTCAACGGTCCTTCCTTCCCCAGAGGGTTCAAGTACCTCCTGAGGATGGCTTTTGGGGGGGTAACAAGGGGTCGTTCAGTACCTCCTCAGAAGGTACCAAGGGACCCTCTGGGTTCTAGAAAACCTCCAGAAACCCAGAGAAAAATGGCAAGTGGTCGAAAAGAACGATGGTTGAAAAGAATGGGGAATCAACCCCTGGAGAAACGACTTCCCTTTTCAAGGTAACGGATGGGATGTGACTTTTGTGGTTCTGCTGTATATTTCCTCTCTAAATTATAAGAGCATCAAAAGAGCAGAAACATGGTCCGCGTTGGTTTCCATTTAGTTCGCGCTTGGTTTCCCTTTGGTCTCTTTGCTTCGACCTTCCCAGTAGATCCACTGTTTCAAGCCAGTTGTCCTGCGGCTTTTCAAACGATTCCCTCTGGTTTCCTTGGCATGACTTTTTTCAAACGGCGGTTTCCCTCTACCAAAAAAAGTCACGCCAGGTGATATTTTCAGAACCCTTCAGCAATCCTAGGGGAAGAAGCCTCAGCCCTTGCAAGCTCCATGAGGGAATTCGTTTCCTTTGTGTCTTAAATATGTCGCTTACCTACTCGATGGCATCATTGGAGTCATAATCAACCTGTGGTAATTCCTGTGCCATGGAGCCCGGAAAAGCTCTGGTCCCGTCGAAACATGGTCTTCCAACCCCCAGTCATATCCTATGGCAACGTGGCTTGGAGGGTATCCCCAACAAACTCGTCCTTCAGATTAATCAAAGGACCGTACAAGGTTGTTACAGACTTGTATCATAATCTGAAGGCCGGTTCCTGTGATTTCTAGGGCTGACGTTAAAAAGGAGGACAATTCTCGCTGCCCAGGTCATGCTTTGGATGGACAAAACCCACCTCGCACCACGAAATGAAACTATGGTTGGCACCATCACGTTCGTTGACCATTTACGTTGCGGAATAGATTCATTCCCTTTGGTTTCTCAGGCGGCGGTGCCTAGTGTTGACCCCCCTTATCAATATGGGGTGTTCCCCTCTAAAAGTGGTCTGAATCCAACCACGAAAACCAGGGAGAACCACCGCCATTATGGCTGTGGGTCAACAACATGTACCAAAATGGCACCTTGGTAAATGGAACCAAAGACTAAAACCCTGCGGTTTGCGCTAGCTCTTTCATTTGAGCCACCATATGAATAAAAACAGGGGTGAGCAGTACTCCAGGGACCACATGAAGCGGATCTCAACATTTGGCTGCGGGTCAAAACCAATGGAACCATTTTGGGGTGTTCGGTGAATTCGCCACCCATTTTAGAACCTATTTTAGTGGTTGGATTGGTTGATGTTCACTGGCTAACCGATTTGGATTTTCGCCCATGGCCGCGTGGCGACATGATTAAGACTCTGATTTGACCCAGTCCAAAGGCCGAGTTTTGGAGCCATAGGCGTCCTTTTGAGATTTTGACCTATGCCCATTTGAGCGCGCCAAGTTGCTGCAAGCCCCAGCAGGTCCCGTGGTAGACGCTCAGAGAGGTCTCGCCTCAGCTCGGTGCCCATGGAGGGGGGCCGAAGAACCGGCTAATGAAATCATGGGACTGAGACCCTACGGTGTCTTGGGGAGTTGTGGGCTTCCATGAGCGATTTTGCCCCCTGGGGAAAAAAATATAAAAAAATAACAATAGAATGTCCAATAGTGATAGATTCCCTTTAAAGCCAAAAAGGGAAAACATAAAATGTTCTTAAGCAAATGGAAGTAGGGGAATCGAATCATTCCGAAACCCAGAAGGTGTGTTGGTATTCATAGGGGAATCGACTCATTCTGTTGGGTTTCCATACGGAAGTGTTCTTGGGTATTTGTAGGGGAATCGAATGAAAACCTTTGGGTTTCGGAATGGCGGCGCGAAATGGATTTCGTCCAACAGTATCTCCTTCTAAAGAGGGGATGACTAAGCCCCCCAAAAGGGAAATCATTCGGGAGCTTATTTCAAGCTGTAAGCGGACAGTATCGTTGATGCCAACACAATATTGCAGGGAACTAACCTTGCAAATTGCAACGGTTTCACCGCATGGAAGGCTTAGTTGGGTGGTTCCCACGGTTAACAACTAATACCTATAGCATCCCCTGCTTCAAGCAAAGCCCATTCATTGCTATCGAGGTCACTTAAAATATGGGTCTCTGGTGTCGAATCTGGGTCAAACAAATTGGAGCGCCAAAAAATGAAACTCTTCTCCTTCTTGTTGTAGAAACATCTCACAACAAATTTGTTGGCTATGTACCCAGAAGGTTTCCACCCTTGCTCCTGTTCAGTTGGGAAAAACCTGGGGCCCCAATGTGAAATCAACATTGCACTCTGAGTGGGTCAAAGGAACACCCCCATAACCCCTCGACATGTCTTTAGAACCTCTCAGGCCGCATGACTTGCGTCAAACGGTCAAAATAACAACTGGGAAAATACCAAAATAACATCCAATGATAGATTTCCTTTCACAGGGAACAGCAAGAAATCTGTGGGTTATGGGTGTGTCCTTTTTCAGGGGGCCCCCCAGTATGGGGTTTCCGTGTGGTGTCCCCTGAAAACCTGCAAAAAAGGGGTACCCACTCCACAAAAAGATACCCCCATACAGGGCTGTGGGAAATGACCACTTCCGTGATACAACAGAAAGGGCTTCCCGAATAACCCCCGCATACAAAGGGGGAGCTTGTATCACAGCAGTGAGCATAAACCCCCAGTGATCCCACCACCCTGCCGGCGCCCATATGTTTTTCAGCAAATGGATCACCTGCTAAAAGCTTCAACTTTAGTTTGTTAAATGGACATCCAGCCACCAAACCAACAAAACAGATCTAAAAAGCTGAGGAACCGGATGGCCGGCTGAGCCACCAAGATCTGTTTTTCAGATGGCCGGTTGAGCCACCAAGACATGCCCCTCTTTTTTCAGCCAGCGACAAGGGAAGGGCCAATCGAAGGGCAAGGCGCAGGCGCTCTGCATGATGTCTACCACCTGGGTATAGTTCTCCCAGGCATTGGCAATCGCGAAGAGGTTGCAGGCCTAAGGAAACCCCGGTTGGAAATATGCTGAAATTCTGAAAGACACTGAAAACAACAACAACAACAACAACAACAACAACAACAACAACAACAACAACAACAACAACAACAACAACAACAACAACAACAACAACAACAACAACAACAACAACAACAACAACAACAACAACAACAACAACAACAACAACAACAACAACAACAACAACAACAAACAACAACAACAACAACAACAACAACAACAACAACAACAACAACAACAACAACAACAACAACAACAACAACAACAACAACAACAACAACAACAACAACAACAACAACAACAACAACAACAACACAACGACTGGCCTAGGGAAACATTTGGACATGTCTCAAAGCTTTGGAGAAGAAAGGCTGGGGGAAAAACACCCGGAATTGAAAGAAAAAGAAGAGTGAAGCACCAGGGCAGACCTGGCAAACACGAAGGACAAACTCCCCTGCCAACATGGAAATCAGAGCTTAAGCTTTTGGGGCCACGAAAATGACAGAATTGTGGAAAGCCAACCAACGCCGTGGAAATCAACGGTGAACCTTGTGAAACCTAGACTCCGAATGAAGGTTGAGGAGCAAAAACACAAAGGACATGCAACATTCAACGGTTTTTGTTTCTCCTTTGGGGGCACAAGGTAAACTTTTGGAAGCGGAGGGCGCGCCACCCCAATTCCGTCCTTCTAGTGAGTCATCCCCCATCCGCATCACCCCATGTTCGTAGGGTGAAGTAAAAAGCAAAGGAGGGCCGGCAGCCCAAACCACTACCACCAGGGAATAATGGGGTACATAATGAAGATACTGCCTTGGTGCTTCCTACCGCTGGAACCCAAACCCAAAGTCGGCTTTCTGGGCAGGATTTGTGATTTGACCCTTGGGACATGTGGGCGCAGAACAACACCACTTGCTCTTGGTACCCTGCAAAACAAGACGGGGTTGGGATACATTGGTCGCAATATTATTGTGAACCACGACCACGCCTTCCTGCGGGCTATCCCTCCGCTGGAAGACGCAATCAATCCTGCCAGATCCCTGTGGATCCCAGGCAAGCCACAACAGGCAACCAGCCATCTTCCCTGATTCGGTCTACTAGGTCCTCCAGATTTGAGAGGTTCGAATAAAAGTACCCCTTTTTATGTAGTCTATTTTAGTAGAACCCTTCGGCAAAGAACAGGTTCAAAAGGGCACTCCTGGGGGACCTAATCTCATATGCAAAGTCCTTTTCTGAGGTCGGGTTTGGCGCGGGCATCCCCCGATTCGAACCCCCCGATTCGGCAAATCTGGCCTTCGACAGGGAATCCCGAAGCTCGGAGATGTAGATGTCTTCGTAGAAGGTGAGCATACTTGGTGCAAGTCTGCCGCTAATGGGGGAAACACCAGTTGTCCCGAGTTGTCCATTCCGGTGTCCTGTTGTGCAAATTCTCGGACACAACTGTTGGCTCCAAGAACGTTGTATATATATATAGTCATATATACATTTGACATGTATATATATATATATTGTATATATATATAGTTACATAGGTCTAACTATAGGCATACTTCTTTTTGAGTTAGGGACCCTTTGCTGGACATGACTCAGGGGCGATTCATATCCACCTACACTTCTGACAAGTTCAGGACGTTCCCCATTCAAGCTCATAGCCGAAGCCCGAGGCTCTACAAAGTGCCCAGTTCAGGGACCCTCTAAATGGATGTGGCTAAAAGAATCGGTACCAGAATGGCTTGCCCTGGTGATGTTAACCCCGGACCCCTGCTTGATTTTGATTGGGGGGTGCCCCCCTTTAGTGGGGATTCATCACTTTTGGAGGGAACACCCCCCCAATAGTGGGACGGGTTTATTGATCCTGGATCAACATTAAGTGGCAAGCATGAACCAAAACCTGCCGTCTGCCCTAGCTGTCTTTTGAGCCACCCAAATCACATGGAGAAGAACCATGTCCAAAGTCAACTGTTCTCAGCGCCCGGTTTTCGAGTTGTTCAGTGTCCACGTCATTACCTTGTTTTGGAGCTTGATCATCCTTTGCTTTTTGGGGCAATCCTCTAAACAAAAAGTTGGAGCTCGGCGTTCGAAGGAGGGAAGGAGGCCTGCCGAAAAACGATCGCTCGGGCGCTCGGCCTTGCATTTGATGGAAAACGGGCTCCAGAACGGGCCGTACGACCAAATCTGCGACCCAGGAATTCCATTCCCCCGAAGGGAACTGCCCTTCAAGGGCAAAGGACATTTCCGCAATCACGGAAGTGGATAGGAGGGTCATGGAAGACTACCGTCCAATTGAAAAAGCCGCTGTCTACTTCATTCGCAAGAGGGCATAGTGTCTAACTGGGATATTGCCCTCTTGGCTTGGAGTTGCGGATCCAGTGCTAAAGGCAAGAAAGGGGTTGATCCACCTTGACGAGTGGGGGGGGGGAGTTCGCAGAGGGTCGGTGTAGGCAACCCATTTCGAACAAAACGGTTGATCCACCTTGACCCAGAGATCCGACGCCAAGCCCCGGCCCAGAAGTCAATGGCAATGGCCCCCTTTGGGATTCCAAAATCCCAGGAAGAGTCGACCAAACGTATCTCAAGAACAAAAATGCATCCACTTTAGGCTTGAATTTCAGATCAGCATGACTTCGGGCCCCAGTGTTGTCCCCCTGAAAACAGAAGACACCCAGTACCAGAAAGGCCGTCGGTTTTTGGCCGCTCTTGCTGCGTCTCTTTGCGCCAAGCATCTCTCGGTAGATGCTGGCCACCTGTGCGATCGGAGCGGCAAGACTCGTAGCTTCGGCTCCTCCAAATACTCCGCAGACTTGCCTCCATTTGCGTTTGTGTCCAATTTGTTTAAACACATATTTCCAGTAGTGATAGTTTCACTTTGAAACAAACAGGGGAAAACACATACTTCACCAAATGGAAGCTAGATGGGACTCCAAAAGGGCAGCCGAAGGAGACTGCACTCATGGCTCTGGCCATGAGCACCCAAAAGTACCCTGCCCCTTTGAGTAGACACAGTGGACGAAATCCACGCGAGGCACCAGCTGGGATGGAACCCTATGAATGGTGCAAGCACCTGACGGGTGCTTGCAGCAAATTGTGTACATCAGGGGTCAGCGGAAGTTTCAAACCCACTCCAAACAGAACTTCCCGTTGGCCTTCCCAAAGTGTGGCTTGCGGGCCACCTACAACCAGAGGGACATACTGTGGATGGTTGCGAAATCCATTTCGCGCCACTTTGGAACCATGGTTGAAACCATTTTTGTTGGTGTTTACAAGGGGCATCATCATTCCAGGGCTTAAGTGGTGCAGGATTTCGCAACCATCCACAGTAAGAGCCCTGTCTCACGCCCCGCCTTGTCCTTGGACAAGCGATAGTGAACCTGAGCGTGTTCTCGGCCTACGACCCTCAGCCGTTCGCACATTTGAGTCACAATCAAAACCCGGTACTAAGATGGTCTACCCAGACCCATGTAAAGAATTGAGAAGGCGGCGGCAGCTATTTGTGGCTGGGATTGTCCCTTACTAACCTTCATCTACCCGGGTTTTGATTGTGTCTCATTTCACGTTTTGCCGCAAGATCCGAGTGTCACGTGATCTATCATGTCGTGGGTGATTCTCTCAGCAAGTTGAGGCTCCAGTTGAGGTATCAACTCCCCTCGCAACCCCAAAAACACGTACGAGTCTCAGGCAAATCCATGAGTTTAGATGGTGTTGTTTGAATTGTCTTCCGCATCCTCTACTTGCTAGTGCTCAGTGAATGAGGGAATGCACCCCTAAATCCCCTTAAAGGAAACCACCAGATGGATGGCTTATATAGGGCGTCATTCCATTTCTCATTCCCTACCTATCGCACCAGCAAGTCCAAATGGGAACCAAACTGCCATTTGCTCAAGCCCCCTGGCAAAAATACGAATATTTCTAGTAGTGATGGATTCCTTGTAAAACCAACAGGGGAAAGTAGCAAAAACATATTCATCTGGGCTGCCCTCAGATCCCCCGCTAAAAGTTTTTCACTATTAGTAGGTTAAATGGAAACTACCACTAAACCGAAAAGAAAAAAAACAATCTACAAGGCTAAGGAACCGGATGGGAGGCACCAAGTAAATGGGGGAAAACCAGACATCCTCCTCAAAAGCTGAGCCGCGGAGACGTCCAGGTAGATCCGCTTGCCGTCCATGTCCCGGGATCGCAGCACCGACAAATGCTGAACCCCATCCTCCGGCTTCTCCTCGGAGAACTCTATCCTGAGCTGGGCGAAGCGTGAGGGAACACGTCCCATGGGCGTGTTTGTTGTTTTCTCTTGTTTGCGCTGCAAAAGGGGGAAAATAATGATAAGAAGATGCTTCCAGTAGCGATAGATTCCCCTTAGTGAACAAAAATATACTTCCAGTAGTGATAGATTCCCTTTAAAACCAACAAGGAAAAACAAAATATTCTCGAACAAATGGAAGCAAAGCGAGGGGAGCCTTGCAGGCTAGTGATTTTCCAGTGACCATAGGTGACCTTTTGGGAAATAGATGGTAGATGCTTCAGACAGTAGGTTTACCAGGGCCCGCTATGTCCCCCAAACTAACCAAAACGGACACCTATGCTAGTGACAATTTGGGGACATATCCCTCCTATGGCTCTTGCGAGTTGGCCCTGGATCAGTTGGGTAGTTGGTTAAACTTCAGGTGACCCCAATGACGGCTTCTCAAGGGAACAAACACCACATGAGTGAGACTTGTGTGCCGTTGCTTATCTTACACCACCAAAAGGGGGAGCAACCTTCTGAGAGCCTCAAAACAGCTCCCCAAAGAAGTGGGAGGCTCCCTTCTTATGGGTAGTTGGAGGCTACATGTAGAACTACCACGGCTATCAGTTGCGCCACGCAAAGCAACATGAGTCTGTCATGATCATTTCCCTACAAACCAACAGGAGAATGCCAGCGCAGGTGGTCGCGTGCCAGTTGTATAAGGGACCCCGAAACAGGATCTCGGATCGCCAAAGGACAAGCAGTAGTGTGATTGAGCATCCAGTTGAAGCTATTGTGTTGGAACACATGGCTGTGGTCACTCTTTAAAGATGACCCGCAAACAGTAGAAGCGTGTGCATGGCGTTCCCTTGGCTTGCCGTTCAAGGGTCCTACCGACAGAGCACGAGAATCGCATTTCCCGAGTGATGAACTACAAGTCACCAAGAGCCAAACCTCCATTTGCTTAAGTCCCCTGGGGGAAAAAAACAGTAGTGATAGCCAAGCTGAAGCAAAAGAGGAGTCTTGGGGCAGGAAAGGTCTTTGGGTGAGTTTTTACCTCCTTTAAAGCCTTGAAAAGGGAAGACAGAATCCACTTTGAATCCATGGCAAAACATTATTTGTTGGCATTTACGGGGGAATCATCCTTCCAGGGTTTTTTGGTGAAGGATTTCGTCCACCCACATGGCTCAGGTAGTTTGAGGGTCCTACCCAAATTCTCGAAGTTGGCATGCTGATACTTCACTCGCCAAATTCCTTGAACGAGCTGGTTGAACGAGCGCCCGTGGTTGTCCACCCCTGTGACAATCCCAGGCTTCACACGAAAGGCTTGGAGATTCGATGGCGCATCTCGGGCTTCCAGTTACTGGCAACCAAAATCTGACAATTTTCGGACCATCCCTTTTTGTGTGTGTAATGTCTTGAGGGAACCCTTTTCGCCGTGGGTTTTCAAGGGAACCCAAAAAAGGACAACTACCATTTTATGGCCCCCCCCATTGTGATCCTCCATCTGCTTACGTCCCCTGGAAAAAACTATCTCTATATATATATATATATATGGTACCCCACCCCCCCAAAAAAAACAGGTTTTGTCAGAAAATACTGGTATTTGCGGTGCTTCCTGACAAAACCCTGCATCTGCCAGAACACTCATTGTTCAGGCCCTCTTTCTGCATCTGTCAAAGCCTCTCATCTGCTAAAACCGGCCCATACTGCAACCAAGCACTATGCTGGCATAAGGGCATCTATTCAAAAAACTAAAAGAAACTGAACAAAAATTAAAAACTGAAGAAACTGAAGAAACTGAAAAAATGAAAAAACTGAAAAACCTGAAGAATGAAAAACATAAAGAACCACGGATTTGGGGGGGACATGGCGGGGAGGGTGCAGCCCTCATGTCCCTCAGAATCCTTGGTTTTTCAGTTTTTCTAGTTTTCCCATTTTTTCATTTTTTCAGCTCTCCTGGGCATCTGAGCAGAACCGAGCCCACAGTTGAAGCTGTCTGGCTCCAGTGCTTCTTCGCTCCTCTTCTGCCCCTTGTTCTGCTCCTGTCCTAGCAGGGCCAAGGAGCCGGAGGATATGACCTTTGATGACATCAAGAACGCATGTGATGCTTACGTCTGCAGAAGCATGCCATCACCCTTTGTGTCCTCCTCATTGCCAGTTGGCATCTTCAACCACGTCAATTTAGGCGGCGTGGAGGCCAACCCAGGCGTGCGCTGGCTGGAGCTTGTCACAAGGCACCCTCTTGACTTCAACTTTGATGACCTGTCCACGTCCTACAAGCAGGCCATAACTCAATGTGATCTTCGGCTTCTCCCAGGCCCTTGGTGTCAAAACGGAGGCGCTCGCGACACGAAGCTCCAGATGGTCGTCCGGGAAGACGCACTGTCCTCAAGCACTTTGTCTTCCCCCAAAAGCAAAGCCAACTTCCTTGAGACGGTCTTCCTTGGCCAGGTCCACAGGCCGCTGCGTAAGAGGCAGCAGCGCGTACTGCCTGGAGAGCATGGGGAGGAGGCAATTCAGATGCTTCCAGCTAACAATGCAAGCCGCCGCCCCGCGCAAGCAGGCTGCCATGAAGCCAGAACTGGTGGACAAATTGCGCTCTTCGCACTTTGGTGACTTTGGCTTGCGGTGGTCTGGTGACTTTGGCGTCTGGTGACTTTGCCTCACGGCGGTCTGGTGCCTCGCGGCGGTCTGGTGACTTTGCCTCGCAGCGGTCTGGTGACTTTGCCTCGCGGCGGTCTGGTGACTTTGGCTCACGGCGGTCTGGTGCCTTTGCCTCACGGCGGTCTGGTGAGCGTGCCTTGCGGCGGTCTGGTGACCGTGCCTTGCGGCGGTCTGGTGAGCGTGCCTTGCGGCGGTCTGGCGAGCGTGCCTTGCGGCGGGAGCTTGCCTTGCGGTGACTGTGCTGGGGTGGGGCCACCTGGTGCACAGTAGGCTGCGGGCCGATCACCAGTGGGTGCTGAAGCTGAACTGCTTGCTTCCGATGGTGCCCTTGCCAGAAAAGAATTCGACTGGCCCCTGCCTACCTTCTGCCAGCCCTGGGTGCTCGAGACTCTTGAGGCTGTGTGGGATTTTGACAGGTCTTCCTTGGTTCTGTTGGGGGAGAGCGGCGCAGGCAAAATCCCTTTGGGAAGGAGTGTCAAAACAAGCAGCTCTTTGAATGTCATCATCGGCCTTGCAACCTGAGTTGGACTTCTTGTGCGGGCTTGTGACCATTGGCGACTTTCTGGATGACCCGACCTCATCAGAGCTCAGCATCAAAGCGCTGAAGTCTTTGCTGGAGGTAGGCTTGTGTGAGTCTATGTCCTGGGCAAGGTGGAGCGCAGTCAAATGGTTCCGAACCAGCCCGGTGCCCTCGCAGCAAACACCTATGACAAGAACGTGAACGAGGGCGAGGACTACCCTAGCATTAAGGGAGACGCATCTGGGGCAGATGTGGATGCAATCTTCAAGCGGGGCATGCTTCATCCTCAACACCAAGAAGTTCGTGTACTACCGCCCTTCTGGAGTTAACGAGGACAAGGTGGCACGCCCCTTTGTAAAAACCCCGGACTTTCTCACACAGAAAGGAAAGATGCTGTATGGCAAGTACAAGGACAACTGCAACACAAAGCCCGAGAATTTTGAGGAGGAGGTGCGCAAAGAGCAAGCCTGGCTTGAGCTTGTCTTCAAGCAGAAGCAACAGAAGCAGCAGCTCTTTCGTGGGCGTGAGGAAAACAAGTCCTGCCTCGAGCAGCTGGAGACAAAGGTCAAAGTTAAGAGAGATCGAGCAAGCCCGGGCAGACGAGGGTCGCACAGTTTGTATGAGACAGTGGCCACCTCCAATGAATGGCACGCGCGCACAAACTAGTGCGCAGCTTCTACGCATACTGCTTACCTCGCTCTCTCCTACTTCCCGTTGGTGGCTAGGTTCAACCCTTTCCTGATCCGAAGAAGGCTGAGGCCGCGCACTGCTCAAGACTGCTCAAGAGGCCTGCTATGAAGAAGAACAAGACGTGGGATGCTGTGAAGTACACCAGGACAACTTCACAGGCAGCTGGACCTAGCGCAGGGACCGCTTCAAATGGAAGAGGTCTTTGACTCAGCTGCTTACAGCTACCTCCCAAAGTGGGAAGGCAAGGTGCGCCCGCGCTGTGAGAAGGGCACCTTGTCTGAGCTGAAGGTCGATGCTGGCACAGGCATGCCAAAGCACCGGTGCTCCCATTGCAACTGCCGTGTCTACATCCCGTGGCGCTGCTGCACAGTCCTTGCAGACACAGGCAGCCCTCCTCCTGTTGAAGCTCAACAACATTTCCAACCCTGTGGTCCATCGTCTTGCTCATGTCAACCACAAAATGATCGAGGACCTTGACAAGAGGCTGTGTCATGCTCGCAAGACCTTGGTGGAGGCAAAGGAGAAGAACATCGTTCTTGGCAAGGGCCAGAAGTGGGCGGATGTCGAGGCGGACGAGACGACCTTCGATCGCATGGACCTTGGGAACACAGCCCCTGACCCCACAAACCCGGTCGTTTGGGAGCAGTGGTGTGTCATAGTCCAACGAGGCCACCCGGAGACACTTGTCTTGAGCAGGCTGTCCCCCAAGTTGGCCAAGGAGTTGGCCAAGAGAGCTCCCGGGCCTGGCGTCATCAGAAAGGTGGAGTGGACTCCTTTGGCAAAGAAGTGGCTGCAGGACAAGAAGGTGTCCTGCACACTGACTCGGCCAAGAGCTACAAGACCAAGGTGCCTGGGAGGCTCCACAACAAGGTGGTCCATGGGAAGAAGCGGGTCACAGTCAAGGGCCGATGGAGGTGGAAGGCCCCGACCTACGTGAGCTCGTGAAGCATAAGAACCCGATCAGGAAGAAGATGATGACCGTGAAGTCTGGGACACAGGTGGTTGATCGAGCCTGGAAGTACTTGAAGGAGAGGTTGACCATCAACCAGAATGCTACGGTAGGGTCTTCTTTGTTGCGAGCAAAGCTCCGCTCTGCGCAGTGCCAATACTGGTATAGGAACCATGATTTGTGGGTTGCATCTGGGACACTGTGCGAATGGCTGATGACTAAGTTCATCAAAAAGCCTTCCCAGTGAGTTTGATGTTTCTTGGGGCGCTGGTTCAAAAAGACCCCCTTCTGCATGCGCGTCCGGCAATCAATGAGGCATGCCATTTTTTTTTTTTTTTGGGGGGGGGGTAGCATATATATATATATATGGTCCCGTGTTCCGTGTTGCTACCCCTCCCCCCCCCCACCCATATGGTATGGTCCCCCAGGACCCCCCCCCCGGCCCGAGACCCCGAGCCCCCGGATCCTGGCACCTACGGTCCCACTCCCACCCCTCGCACCCGACACACCCCCACCCCCAGGACAAGCCAACCCGCAACCAACCATAAACCAACCCTAAACTAACCCTAAACCAACCCCAAATACACCCTAAACCAAACCCTAAACCGACCGTACACCTCTGAACCTAAACCAACCCTAAACCAACCCTAAATCAACATAAATCAACCTAAATCAACCCTGAACCAACCCTAAACTAACCCTAAATACACCCTAAATATTCCCTAAACCAATTCTAAACCAACCCTAAACCACCACAACCCAACCACAGGACCACAACCACAGGGGGGGGGGGGTACTTGCCTGACCCATGACCATTGGGGGGGGAGGGGGGGGCAACGCTGTACCATATATATATATATATGCTACCCCCCCCCCCAGGGACCTACCTTTTGGCTGCCTCTCCAGTGCATGAATTGCCCATCTAGGACTGGGAGGAACGATCTCTCAACTAGGACCAGGACCAAATGAGACTAGAACCCAGGATCTCTGAACTGGGACTAGGACCAAACTAGGACTAGACGACCCACCTCAGATTCTTACAAAAAATGAGCTTCAAGTATAACTTCCTCTGCAATGTCCTGTATATTCTATAATTGTTGCAGTAAACTAGGGAGCAACCTAACACTAGAACCAAGGATCTCTCATCTAGGACCAAACTAGGACTAGACCATTTAATTCTACTTCTTATAGTAGTGGGATGTCAAGTATTACATTCTGGTGGAAAAAAGTCCTGTTTATTATTTGGTCCTAACATGTAAATTCTGACTGGATATTCTCCTTATTTCAAATTCAATTGTTCAGCTAGAAGTTGCATAGAACTTGACTCATATATTAACTACAATTCATAACGAACTTCCTTTGTAATGTCCTTTATACGTTCTATGTATTTCAGTAAGCTGGGACCATACTTGGCCTATAACCAAGGATCTCCCAACTAGGACTAGGACCAAACTAGGACTAGCTAGTTCTGAAAGTGATTGAATTTCAATGTACAATGGTCTATTGGACAGAAAATAGTTTGTACCATTTAATTTGACATAAACAGTCAATACTTAAGATCGAATCTAAATCGCAATTTTGGCTGGAGTATGTCCTTCTTAAGCTCCATTGAATTTCAATCAGAAATAAGGTTGAATTTGATAAAACATACTAAGTGGAATGCATAAGGAACGAATCCAAAGGTCCCAAACTTGTGTCTTTCACTAGTCCTAACACTACCTTGGTCAGAAAACACCGTAAAACACAGTGTTGTGTAGCGTTTTTCATACTCAATTCACATCTCCACCAACGAACGCACTCTAAATGCTCATTTGAACTTGAACAGGATTTAATTGGGACTCAATACGGAAATATTTGGTCAGAATCCTAATGGTAATCAAATTTGAGATTGCGAGTTTAAATAGAGATCCTTTCCCAATATATACTTGCAATTCAATATGAGCTTTAACAGGATTTGATAAGGAAAGAACCCATATTCTCTAGACAAGTCTTCTTTGCAAACGCGAGTCCAGGCCCGAGTGAAACCCATTGAGACCGACTGAAATTTCAGTTGAGCCTGGGTTCAAGATTCCCTAGAAAACGTTTACCTGCAATCTTGAATGTGGGCCTAGATTGAAACAGGTTGAATGAATAATCAGGACTTGGATGCTTGCACAACACTGTGCTAAAGTACAGCCGCGCAAAGTGCAATGTTGAATTTGGGTCTCGATTTGAACCGATTTAAACCGTTTTAACTTAAATCGGGCATGGATTCAAGATTCAAGAATCCAGGCCAAACTTTTCCAGGGATTCTTGAATCCAGGCGTCGAATTAAACCGATTTAAACCGATTTAACTTAAATCGGGCATGGATTCAAGATTCAAGATTCAAGAATCCAGGCCAAACTTTTCCAGGGAGTCTTGAATCTTGAATCTTGAATCCATGCCCGATTTAAGTTAAATCGGTTTAAATCGGTTTAAATCGACGCCTGGATTCAAGAATCCCTGGAAAAGTTTGGCCTGGATTCTTGAATCTTGAATCCATGCCCGAGTTAAATTAAATCGGTTTAAATCGGTTTCAATCAAGCCTCAAGCTTCCAGAACGTCCTTGGAAATGCTTCTTTTTCATTGCTCTCCCCAAAGCCCAAAAAAGGGTAGAAAACACGGCAAATACCAGTGAATTCATCAAAAGGGTAGGTCCCTGGGGGGGGGGGGGTACCATATATATATATATATATATATATGCATTTCCAGTAGTGATAGATTGCCTTTAACACCAACACGGGATAAATAAATAAAAAATATTCATTTCAGCAAATGGAAGTGATACATACTCGGTCCCTTTCTTTTGAGAGGGTGCCGGAGAACCTCGGAGCCTGGACAGCCATCTCTTGCTCCAAGGCGCGTCTTCCTCAGGCGAGCGGAACAAGTCACTTTTGCGCACAAAAATATTTCAATTTACTAAGGGTCCGATTGATGGATCGGGCAACTCAAAATCTCATCTCATCTCTTCAGAAAAGAGGGGTACGCAAGCAGCGTTATATACTTGGTCGACCCTATATAGAATATACATACCCTAAGGCTACGGGTCTGATCCATGGGATTTTGGGGGCCTTGAGCCACCCCTCGCAACTCTTTGGGTGTACGGGGTTGCCAAGCCCCAGGAGCCTCAGGGATAAGTCAAGCCGAGAACCGCACCCTGACCCTTAGGCGAAGGGGAAACGTCTGAGGGATCTTTGGGAGAGCCTTTGGCCCCCGAAAAAAATCTTTTCAGGTGGGAAACCATGCAGGGAATGATTAATCATTCCAGATCAAGACATTCCGTCCCCGGCGTGTGAAAATCTCGTGTGGAGGCCGTATTCTCCTTGTGCCGAGCGCAAACTGACAAGAACTGTTCGACAACGAAGCTTTACAAAGGCCTCGCCAAAGGATGTGTCAAGGCACAAACCCCAAGACTCGCTGGGAAGAACATGCCTTTTTCAACCATGCACGCGAGCATGCAAAGCAGGAATTACAAAGAGGTGCTGAGTGAAAACGGCAATTCTTATGGAACCCAAGCCCTTCTTTTTGTAAGGGAAACCCAGGCTTGTTCCAAATGTTCCAGAGTCAGATCCCCGCAAAGTGCTTGGTTTGGGGCTGGGGTAGGGTGGGTCATTTGGGTGCCAAGCCACAGTGTGGAGGGAAACAGCACCGCCTCAGTCCAGAAACCTCGGAAACTCATCCACTGCTCAGCAACAGAGTTCGCAATGGGGGGGATCGCTCGTTCGTTTGCTATAATCCTTACAGCACTACCACCAGGAAAACCACTACCATCTGGCATAAGGATTCAGGATTGACTTAGTACAACAGTCATTGCTTACCTTTGAGTTGTTGGTCTCGGGAAAAATATGACCATTCTTGGCCCTGCCGTGGCGATTTTTGTGTCTTTCTTGTTTTTCTGAAAAGAGCGAAAAACGCCGCCAGGGCGACTTAAAGGAGCACCCTTGTGACCTGAGTTTGGAAACTCCGAAGTATAGACCATATGGGTATGGGTCAAACTTAAACCACCAGGAATTGGACCGCAGGTTTTAGTCCTTGTTTCCATTTCTATCTGAGGTATCCATTTTTGACCCATCCCGAAACTAAGCTCAGGACATGGCAAGAAGGACAATTGCTCGTGACCAGTGGAATCTCGGTACTATAAGGGCTTCTGCGTGCAGGTAACATAGGGGCTTCTCATCCTTTATTGAAAGACAAAGCTGAATTTGTCGTGAAGCGGCTTGACAACCATGAGTCAAGACCAATGTTTTGAGTGCTTTGAGAGGGGAAAGGGGCACATCTGGAAGGGTCTCCAATCTTAAGAACCAACGTGAGTGTGTCCCACAAAAGGACCTGACTTTTTAGGTTCTGGGAAACCAAACGGAAACCACCCCATTGGCAAAGAGGGACCACCGATCTGGAGGGAGTTGTTGGCTGGGCTGTTCAATATTGAGGCTTGGCCAATCCCAATTCATAATTCCGGGAAGCAAGCCACTACAAAGGGGACTGGTTTCTTGCGTAACCCAAGGAAAGGATTCAGGATTTCCTTTGAACGGCCCAGTTTGGAATGCTTTCGGGCCCAAGCTTTGGTTCGGGTTCAGTCTCATTGGTGGCCTAGGCCTTTGTCTCAGTTCGAGCCGTGGTTGCAAGTCCATGCTGACCTCCATGGCTTACTATCCATCCATGGCTTACTATCCATGTTTTTCGTCCCCCTATACCATCCCAAATTAAATCCGACGTCTTGGTTGCTGTTGACCCCTCTGCAAAAAGTTTAGCTTTTTGTGGGTTTAGTGGGAAACCCCTTGATTTCCCAAAAAGTTAAAGTCTAAAGATCCAACCCAATAGCAGTCAAAACGTACCGCATCGATTCCTCGAGCATCGCCCTCGATTCCCGAGGCCAAATGGCCACGGGTCAAAATCCAAATCGTGCCCCCAGTGAACATCAACCAATCCAACCACTAGAATAGGTCACCTAAAATGGGTGGAGACTTCACCAATCCCAACCAAAATGGGATCCACATCGCAATCCCAACTAAATTCCCGACTACAATGGGTGGTGAATTCACCAATCCCAACCAAAATGGGATCCCAAAACGGCTTTGAAAAGGAAGCTTTCCGACTTTTTCTACGGCCAGGGGGCCCAGGTAGTACCTGCCCTCGTCCATGACGTCGTCAAAGTTCACGACGCCGGAGATCTCGGTTCGCCACGCAGGCGCACGGGGGAAAATATATATATATATATATAGAGAGAGATACATAAATGTATATATATATGTATATAGAGATAGAGATAGATATATTACAAACAAAATGTTTGTATATATATATATATATGTAAAAAGGAAGAAACGAAGAGAACAAGAAAGACAAGAAAAAACGGCCGAAGACATGCTAGGAATCTTCGAACACTTCCGATCCAGCGGACTGGCCAAAAGAAGCCCCGCTCTCTTTTACCACCAAAATGGTTTTCTCAAAACGGGAACCAAAGTCCGGGAACTCAGGGAGTGAGGAGGGAACCACCTCAAAAATGGTGGGTGGACCGGAATGCCCACCTAAATGATGACAGTCAAACAGTCCCTCAGTAAAACTTTCCACAGATATACCGGCACCCTCCAATGACTGCTTCTCATGCTCAAAATCTCAAGTTTCCAGCCAAACTGCATCCAACTGTGAATTTGCAGGAGCGCACCCGGCTGGCAATCAAATCGCTCTTAAAAACAAAAAAATGCACAGCTACTTTGTGGATCTTAACCATGGGCACATCAACTACTTCGGGGCTTACAACCGCAAGTGGCTTGAAATTAGCACCCATGGTTACAAGCCACTGAAATACCCCATGGAGCGATTTTTATAGAGTGGGGCTGGTGAGGGGTCCACCAAACAGTCGAATGGCAAAGGTCGTTGGCTCCAAACGCTTCAGGTCATTCCCAAAGAGGTTGGCCTACCCGCATCTTCCTTTCTGGGCCTTGGGTAGGTTTTTTTTTGTTTGTTCGCTTTTTTCCGATACTGGCACCCTTTTTGTCGTGGCTTTAAAGAAAAGCCCAAAGGAAAACCACCATGTTCTTTTTGGGTCCCCCCCCCGCCCAAAAAAAAAGAAAGACCAAGCAAAGCCATTTCGAGATCCTTCCAAAGAGATTCCCAGGCCCAAAGAAAAGCATCGACCCTAGGGCTGCCTCTACCCGAGAAAGCCTCCGGCTCTCAGCCCGCTCGAGGCGCGGTGTCCTTGGCGAGGCCATAGTTCAAGCGCGAGACCTCCACGAAGGAGACGGGGATGATCCTCGGGCTCACCGATGGGTCCTCCAGATAATTGAGAGGTGAGAATCAGTTGGTACCAACTTGTTGAGTTTTCTTTTTCTGTAGTCTATTTTGTAGGGAGGTGAGAAGAAGTTGGTACCAACTCATTTTTTCTGCAGCCTATTTTGTAGGGAGGTGAGAAGAAGGTGGTACCAACTTGCTTTTTTTTTCAGTAGTCTATTTTGTAGAGAGGTGAGAAGAAGTTGGTACCAACTTGATTCTTTTTTCAGTAGTCTATTTTGTAGAGAGGTGAGAATAAGTTGGTACCTTTTTTTTTGTAGTCTATTTTGTAGGGAGGTGAGAAGAAGTTGGTACCAACTTGTTTTTTCCTGTAGTCTAATTTGTAGGAGGTGACAAGAAGTTGGTACCAACGTTTTTTTTTTTTTTTTATGTAGTCTATTTTGTAGGGAGGTGAGAAGAAGTTGGTAACAGTTTTTTTTTTTTCTGTAGTCTAGTTTGTAGGGCGGTGAGAAGACGTTGGTACCAACGCTTTTTTGTTTTTTTCCTGTAGTCTATTTTGTAGGGAGGTGAGAAGAAGTTGGTACCAACTTGTTTTTCTGTAGTCTATTTTGTAGGGAGGTTAGAAGAAGTTGGTACCCACCATTGTTTTTTCTGTAGTCCATTTAGCAGGGAGGATAGAAGTAGAGAAGTTGGTACCCACCTTTTTTCTGTAGTCTATTTTGTAGGGAGGTTAGAAGAAGTTGGTACCCGCTCTTGTTTTTCCCTGTAGTCGATTTTAGTAGCGGAACCGAATCTCCCAACCAAACAAGTTGGTGAGACAGGGCACTACTGGGGGACCTGGACGCTCAGGCAAAAGCGGCTTGTAAGCTGATTTCGAGGTTTTTGTCCAAGGACTTTTTAGGATTCAGTGGTAGCGTCCGCTGATTTCGTGGTGGTTTCTTCGGATTTTGGTGGATGTGGTGGTTTCCGGGCAACCCACATGCGGTTCCTCAGGTTTTTCGTTATTTTCAGTCGGATTGTTTAGTGGGAACTTCCATTTAACACACTAAACGCTAGTCACTTTTAGCAGGGGATCAGAACAAGTGGACGGCCCAGTACTTCCCTGATTCACTGATTCCTGGTTCTATGACAGGGGTCCTTCCATTTTCCCTCGTTTAGACATGTAAGATTGAATATGAAGAGAGAATGACACATGCTGGACAACACAATGAAAAAGGGTTGGAGGAACGCGCTTAAGGTGATGTCAAACATGACCCGACCTGCCTGGATTGGCATCTGTACGTAATCTCCATGTAGGTGTGTCTGGTGCCGCTTGTTATGTGGTTTTAAAGGGAAACCCACAGCACAACCTCGTTCTTGGAGACCCCTGAGGCAAAAACAACATTGACGTGGGGCGCGGGGCAAAGATTGGGTTGCTGTGGAAACTTCTTGCTTCACGCTTTCCATGATACCGTGCAGTTGAGTCCCAACCATGACTGCAGGCATCAACCTGAAACCAGGAGTTTCCACATGACATTAACTTGTCAACCGGAAAGTAAGGTTTCAAAGTTGAGTTAATTAAAGGTAGTTGTCAACTAGTTCATGCCATGGTTGCCAAGCTAATGACATGTTAACTTGCGAAAATTGCCGCAGGCTGGTTTCAGTGAAAGTGTTGCTGGTACGAGCTTTGGCTCACTGGTTCATGGCGTTTCGGGGAGCCAAAACAAAAAGGCCCCTTAAGGGGGTTCCTTGCAGCTGGGTGAGTCATAGCTTGGACATTTGGCATTTGGCCGTCGTCACAGGTATGGTTCAACCAAATGGTTGATTCCATCCCTGCAGTCATGCATGCGTACGGACGCATAGTACAAGGATCTCCGATGGCCTCATAGGCAATCCTTCGCTCTCTAATTGATGAGCTCGCCATGAGTGCAGAAATGTTCCGCACGGCTTCTGCTAGGAAGCCTGTTATCTGCGTGTTTGCTAGTTTTCTGGCTTCAAAGGTGCAGTGGCTCATTTCCTCCTGTTCAACCCTGCCAAGTCCCAAACTCATTTCACCAAGATTCACTTACCCGCCCCAAGGAACCTGGCAACAAGTAGAAGGCCTTCAAAAGGGCAAAATATGGAGCAAGCCTCAACAACGTATAGGTCTCTTCTCTTTGGAGTGAGGTGGACAAAGACTTCTCGGAGACCATCTAAGCGAAGGCCGCAGAATAAAAGAACACCTGGGCGGCCAACGGACCCGTTGACTGGCCAAAATAATGCTAAAACTGGTTGGCCCTTGACTAACCTGGGCTGTCCGTTTTCAGATCCCCTGCCAAAAGTGACTTTAGTGGGTCAATGGAAACCCCACCAAACCAACCAAGTGTGCCTCACCGGGAAGGTAGACGCTCGCCAATCCAAACCAAGCCACAGGATGATCATTGTGAGCCAGAAGCCGGAGCAAATCGCGCAGCAGAAGAGCTGCAGCGGGCTCCTGACAAAGTCTATACCCTCTTTCTGAGGCCTGACGGTGGCTTAAACCACCCCAAAAATGGTGTTTCCTTGTACCTTTCCTTTAAAACCACTCCAAAAGGGGCAATCAGATCAGCCTCAAAAAGAAAGTCGGCGCCCTCCTTTCTTAAGGGATGGGGCGAGCTGACCCGTTCAATGGGTAACCGTGGGTTCAATTGGATTCTATGGTTCTCCTGGCGACCGGAACACGTTTATTGGAACCCCTTTGAGCACCCTGTCCCTCTGTCAGGGTTCCCCCTGTGATTCAGGACCCCGAGCGGCAGCAACCCACTGAATAGGATTTGTGTTGGCGTCAACTTCTTGCAAAGATAGTCAAGAGAAACCAAAGAAACACACACACCACCTGGGGAAGGCTCCCCTTGTCATGGAATCTGACCATCGCAAGGTTCGGAAAGCTTAGAGAAGACCTCTGACCTCCAGGATTGTTGGAACTGCAGCAAGCGAGCACCTTCTAAGGCTAAGTCGAGCTGTCGAATCACGCTTTTTCGGTGATACCAACGTCGAGCTAACCTCCCTGTGACTCATTTCTTCGGAGATTCCAGGTTTTTGTTTCCCATCATCAACAAAAGTGGTGTTTTCCGCGTTTTCCACGGCAAAAAAAATCGCATGTCCTTTTAGATGATTGACCGATACTCAGAGGCCATTTTTGCCTTCCCGAGGCTCACGTCGTCACTTGACCTTTCAGACAAACTCGTGACACCAGAAGCGGACCAGGCCCCGGGCTCCCCGAGAAAACAAACGGGGGCCGGCTGTGGCTTCAAGAGCTTCGGGGTTCGTGACAGGGAAAGCCCAAAGCCTCACCTCCGGAGACGGTCAAGGTCCGATCTGGTAGAAAAGTTAGAATAAGTTGGTACCAACTTTCTTCTTTTCTGTGTATTTTAGTAGGGGGGTTCGTATTTTAGTAGGGGGGTTCCCCTCCCCCAAAAAAGAAACGGTACAAGGGCAGCTGGGGAAGCTTGGTCAATGAAGCCAAAGCTTTCAACAACAACGGGCCACGTTGCGCCTTGGAACTTGCTTCGATCGGCAGGAAATGAGAGCTGGAACCCGGAACAGCCCCCCTTTCCTATGGTTTCCTTTAAGGGACTCCCCCGGAGTTGTTCCCAATTCCAACCCAAAACCCTAATGCCCTGCTGAGCACCAAGAGCAGCCTACCCACGACGCATCGACGTTTTCGCTTTCAACCCAGTGGCTTGGGGGCGATGTCTTCCAGCGTCGCATCGAAGCTGAGTCCCATGTTGCCTCAGAACGAAGTTTTTGTCTCGCGATGAGAGGCTTTGGGAGGGTTTAGGGTTTGGAAGTTTTAGGGTTTAGGGTTTAGGGCTTAGGTTTTGGGAGTTCAGGTATGATGGGTGGATGGACGGATTGCGAGGAAAAAACCAACAAGCCGTTGATAGACGTCAAGCCCAAAGACTAAAACAGGAAGTTGCCTTGGAAACCAGGGATTTCAAAATAGCCAAGAAAACAAACAAGTGGGTATTCGTGGAACAGGGTCCTATACCACCCAATCTAGGTGTCTTCGAATAGCTCGTCTATGTTTGCTTGCTGGTTGTTGAAGACCGCACTAAACTGTTTTTTTGCTCGTTTTGTGGTAGTTGCCAATCCCTGCACATGCGCCCCAAGGCAACTTGCTGATTGCTGGCAACATCACCGGAAACACGATGGCATTGATTGCTCTACCATCAAACCGTGCTTCCGATCCGTTTTTGGGTGGGACATTTAAATAGCCTGGGAGCACACATGGGCTTCTGTTTATCTAGGGAGGAATCCATCCGTGTTGGGGGTCCCCCTATTTCTGACCCGCACACACACAGACACACTCAAACGAGTGCCAAGCGGGTTGTTGCCTCTGCAATTACTCCTAGACACGCAAGTGAAGATGTTGTGTTTCTTGTTTATAGGTATCGTTCATTGTGCTCTCTTTTCAAGTTAATGCAGCTGCAGAACTTGACTTTAGACAGGGGAAATTGTATGCCTAATCATTCGTTCAGATAAGACACCCACACCCACACACACACACACCACTAGAATTGTATCCGTGACTTGCAGCAACATCTGCAATCCATGGAAAACCGAGCTAGCCCTTGGTGAACTTGCTTGGATCTGTTGTTCTCCACCATTTGCCCACCTGCAAAGTTAGATAAAGTTTCAAAAATGGACCCCCAAAAACGCGATTCCTCTGCACATCCTGGTTCATCCTGGTTGTTGGAGTGTATCGTTCATCTGCAGGCTACCGAACGCCCATCGAATCCACGGCTACCCTGACCCCACTTGGACTGAATCACTTGGATGAATGGGCTTGAAATCCCTGTGTAAGGGGACAGAGGTCACTAGGCTGCGATGGTTCCTCTTGCTTTTGAATGGTCAGGGCTTCGCCACCCCAGTGGTTGGGGTGTGGTTCAGCGCTGGTTTGATATGGCTCTAAACCAGTACATAAAGTTGGTCAAGCCAACGACTTGCCTGTCCTAGGCTCTCGTCGACCCCCAGCCCTTTTGTTGGGCCATAAACGGGGCTCCTGAATGGAGACATCCCAAAGCAAGATAAACCAGCTGGTATTTGGGTGGTCTTTTTGGTGACCCGCACGTAAACGGAACGAAAAATGGAGGTCAAGAAACTCTGTCAAGTCCAAACCGTTTCGCCAGAGTCCGCCAAGTCCCAAAGAAACAAACACAAAACGAATACAGGTGGTTTCCCTGTTGGCTTCCTTTAAACAACAATGGAACAACAGGGGCAGCCTCAAACACAGAAACACCCAAATAACTGCGATCCAGACATTAAACTGACAATCTGATCCCTTCCTTTCGCATGGTTTCACTGACCGGGGAGGCCCCGTCCAGTCCCTGTAGTATCCATGCCGATCGGCGCAGCTTTCTACCAGGACACCCAACAAATGAGCGGCGCCCTTAACCCAGGTGCGGCCGCAGAGATTTATCAAATCCCTTCCGCGAAGGCTTCCGCAAAGCTTGCGCGGCATGAAGGGTTTCTTCCGCAGAGGTGTGAAGAGGGAATCGCTTCCGCGTCGCTTCCGCGGATTGAGAAATATTATTGAAGTTCGTGTTCGCTTCCACGCGTGAAGGAAAACTACAATTTGTTGCTTTCGCAATTGAATCGTAGCCCTTCCGCGAAGCTTCCGCGAGTACATAAATGAGAAACCCTTCCGCGAACCTTGCGCGGCGCTTCCGCGACCTGGACCCAAGTACTACTGTCAATTGCAGGGGTTTTAGAACGTCGCTCAAATGTTGACTGGGCGAACCAAAGAATAGGTGGACCAACAAAAAAATCACAGGAGCCCCAGCCCCAAAACATTCTGTGGATGGATGAAAACCATTTCGCACCAAGTTGAAACCATGGTTGAAACAATTGCTTGTTGGTGTTTACAGGAAAATCGAGTAATTCCCTTGGGCTTGGTGCCGAAACAGATTTCGCAACCATCCACAGTAGGGCCAATAGGTGTACCCTGAGGCTCTACCGTGGTCATCTGCCTTCCACCTCTGAACGTTGAGCTCCGAGCCCAAGCACAGAAACCGCGTTGCGCGGTTGAGACTTGAGCCGACACTTCGTGGCGGAGTCTTCGGCCGAGAGTCTCCACCCCCTGAAAACTGGGTTGCCATGCGATTGACTGCATTTTTTGGGGTGAGCCCATTTGAAGAGGGGAATCAATTGTAAAGAGCCATTTTGAAAGGGTCGTAAAGACTGCAGGGTAAAAGATGGCGCTGATTTGGAGTTCAGCTGAAACCTGTGGCCCAGAGGCCTACCCCCAAAAGACCTGCAGCGTTAAACGGGTCTTGGGACCCGAGTGGAACTGACTCTATTTGTGGGTCTTGTGTCTGGCAAATGGCCATGCGTATCTGTTTTCCCATGTGTAGAAAACCTGTTAGTGGCCAAAAAGCATCTGAAATGACCAAGGGTCGATGGGCGATTTGAGCGATTCCTTGGAGGGCGGCAAAGGTTTTCCTACAGTGACTTAAGTTGGTCTTTTCATACCTCAACACCAATCTACTGGGCTGCCCTCAGATCCCCCCGCTAAAAGTGACTTGGGTTTGATGGAAATCCAACCACTAAACCAACTAAATGGCTAAAAAGCTAAGTAACCGGATGGCTGGGAGCCACCAAGTCTAATTCTGGCCCTTGCAGCCTAAAACAGCCTCACTCCAGTATAGTGACCATGCAAAAAGGGAACCCTTTCCGGAGCATCCCGGCTAGAATCGAAATCATGGGAGCTTGGACTTCCTCTTCACCTACGCATTTGTCTTTCCTGTCGCTTGCCTTTCCCAAGAGTGCGAACTCCAAACCAACTCGAAACAAACAAACAAAACTGTTCATTGGTGGTTTGGATGGCTGGTTTGGACTTGGATTTCAACCGCTGCTGGTAGAGAAATGAGTGTGGGTCAAAAATAGGTACCCAAGATAGAACCCAGGTAAATGGAAACATGGACTAGAACCTGCGGTTCCCTGGTGGTTTAATTTTGACCCATACCCGAATGAAGAACGACACCCGCGGCCGCCACGTCTCAAGTTGCTCCGAGACCCGCCTCTTCGGGTTCGCTGAAGATGCTCCGCCGCAGCCTCAAACAAATCCACCGGGGTCAAAGGAGAATCGAATCGGCGAGTCGGCGGATGCCAAGGAGCATGGGGCCAAGGATCAAAAAGGTCCACCTGGAGTCTCCATGACCCTTAAAAAAATGGGTCCATGACCCCTTTATTTTGGGTAATGACCCCATTTTTAAAGGGTCATGGAGAGATCAGGCAGCGATAATGTTAAATCCGGATTAAGCAGAACCCCTGGTTGATTAATAGGGGGGTGTCCTCTTTTAGTGGGGATTCAGACCACTGTTGGAGGGAACACGGGGATTCATCACTGGAGGGAACACCCCAATAATGGGATGGGTGTATTAATCCTGGGTCAACATTACGTGGGATGAGCAGTGCTTGGGAAACCTCCCAAGTTCTCCATACCTCGATTGCGTTTTGATTGATCGTGTTCCCTCAAGCTGCCACAGCTCCCACAGCGGATTTTGGCCATGAGGAAGCGTGAAGTGCCCTTCCCTAAAAGAAGACACCCGGGTCTAAAAATGTTGGTTGCTTCGGTAGTCCAGCAAAAAAACACATGCAGGATTGTATGTGAATCTGGTTTGAGTCAAGTGCCTTGGTTTCTAGGCTCTGACTTTCGGCCTCCAAGCGCAACTCCTCAAGCAAGCTCAACTCAGCCGTAGCACGATGGAAACGGCTACTGCAACTACAAAACCAACCAAAGGTTTTGAACCCCAAGGTCTCAATTAGACCAGCAAAGAGCGCAGCAACAAGGCAAAATCGTCAAGGGTTCTTATACCAAAATGAAAGACTAGCCTCCAAATGTCTTGGTTGCTGTAGGGGAGGGGGAGGAGGAGGTGAAAAGCCGGGGCCCTCACAGCATGATGGAGTTCTGCGCGCGCTCGCTGCTGTAACTCCTGGCTCTGAGAGATGGGCGGAGACTCAGTTTCTGTGATTCACCGGGTAGGAGGAACTCCGGAAACATGGCAGCTGAACCCGGGTATGGAGACATGGCAGCTGGTCCTATATGACTACCTTGGAAGATAGCCAAACTGATGGTGGTGATCAACGGGTGAAAAGAGATGGCAGTTGATGAGCAGCATGAATTTGGGTGGCTTCCAAGGTAGTCATAAAAGGACAAGTTGGCAGTTGGTCACCATGAAGTTTCGGATTTGGGCAGAGTCGCTCGTTTTACCCAGTAAGATCAGTCGGCCATCGCGGTCTTTATCCCAATGTTGACCCCGGAGTAATAAACCCGTCCTACTAATAGCGGGGGTGTTGGCTACACCCCCCTATTAGTCAATCAAAGGTTTGTGAATCTGGGGTCAACATTGTTGAGAAACGCCTCACTTCAAATAATTAGCTTGCCATCAGCTATGTTTGCCACTTGAGATCGAACCTCCCCCCATCAGGGAAATATACACAGAAATCACGGCTTGGAACGAGCGCCCCGATCAAGCCTGGAAGGGGTGAGCTTTCTGGACGTTGCGTGACCCGGTGATCATTCCATCTCGTTTGGCTTTAAAAACTCAAAGGACGTGGAGCCTTTTGGAAGCCTGCGAACATCCGTCAACTCCACCCCCTCACCACTCCAACAAAGCCAACAACAAAAAGCCAAAGACGTCCCAGCACCCCACCCCCCCATTGCTTGTTCAAAATCCAAAAATCCCCTTGGTACTGTCCAGCAAGTGGTTGTGATGTGGGTGCTGGTCGGTTCAAGCAATTCATCCTCAGAATCCTTCAAATTGGTTGGTTGTCCCACTGGACTCCACCTCAAGCTGTAACCCAGAAACACCCGCACCTAGCCGGATGGCCGGGCTTTAGTCAAGGGATTCACCACCAAAACCACAGCTTCGCTGTGGAACCCTTTGTTGACCTGGCCAAAATCGAATTCCCAAATCCAAACTAAGAGAAATCGACTCGTTCAAAAAAAAGAAAGACTAAACAAATGGGCGAGCTCGCAGAGAGGTTGCCACAAACTGCCCAGAAGAAGTCATGCAAACTTGGGATTGATCGAGCAAACGCGGAACTCTGGAAAACCATTCTCCTTTAAAAGGGGACCCCCCGCTATGAAGGTTCCATGTGGACCAGATATGAAGTGTGGATGATCCTATCTTGGCTGGAATTAGGACCCCAGCCAAAGAATAGGTTTTTGCCTGGTTAGTGGAAAACAAAAGGGAACCCCAAAAAAGCAAAAAACAAAAACAAAAAACGGGGAGCTACTTCTGGGGAAGCTATGTGGTTGGTCAGAAATCCCCATTGTAAAACTACGTCTCCGTGGGGCTTTTTGCATGACTTGAAAGACATGGACCTGGCTTCCTCTCGCCTGGAATTCACCATGTGGATAATTAAAACAAAAAATCCATTTCGCATGACTTGGACACCATCTCAGTTGTTCAGTGACCCTGGAAAAAAGAGGGAACCCTTTTTTGGGCTTGGACCATTTTAGTGGGGCAGCCACCAAAAAAAAGGGGGAAAAGGGTGCCACTGAACAACGGAGCCATGAAGACCCTGCCAACCACCTTGGAGACCAAAGAATCTGAGCAACACTGGAGATATGGATGGACGAAGTCCACTTCGCACCACTTTGAATGTTAACACCATGGTTGAAACCATAACGCTTATTGGTATTTACAGGGGAATCGAATCATTTTAGGGGTTTCTTAGGTGGTGTTTAAGAGGATTTCGTCCACCCACAGTATAAGGTCCCTTACAAAGGAGGCGCACTGTTATTTTTTTTCCAGGGCAGTCAGCTTCCTTCAAGTTGCCTGAAAGGTAGGGTAGATCTCAACCAATTGGCTATGGGAGGGTATTTGGCGGGTCTCAAAGAGGTAGCCCAAATGGAACCCTAAGCGGAAGCATGGACTACATCCTGCGGTCCAATTCCTGGTGGTTTCATTTTGACCCATACGCATTTTGAGCCATAGCTTCCTTCTGAAAGTAGGTAGGGTACCTCTCCATTTGGTCATGGGAGAGTGTTTGAGGATGTTCCCCCAGCTTTCGACACACGACCCCCTTGCTCCTCGGCACCACCAGGTGGAAGTCCTGGTATTCCTCTCGCCTGAAGCCGGGCACCCGGAACTCGGGGAGAAAGAAAAAACAACACACACACACACACACACACATGGCGCTTGTTTCAGCCGTTGAGAAGCACCATAATTATCACAAAGCCGGGGGACAAAAAAACACGGCGCTTGTCAGCCATTGAGAAACAACACTAATTAACACAGAACCAAAAAAGGCCGAGACGACACAACTATCAAAGACCCGCCACGAAAAAAAGGAACCCTTAAACCTAAAAGTTACCCACAAGTGCGGAACAAAACAACCGAACAATAAAATCATCTACAACAAAATGCGCTCAGCGCCACTACATACGGCTAAAGTACCACTATAGCCAAAAATGCTTACGTAAGCACCCCAAAAGGGAAAAGCCGATGTAGCAGTTGATTCAGAGGTGCAGGGCGCTTCCAACTACTCAACCCAAGGTTCACAACCCCCCCCCTTCTACCAGTAAACTCAACTGGGTGTCCACCCAAATCACCAAAAGTAGGCAGATTCCAACCACTCAACCCACGTTGACCCCCTGCCTTTACCGTTTTAAAACCTGAGCCGTGCTCCCCAAGGCGCAGAAGCGTCAGGAGCTCGCTGCCCGCCTCGAGATGCGAAAACGGGCTACGAAAATGGGGGCCCTCTCAAAGGATTTCATCCCCAGGTTCATGGTAGACTTGTGAATTGATCCCCCTTTTTCCATGGGGTTTGGAAACTATGTTCAAAATGGGTCTGCGAGGAGTCAAATGGGGCGGGGTTCTTGGAGTTGATCCCCTTCTTGGGCAAAGGAGTGAAACAGGGAGGCTTCTCCAAACAGGAATCTCCCGAGCTCTCTCAGAGGAATTGATCCCCGGTTTCATGGGTTTGGCATCGCCTCCTTTGTCATGAGCTCTCATGTTCATGGGTTTGGGCAAAGGAGCCAGATGGCAAACTTATCCAGGAATCCGCCCCTTGTCCAAGGGACAAGCCCCGTTAAAAACCCTCTGAAAGGGGTTCATCAGTCTCAGAAACCAACAAAGATAACATATTTAGCTGACCACACAGTGTTGGATTCCCCAAGGTCGCATAAAACAGGTCTTGAAACAGCGTGTCAAGGGGATTCGGGATAGGGTGTGCAAACAAAAGCAGAAAAAAAAACCATCATGTACATATCTATCATATCTATAAAGTATGGATAGATTATTCTGGAGGTTGATTCCTTCTCCATGCGTTTCAACAATAGCATTCGAAAACCTGCGATTGTCCCCTTGGCCTGTGGTTGCCTGGCAAGAACAATGCCTGGCCAAAATGGGGAAGTTGCCCAATGTTGCCCAGGAGCATCTTGGAGCGGATTAATAGGGATTAAGGGGATTAACCCAGGTGGTCAAGGTTGTCAAGGGCGTTCCCTATATGCGTTGCTTCCCAAATCTCCCTCCGCCAAGCATGATTTGCTACATGGAAGCCTTGTGGAAGGCTGATGGCTCTTTTTAGGTATCGCCAGAGTGGTGCAAAGGGGAAGCAAGGAGAAGCCCTGTTTGTGCGTGTGTTTGTCTGTGCGGGAACCTAGACGCACCCAGTCCTCCAACAGTGAACATATGAAGCCTGCCCAAAATGAACTTCCGGAGACAAGGCAGCTCATGGGAGAAAACAGGCGTTGCCTCTCTTGGCTCATGTCAAAAGGCACCCTGGCGGAAAAGAGTTGATGGTCTGATGCGTGGGCACAATAGCCGAGCACTTACCTTGGCTGCCCTCAGATCCCGCGCTAAAAGTTTAACTTTTAGCAGGCTAAATGGAAATCCCAACTAAACACGAAAAAGCTATAAAGCTAAGGAACCGGATGCTGGGAACCACTGAGGTACCAAGACATAGGCCAAGTTGGGCCCCACAAAGGAGGGGCTATCCCGGCCCCTCAGCCGTCGATGACTCCGATCCCGCTCCTCTTGCAGGAAGAGCACGTCGGCATCCTGAGCCGGATGCATCTCTAATCTGGTCTGTGTCCTACCCTCACACGCTCAACAAACCGGATTCCCGTAAAGACGACTCTTTCTGCAACACTTCTGAGTGACAACGTGCCAAATGCCGCTTTCTGCCACTCAGAGTGGGAACCCGTGTGAACTAGTGTTCTCTTGACAGAACACGGGAGCAGATGCCTCCATGTATCGCATCAATCCTTCAGCCTGCCTTGTAGGTCTGCCGCAGGATGCTGTTGATAAGCGCATTCTTTCTGCCTAGGCACACACTCGCACAGCTAAATCGAAGACCCTGCAAGTCCAAACAGACAAACACACACACAGACAGAGACAGAGACAGAGACAGAGACACACAGAAAGACACACAGACACCGCACACACACACACAAACAAACACAACAAAAGAAGAAAACAACAACACAAACAACAAACGAGACCGCAGGGTCCTGTGGTTTTCACGTAGCTTGTCTACTTCGTCTTGCCTTTCCAAGCTGCTGTTGAGGGACTCGCAGATCTCACGGCGGAGAGTTTCCCATCCGCTCGCCTTGTTGAGCATCAGACCTGGGCTGCGTGCGCCATGGGTTTGTTTGCGTTGGATTTCTCCTTTACCCTGGGGTTCCTTGCCCCCATTAAAAGAAAGGCAAGGACCCAATTTGGATGACAATCCTTAGGAAAACAATGGTGGTTATATGACCCCCCCCCCATTGTTGTAATGGTGTTTAGGTGCTCTTCATGGGAGCTTCTCAAGAGAAACCCCTGGGTTTTGATTGCCCCAAGCAGGCCACAAACGAACGCCTTGGCACTAAAAACTAGATGAGCCAAGTACAGGATGAGTCAATCCAAAACTGAGAATCTGTCAGTCGCGTTCGCGATAGCCGTGGCAAAACGCGATAGGCCCCGTGACAACTCCCGAAAGACCACCCTACCAGGTGCGGCACATTTCGGTTGAGCAGGGTTCAGGGGGCGGTGGATGTCCTAAATATTGCAAGCAAACCACCCACAAACCATGATAGTTGAATTTGCAGCTTGTTCCCTGCTTGCAATATTTCGGGGGCATCCACCGGGTTTTTGGTAATGTCAACCCCGGATGAATACACCCCTGCTTGATTACAGGGGGGTGTCCCCTTTTAGTGGCGATTCAGACCACTGTTGGAGGGAACACACCCCCAAATAATGGGACGGGTTGATTAATCCTGGGTCAACAAAAGACCACAGACCTCCGCCATTGGCCTTGGGCGGCTTTCTTGGCAACCCTCGCAAGGTTTTCTGGAGGAAATGAGCCACGATCGAAACCCGCTGTAAATATGGTGAACCCAGAACCATGCTTCAAGAATTGAGGCGGATCTCCGCAGCTATTTAGGGCGATTGGCGATTGGCCCTTACTAGCCTTTCCCTGCCCGGGTTTTGAGCACGTGGCTCAAATGACTTGCTGTTGCGAGAGATGCAAGGGACTGAGAAATGGAATGACCCTAACCATTCAACGGGTGGTTTCCTGTAAGGGAATCCTTGGGTTCATTCCCACATCCCCTACTGAGCACCAGCAAGATGACCCTTTCTGTTATGATTGTGGGTGGTTGCGAAATCCGCTTCACATCACCGTTCAGAAACCCTGGTTTCTTATTCGATTCCCCGGCAAATACCAACCAATAAGAAGATGGCAACTATGGTTTCAAAGTGACAGCTGTTTTTCATCCACTGCGTCACTCCCATGCTTCCTTTATCACTTTGAAGGAGATCCAGAGGGCTCACAGCAAGTTCCCATAGAACCAGACATGTTCCACTTCACTCCAAGAAGCTCGACCCAAAACAAAAAAAGGAAGTCCTCAGATGCCCAGTGGATTTCCATGGGAGAAAACAAGGATCGGCATCCTTTTTTGGTTGGTTGACTTTAAAGGAACCGGAACCCTTCCCCAAACAAGTTGAAAGAAGGGCACACTACTTTCAAGGGGAACCCTTCCCCCAAAAAAGTGGAACAAAGGAAGCAACCCACTGGAGAAACCGTTCCACCGTGATGATTTGTTGGGGACCCCGCGCACGAGGATGGCATCGAAAACGCCCTGCATCACCAGCTGCAGCGGGATGCTGGCCACTTCTTCCTCCTCGCCTTCGCGGGAGATTTTCTTTCCAAGCCAACGCCTGGAACCCACCCAGCCCAAGAGCCCAAGAGCCTAAACTTGGTACCTGGAGTCTCCACCCTTAATACTCACCTGCTGAGTGGATGGCCCAAAAAATGTCCAAACTTTATATTTGCCGCTAAAATGGTCTTCCCAAAAAGTTTAAAGTTCATGAAGTCAGGAAGTGAGTTGGTCACAAACCAAAATCCCCTCGCGGAAATTCCCCGCTCGCTCCTGGAACCCACAAAGCCTGGCAGAGGCTTTAGCCGGCTTTAAAAAAACAAAAACTGGTAGCTGGAGTCTCCACCCTTAAAACATGGTTGGTGACCCAACATTCAGGGGTGTCATGGACCCATTTTTTAAGGGTCATGGACCAATGGAGTCATGGAGACTCTCAGAGGCTTGAGCTGGGAGAAAGGTCTCTGTCCATGCTAGGACCCTACCAACCAACCCCTGAAAAGCTCGCCCCTGAATGGGTTAATAAGCCTTATCAGCGGTACCTAAGGCAGTAAGGAGCCTTATTACAAGCAAGGCGAACTAAAGCCACAAGCCTTAACAGTTGGCCTTCCTGAAAACAAGCTGATGTTGAACAGCTTAGGTCATGGAAGTGGTTCCCCAAATAGGGCTTCCATGAATCCATTAAAAGGGTCGGGGGCGAAAGGAGGAAAAGAAGCCCAACCCCTCAACATCAAACCCAAGAGTGGCGGAGTTGGAGGGTCTGGGCCGAGGGGCTGATGGCGGGATACTTGGCCTTGCGGATTTTCTGCAGGAGGCTGTAGACTTTCCTGATTGGCGCGCAAAACGCCGACCAAACGGCTCCATCAACCTTCGTTTGTTTCTTCAACGGGTTCCAGTAAACGGGGCTCCGATGGCGTGCGCCAAAGGAGAACCATATGGCCGGGTCAAAACCCCGTACCCCCAGTGAACATCCCAATCCTCACTGAAACAGACTAAAATGCGTGGTCTATCCGAAAATGGTACCATTGGTTTTGACCCACGGCCATGTGTGTAGTATCCAATCGAACACAGTTGTCAGAAGCCCCATTTAGGGGGAATGTCCGTGCTGCTAACTTGTCCGTGCAGCCCAAACAAAAAATTGAGCGCACCCCTTGCGCAAGCTCGATTGAACCCAAAGAGGATGCTCTCTGAGTCGACAAATATGTTCCAAAGTGTTGTAGGTCGCTGCTTTCAAGTCTGCTCATTTGGTTTTATGTTGATGTTTCATGTTTGGTTGCGCGTGCTGGATTGCCTGCCTGCCTGCCTGCCTGCCTGCCTGCCTGCCTGCCTGCCTGCCTGCCTGCCTGCCTGCCTGCCTGCCTGCCTGCCTGCCTGCCTGCCTGCTGTTGGTTCCCTTTCCCAGAAATCGACCCCTGAAAAGAGTGTTGTCTTGCTGAAAAAGGTCACCAGCACCATGCCCACTTTCCATGTCCAAAATTTCCTTGGTACTGGGATTGGGGGGTGCTCTTCAGTCCAAGTAGGGTCGATGGAATCAGTCGATCGGAGCGGTTCGGTTGCTGAAAAGCCGAGGGTCTTTGAGCCCGAGCCGTCCAACTGCACGTCCGTGTCGAAGAAGAAGCTGAGCCACTTGCTGAACCACACCTCGATCCGCTTCCCAGCGCGGTGCTTTGGAGGACAAGGGGTGCTTCCCATTTGTAGAGGACCATCCCCGCCCAACTAAGGCATCTACCTGGAAACCCATATGTGACGAAGTTTGTTCTGTCCATACGACTAGGGCCACAATGAATGGCCATGCGGTCATTTACGGGTGGTGTGTCAACATTTTGTCGAACAAGTACATGCTGCATAAGGCCAAATACGGCCAAAGGCAGAAAGAAAGGACCATACGCAAAACGGATCCGAATACGGAACCGTTTCGTCCAAAACTACTGGCCATGAGGCTTTACGCGTCAACAAAATAGAAATCAAGGAAATACTTTGATCGCCGGCATTGTGCATTTTCACGTTGGGGTTCCCCTATGTTTGATCTGTCTGGGAAGCCGCTTGAGTTAACTCACCGCAAAAAATGGCACGCACATGTTTCTCCCTGGAAACTCAGCAAAAAACAACAACAACTGCCAAGCCCCGGTGGTTGATATCCGTGTGACACTCCGACAATTCCCGGACTTCCAGACAGACAAACCTGCCCAGCTTGAAAGGGGAGAAAAGGAAAAGATGAGCAGACATGACATGGGTGTCATTCCGTAATGTTAACCCCGGAATAATACACCGCTGGTTGACTAATAGGGCGGTGTCCCCTTTTAGTGGGGACTCAGACCACTTTTTGCGGGAACACCCCCCTAATAATGGGACGGGTTTATTAATCCGGGGTGAACATTAGAGCGGGTCCTTCACGTGTGTTGGGAAGAGTGTGTCCTTTGTAACTGGGATGTGCAATAAACCAATAAAATGCAAAGACGTTTATAACCACCTTCGCTGTCACCGTCAAAGTTTTGCAAGGACTCACCGGCAGACCAAGATATGCATAACTGCGAGACGAAGCATATGTGTATGTATATATATATATACATATATCACTTTTCCTCTTCTGGTCATGCGGTCAACTTCGGATTCATCCACAACCAATTGCTGGGGAATCTCCCTGAAAATAGATCCATCACTTCCAACCACAGAGCCGCATTTCTTGGTGAGTGTTTTCTCCAAAAGTGCAGGTGGGCCTCTTCTTTCGGGGCACCGCCTATTGATCAAGGGGCGAGTCAACAGTCTGGACTCAGCTCTCTGGCAAACAAAATACCTCTTGGGAAATTTGTAGACATGCCCCCCCTACCTTGATTTGGCTGTGGATCAAAAAAGGGCACACAAAATGGAACCCTGGTAAATGGAACCAAGGACTAAAACCTGTGGTCCTCTGGTGGTGTAATTTTGACCCATACCCATTTGGGAAAATGGGACCGCACACGGAGCTGCAGGGGTCACCCCTTGCCCAATGTTTGAGGACAGTCACGCAGTTTTCTTTGATGCCCCCAAGCATGCGTGGGTCGCTGACGCCCTGCTGAAAGTGACCCACTGGTTCCCGCAAGGTAGCTTGAAGTACTGCTGCTACCCGAACCGTTCCATCGACCTGTATAGTAAAAGCAATACTTGACCCCTCAAGCAACTTGAAGGAAAATTGGTATAGAGGCAATTGAGCCCTCAAACAGCTTGACGGACAATTGCTGCCTACCCACTGGGATCCTCCAGGAAAGGTGCCTAGGTCCTCCAGTAGAGAGGTTAGAATAAGGGTACCCTTTTTTCTGTAGTCTATTTTAGCAGAGGAACCCTCCCCAAGAAAAGAAACGGTAAAAGGGCACTGCTGGGGGGACCTAGGTCTTGAAGGCTACTTCACCCATCGAAGATTCAGGTTCCACGGGTCTAAACTCCCAGCTGCTGAGGTTGCTCTTTTATCTGCCCAGACTGTGTCCAACCTCCTGACTGTTCAACAAACCCCTTTCTATTCAATATGGGGGGTGTCCATTTCTGGTTTCAGTGGTTGGAATCAGGCCACTTTTGGACTGGTTTTCACCAACCCCCCGATTAATAAACTGGTTGGTGAATTAATACAGCGTCAACATTAACTTGACACGGGTTTCCCGCACGCGCCTCTAGCGTGCCCAGGTCGCCCGCGTAGCAGTTGATCACTGAGGGCCTCAAGCCGAGGAACATGAGTGCCTCATGCTCCCAAGTTGACCGCACAGTGGATGGACGAAATCCTGCATGTTGAAACAGGGCTCCCTATATTTCCCCTTAAAACATCACCCCCACCAAGGGACACTCACCTTTCATGGGCCAAAAAGGTGATGTCTAAATCCACCAAAAGGGGAAATATAGGGACCCCTGTGAAACCATGCTTGAAACCAGTGTTTAAACTGGTACTTCATTCGGCTTCTTAGATGCAGGATTTTCGTCCATTCGCAGTAGGTTGCCGGAAATGCTCGCGAAACCTAAAAAAAACTGCCTCCGAATTGGGGAACCCAAAAATGGGGTCAACCTCACCCTGCATTCTCTTCGAACGACCTCAAACAAGGGCCCGGAAAAAACCTCCCACCGACCCGTTAACCTTCCCAGCCCTCAGTATATCAGCAAAACACTGACGGTCCTGAGCTCGGCAAAAAGAAAAGAACCAAAACAAGAACAGTGAAGTAACAGATTCAACACCTAGAAATAGACCAAAAGCAATGACGAGAAAGCGGACCAAAAGCGAAAGAAAGCAAGCACTGCACATTTCTGCAAACTGACACGAAACCCAAAACAATCCTGGTGATTCCTATAGGCTATAGGCTTCTCTCTCCTTTTGGTTGACAACAAAATGACACTCAAAATTGACCCTCAACATGTTCCCTCTGAATGGTGGTTTAAAGGGGTTCACCCCCCAAAACAACCCAAGGTCAGCTTCCCTCCAATTGGTGGTTTGGAAGTTTGGGGGTGGCTTCCTATTTACCCTCTACAAGAACCAGGGGTTCAAATCCAAAACCACTAGGCTCCAAACCACCCATTAAAATACTTGAGGTGAGTCAAAGTTGTTGTTTGAAGTCGCCTGTAAACGCGGCCGTCCACCAGCTGGATGGTGTTGGTTACGCGGTCCGGCATGCTGGCCAGTCCTTGGCAAGCGACGCGAATGGCGCCTGAAAAGACACAAAGGGCTTCCAGTTGCCACTGTAAGGGCCTGGAACAAAAATCACCTGAATTTGCTTAAGCTCTCTGAACAAAAACTAGAACATCTGTCCAATGGTGCTATTTACAGACAAACGGAGGCCTATAAAACATATTATTGAGCACATGGAAGAATGAGCGTGGGGATTGGTAGTTTAAAACCATGTTTTTGTCATGCTCATTGGATACTAAGCTGTGCAGTTCTTTAGCCCCTTATGTTCCTACGTCAGAAAATTGAAGCTGCTGACTACTCCATAGGCCAAGGGCCATTCGGTCTTCAGGGTTTTCTACCAAGTCTTTACATGATGGGTTCACCTGGACACAACATGGAAGTCCCTTTTCTGTGATGCCAAACTTGGATGCCCACCCCAACTTTGCGGGACTTCCCTGCTCAGAAGCCGATCAGCGTTTCTGCAGTTTGGCCAAAAACAAATGGAGCGTTGCAGATTCAAAGACAAGCCAGGACTTGATAGGGGGATTCCCTCAGTATCACAGAAGGTGGCAGTCCAAAACATCATGTTCTACATGTGCAAGGCTCCAAATGCACGACCCCAAATTCATAATGTTGATCCCGTGTTAATTGACAGTGTATTAACATGGGGGTGTTCAACCGTTCCCCCCAACCCAGGTTGACACCCCTCGGCAAATAAACTGGACTTGAAAAAGATGGGATCAGCACTACTCCGTGTGGCTCATGTTGCTCATCATGGCGATCTGTGGCTTTATGAACTCCTAGGTGGCTATGAGTCAAAAGCCCAACATCCAATTCAATCCAAGCACTAAAATAGGTAACCTAAAATGGGTGGTGCACCGTGCACCTACACAAACTGGGATCCCCAAACGGTTTTGACCCGCCAGACGAGTCATCCCCGATCCTTCCCCGAGGGTGGACTTCACCTCCCGTAACACGCGCGTGGCCCACGTGGGAGAGAAAAAAAAAAAAAAACATGCACATGTATCCCAGTGATTCCATGTCCTAACCAAGGATTCCGCCCCAAGACAGGACAATTGCGGGTTACCCATTTTAGTGGCGGGATCCACGGGCAAATACTCAAAACCAGTGAAAGCATCGCCTTAGCTTGGGGCAAACAGGAGTGCTGGCAAATTGCAGCTCGGAGCTGCGGTGGGTCCGGGGGCTGGATTCCCTAAGGCTCCCGAAGGAGCCTTAAGGAGCCTTATGGAACCCTAGGAGACCTTAAGGAACCCTGGGGCTCTTAGCTACCGCTTCGCCACTTTGTGCCTTTGTGCCTACCTCGGATGGGATTCCACAATTGAAGGGCCCCACATGGGTGTTCGGCCAAGTTAGTAGATACCTCGTAAGCAGGGTTATAACCCACTTATAAGCGCTTATAAGTCCCCCGTGAAAGTGGGCTTAACCTTGTTGTTTGGGGTGAAACACCTCTGGTGGCTCACCACTTCCTAAACTTGGCTGGCCGAACATCCGAGTAGGGTTCTGCGGTGAACCTATGGTTGGACTTAGGACGCTAGCGGCGAGCTCGCAATAACATGTGCGCAGGTAAGTGTCTGAGTAGTCGAAGAGCTGCAAGTGAAACAGCATGCGGGTTCCATTCCACTTTTGGAGGGACCCAAACCCAAGAACGGCCTGATTCAAAAAAAAGCAATGGGCCTCATGGATTGACGCCGGCGAGGCGTAAGAAGCTTTTGGCGGACGTGGCCGTGGGACAACCCGCCGCCCTGCGGTGCCATTTCGAGGCCGGCGGGCGCTTCTTCCCGATCACCGCATCCCGCAAGAAGCCGGAGACCACACGCCGGGTGCCTGGCCGCGGGGCGGAAGGAACTCCAGCCCGGTTGGATCCAGGACTTGCTGGTGCGAGAAGTCAGGAAAGTGGGAAACCCAGAAAAACGCAAACAAAAGGAAACCACCAGTTGGATGGTTTACAAGTGTCATTCCCCCATTTCCTGCTGACAGGTCTTTTGGGGTCATTTGCGCCTCACATGTATGTCCAAGGTCTTGGGGATCCTAGAGTTCAGATATCCCCTTAAACACCACCAATAAAAAAGCGCAGCAATTGGTCCAGCGGTAAAACCAACGGTTGCAAGCCAAAGAAAGACCATGTTACCTTTTTTTGGATTCTCCATTTAGAGGCGACTTGTGGCGCAAATTTCGGGGCAGGGGCAGTCTTCACAACAATGATTCCCAGCCAGTGGATTGCAGCCACTATAAAACGATTCAGGGGCCAGAACCTTCTGATAGCTCCCCTTGCTGTGACTCTTAACCACAGGAAGTTCCACAGGAGTTTTTGGTTTAACCCACGAAACATCTACCCCCACCAGTTTGGAAACATAAAAGAATAATTCGAGTCAGAAAAAGTCAGCGGCAAGCAAGATGCTAAGATAGGCCTCTCAATACCGGGGTTGATTGTTTTTGGACGCAGTCGAAGGGAAATCAAAGTGGAAAAAGCCTGTTGGCTGGTCCTCATTTCGTTATCGTTGTTACTATTGTTTATTTTCGGTGTTTTTGTTTTCCTGTCGCGGTTAAGCCCTCGTCTAGTTCCGACAAATACGCGCATAAGGGGAACCCGGGATAACCCTGGTTCATATGGGTGCGGGGGGCGTGCCATTTGGGCATGGGTCAAAATCCTCCAGTGAACATCCCAATCCCCACTAAAATAGGTCTAAAATGGGTGGTGCACCTACCCCAAAATGGGATCCGAAAACGGTTTTGACAACCACAGCCATTTCTGAGGGAATGTTTTAGGAAACACCCCCTTGATGGGGAAAGATCGGCTCCGTCTCGATGACTCACCTACCGACTGGCCAGGATTTTGCCAGCTTCAGTTCGGGATGCACAGCCTGGGTGCTAACCCAGAGGGTCCAAGTACCTTTTAAGGAGGTACTGAACGACCCCTTTTTACCCCCCAACAGCCATCCTCAGCATCCTCAGGAGGTACTTGGACTTGAACTTGGACCCTCTGGGTAACAGGGGTCTATTTGTTTGGCATTCACTGGGAAGATCGAACCTTTTGAACCCTCGGTATGGTAGCAAAAGAAGCTTTGCTTTGTCTTGCAGCCCCCGACGCAAAATGAACAGAACCAAAAGGTCTAAGAACACGCCAACAACAGTGAAGCACAGTTGTGTGCTATTTTGTTGGAAAAAAACGGAGGGGAATCGACTTCAAAAAGGAGTTGTTCATTTTTGTTTGGCTTCCTCTATGAACACCGCACATGGGTAAATGACAATGACTCTTGAGCCCCCCTATCAACTCACAGCCAAATGGCTATGGGTCCAAAGCCCGTACCCCCAATGAACATCCCAATCCCCACTAAAAGAGACTAAAATGGGTGGACACCTACCCCAAAATGGTACCATGGGTGTTGACCCACGGCCAAATATCTGCGATTCGCAACCCAAACTAGAGGAACAGATCCCATTCGACCCATCCCATGAGCTGGCTTCACAAAATTTCGAACTTCGGCCGGCGCCGCGATAGGATGCCCAAAGCTTTTCCACGAGGTCCACCTGCGGTTTTGATCGCACCTCGACTTTCCAATCCTTGGTACTGTGGATGGACGAGCTTCTGCACCACCTAAGAAACCCTGGAATGATGAGTTTCCTGCAAATACCAGAAACAATGCTTTGCCATGATTTCAACGTGGCGACATGAAATTCATCCATCCACAGTATGGTAGCAACAAGCTTTGCCTTTTTGAGAACCAAACAGACATGAACAGAACCCAAAAACCTAAAAGCCAAACAGAACCCCCCCGAAATGAACAGAACCCAAAACCCAAAAATGATCCCAAAATGAACAGAAACCCAAAACAACGAAAAAGCCAAACCACGCCAACGGTGAAGATGAGTCCTTCTTCCCATGTAAACCCAAAAGTTCCCCAAAATGGCGAAATTATCCAAGCCCAAGGCCCTGGTTTTGGTGAGGAGAAGGTCCTCCAGAGTTTCCTCTCTGATGTTGGTCCGAAATTCTTCGGGTCTCGGTTTTTCGAGCGTACCAACATGTTTGCTCGGTTTGAAAGGGGAAAAACGAAGTCGACGAGAAGAAGAACACCCTTTGAGACAAGCCCAACCATTTGGGACTTTCGAGCAAGGCCAGTTGAGTCAGGCTGTAAGTCCTGGCATTATCAAACTACGAAGAAGCTGCATAATCAGAACCTTTTGGAGGAGACACAGATCTACCTGATCCACCTTAAGTGAACCAAAAACAAAAAACAAAAACGCGTGACACGGTCAAGTCCAAACGGCTTGCAATTGCCTTCCCAGTTGCGATTCGCCAAGTGTGTAACTTGTTGGGAAGCAGGGTTCTAACCCAGGTATAAGTCCCCAAAGTGGGCTTAACTAGGTCCTCCAGTACAGAGGTTAGAATAAGGGTACCAACTTCTTTCTGTAGTCTATTTTCGTAGGGAAACCCTCCCCCCAAAAAATGTAAAAGCGCGCTACTGGGGGACCTAGCCCTTGACCCTTTTTGCCCACAGCCCCAGAAGCCAAGCGCCAAGCCTGCAAGCCGACACCCTGCATCCGCTCCTTTAATCTGCCGAACATGGTGTCCTCGGCTCCGGCGGACGATTCGGGTTCCCGTTCCCATGGACAACTCAAGGGAACTCACTTCGTGGCCACGAAATGGGCTAACCCCGGGTGCAAGCAGATTTGTCGCGCCTGTCAAGGGAAACCACCCTCTACTCCAAGAACCTTTAAAAAATAAGGATGCAAACGAACAACCTGGTTTTAAGCCTGTTGCTTACCGAAAACAGGGTTTTCCAACCGAAAACCCGGTTTTACTTTTAAAAAACCATACAAAAGCCATACAAAACCCGTACAAAACCCATACAAAACCGTACGTGTGTATGCTTTTCATAAAACCGGGTTTTCCCGCAAAGAACCCGGTTATTTTCGAGAACCTTTAAAATAAAAGGTTCTTGGAGTAGAGGGCACTCCCTCAGACCTTGAAACACCTGCCAATCAGATATTCTGATATTCCCTTTTGACTGGCCAATGTACTAGGTGCATATGAAGTATGTACTGCACGTGTAAGGAAATGTCACTGTCACGGAAAATCACTTCGTGGCTGGCGCAAGGGACTTGTTTTGAGCATTGCACGCTTCACTGAAATGGTCTTCCAAAAAGGGCTATGATAAGAGAGACACACGCCCAACTCCCCAGAGCGAACTTTCTGACACGCAACTTGATGGCAGCAATTATCTTCATTTAGAGAGGTTTCCTGTTCGAGCCCAAGCAGGCTGCAAATCTACAGCAAATTGCTGCAACTGAGTGCGGGTTGTCGACCAATGGCCCCAAGGAGATATCTGGGTAGACTTCAATCTCACATGCCGCTCAGCCTGCAATGGTGCCACTTGCCGTATGTGTCCCTTTACATGGGATGACTATTGGGGAAAACCACTAAAATGATGAAATGAAATTGTTTCGATTCAATGAGAAAAGTTACCCATGGTCATTTGGGGGCCAGGAGTATTGATCAACCCCCATGTCTCAAAATTGCGGAATTTCAGGTTGCTTCCTTTTCTGTCTGAAACTAAGGCTTTCGCGAGGCCCGTCCGGCCTGAAAACATCCTCCAGGAAGCTCGCAGACATGTTTTTGTCGGGAAGAGATCCCCGGAAAATAATTCCTGTGGGCAACCAAGGGGCGGTTCCCGCCCTAAAACTAGAGGATAAGTGCTGGTTGCCCATGTCCGAAAATGGGATCCACTGGGGATGCTTTTCAGTCTCAGAGTTCTCACTCGAATCCGTAGATTCGTTGACTCGTGCCCAAGGCGTCACCTGGAGATTGATCTGCAAATCACTTACCGAAGAAAGAAAACCAGTTTGTGGGACTCAAACACAAACGGTTCACTTATCACTTAACCGAACCCATGTTCAAAGTCACAAGCGTCCCAAAGTGGAAAAGCATCCCGCGATCGGTTCCTTAAGTGCTTTCTCATCTCCTTGCGTGCTTGGGTGCTGATACATGAGCCGCGGAAAATGTTTACCTAGGTCCTCCAGTAGAGAGGTTGGAATAAAGGGTACCAACTTTTTTCTGTAGTCTATTTTCGTAGGGGAACCGAATCTCCCCCAAAAAAGAAACGGTAAAAGGGCACTACTGGGGGACCTAGTTACTTGTTCCAGAGGGGACATGAACCACGGGCTCGTCCACTGGATGTTTTGTTGGAAGTTGCGATGGCTTAGTTTCCGGAAGCCCATCTCGGGGGTTCCAAACCAAAGCTAGGACACACGGCGGATCACAGCGTCTGACAAAGCTCTGGCAGGAAGATACATGGGTTACATGACTGTGCTTTTTTTGGAGTTACTACCATTTTTTTGGCGGTTTTGAAGGGGAACCAAAAGGAAGACCATCATTTTGGGGGGGTCCCCTCAAAAAGACAACCTGATTTACTTATTCTACAGCTGGACTATGGTCGATTTGTTTGCCCCGCCCAATTTTTCACTCTCGTTCCATGCACAGGGAGGTTTTCGCAAAAGGAAAGTAGTCTCCACACACCGTCCTGTCAGCTTTCATGATTGAAGGGAGGGTATCCTTCCCAGTGGATCCCAGTTACCCATATAGTAGGTAACCGGCTATGTTCTTTTTTTTGTATTTAGAGGGTGGTTCCCTTGGGTACCTACTATACACTAGGTCCTCCACTAGAGAAGATAGAACAAGGGTACCAACTTTTTTCTGTAGTCCTTTTAGTAGGGGAATCCTTCCCCAAAAAAGGGGTGAGAAAGGGCACTACTGGTATAGTAGGTAACTAGCTATGTTGCTTTTTTGGTTTTCAAAGGGTGGTTCCCTTGCTTACCTACTGTACAGGTAAATGGATCCCACTGGGTGAATGGGCCCTGCCAACTAAATTCCCAAAGTGGACTCGACCAATCGACTTGGAACCAGGGCACTGTGAAGACCTCGTGGATCATCACGTCCTCCTGCGTGGGAATGGCAGGCATTTTTTTCTTGCGGTTGCGCGTGGGGGAATGGCAGACCTTTAAGCCTCACATGGGCGTGGGTCAAAAATAGGGAAATCCCAAAATGGCTTGCCCTGGTAAATGCAAACAAGGACGAAAACCTGTCCCTGGTGGTGGAATTTTGACCCATGTGGAAGGGTAATGCTTGCCTAATGGACCTGGAAGGAAAAGGTTGACCTTTTTGGGCAAAAAAAACTCAAATCCAGGAAACTGACAAGTTAGAGGCGCTTTAGCTGCAGTGAGTAAGAATTTTGGGGGTTGATTCCTTTTCCATTCTTTTCAAATCATCGTTCTTTCCAAAAAGCGGATCCGTTTCCCTGGGTTTCCGGAGGCTTTCTAGAAAGATCCGGATCACTGGAAAGAACGGGGAAGGTCCCCCCAAAAGAATCCTATTATCTGTCCCCTTCAAAGATCATACGAGGGGATCTAGTTGGCTCCCACAGGCTGGGCTTGAATGGGCTTGACATGTCCCCAGCCTAAAGTGGGACACCCTGAAAATCAACCTGGGTGCGTTTTGTTTATTGAGTTGGCACCCTTTTTTATGGTTATTAAGGGGACACTTCCCCATTCTTTCCATTGATCCTTCTTTCCAGAAAACCATCAGAACCCCAGGGGAGACAGCTGGTTTTTGAAAAGAAGGATGTTTGAAAAGAAGGGGGTATCAACGAAACAGCTGGTGTTTGAAAATAATGATGGGTGTTTATCAACCCCTAGAGTTATGCGGAAATCAACAAAAAGGAAAACCGCCATGGCATCATGGGGGGTTTTCTATAAAAAGTCTATAGGAATTCGTTCATCTTGGGCTCCCAGCACTACCTTCGCCAATTCTTCGCCCAGTCCTCGCCCGGCTCCACGATGAACTTCTCGACCGCCTCCATCAGCTTCTTGTACTCCGGGTTCGGGTGCGTGATCCAATACCTCGGCCAAAAGGAAGTGACTCAAACGGGCCTTGGTGAGTGACCCTAATTTATGATCGCAAGTGACCCCATTGGCCGCAAGTGACCCCAATCCTCCGGTCGCAAGTGATCCGAATGCGAATGGATGCGAATCAAACATGGACCTACACTCCAGCAAAGACTCATCGGGTAGAGGAATCTCCGGAGATGGGGATCCCCTTTGAACCCCAAACAACCCACCGAAGAGCGATGAGGGACATGTTCGCAGCTTTGCATTGAGTTGACATGCTCGAGTCAACATACAAAAGAAGAGTTGAGATGAATCAGCCTGACCGGGACTCCTCCTCTTCAGACAGGCATGTTGGCACTTGCGGGAAACCAGAAATGGGGCCGGTGTCCTCTACATGTGCTTTCCTTTTGAAACAACCTCATGTCAAAAAACCCTCCAACATACCTCTTGGGAATACCCCGACCCTCGCGTGATGATTCCTTTGATAAGGTTCTGGGGAGTGCTCATACTGTCTGCTGCTGGGATGGGGTTTAGACTCATAACTCCAGCTATTCTTCTACTAAGCTGATCTTCCCAAGCACAAAGTTCAGCTCATCTTCCCGAGCACAAAGTCCAGAAACTGGAGAAGCGAGGAACAACGACCAGACCAAGAGTAGCCGAACCACCCTCTTGTCATCCTTTTGGGATACAATGTCTCAGCGTAGCCCGTTTTCCCAATTTTTGGTCTGAGCGCGCCACCCGTCAGGGGAACTCTAGGGGTACCTTTCCCATTCTTTCTAGGGATCCTTCGTTCCAAAATCCTCACTAAACCCAGGGAAAACGGCCGGTTTTCGAACAGAACGATGGTTGAAAATAATGGGGAATCACACCCTAGAGGAACCCCTTCCCTCCCCCCCTCCCTCCCTGCAGCCGCTTTTCCCTCGGCTCCAAGGGCGAAGGGCTGATAAGCCATGCCAAGCTTCTGCTGCGCATCCACAAATGTTCACATCGATACAGTTTGTGCGTGTATGTGTCGCTTAAAAGAAACCAACAAAACACCCCCCTGGACCTTCTGCTAGGAGCATTCTGGTTTCAAAGAGGGGAGATATACCTCGATCACTGATGGTAGACATTCACCCTCTTAGTTGCCACCACACATCACCACTCTCCATCGCCTGGAGGGCTTTGGGGGGAACATCATCTTCACACCCTGCGCCAATTAGCGTCCAGGCGTGGAAATTAGTACTTGTCGGCTGGGTAGCAAAGTCCGATCTTCTCCCTGACTTTGTCCATAACCTCGATAACTGCCAGTGAAAGCTCGTGAGAAACATGCTCGTTCTCTTTCTTACCCTGGGAAACATCAGCAGCGACCCTGTTGGCCTCATAGGCGAGCCCGGCGCTATTGATCAGATTAAACTTGTTGCTGATGAGTTCGCCCGCAGCGTTGGTGGTCGCCTCTGCGCAGGGGAGGCCCTCGGAAATAGAGGTGGGCATCTCCTTGGGATCGTAAGGCTCGACTGTGGCACTTGTGGGGCACAGGAACGGGAACGGGATACTGATCTTGGCCTTGGTCCCGTAAATCACCGCAGACCCCGCGTAGTTGTCGCGCAGCGACACGGCCAGCATCGCCTGGCGCCCGCCCGACCAGCCCAGCACCATGGAGGTCCGCACGTCGCCGCCCTTGGGCCCGAGCTCTCCGACCGCCTCGACCTTCTCGGGCTTCGCGCCGTTGAAGGCCAGCATTGCCAGGTGAATCAAATAGATGCCCACAGCCAGCAGCCCCCCGCCACCTGGCCATGGGTCAAAAGCAAGAGCAGGTACCCCCAGTGAACATCCCAATCCAACCACTAAAATAGGTTCTGAAATGGGTGGTGAATTCACCTACCAACCAAAATGGGATCCCAAAACGGTTTTGACCCACAGCCACCTTGCGTCACGTCCTCCACTCCAGGGTTCACATCCACCGGGTTCATCCAGCCAAAGGAAGCGTGGACGCTGGTGATGTCACCAATGTCGCCCCTCTTCATGGCATCTGACAAGGCCCTGACCACGGGGAAAAAGTGCATCCACACGCCTTCCATGAGGAAGGTGTCGTTCTTTTGGGCGGTCTCCAGCAACTGCCGTACCTCCCGGGCATTGACTCCTGCCGGCTTCTCCACCAAGACCGGCTTCTTCTTGCCCAAGGCTGCGCATGCCAGCTGCACGTGGCAGGACGTGGCCGCCGCCACGTAAACAATGTCCACCTCGGGGTCCTCCAGCGCCTCGTCGTAGGAGCCGTAGGCCTTGGGGACGTTGTGCTTCTCCGCAAACTCCTTGGAGCGCTCGAGGGCCCGCGAAGCAACGGCGACGATTTGCTCCTTCGGCGCTGCCAGCATGGCGATGGTGAAATCATGAGCGATTTGCCCGGTGCCCAGCACAGCCCACCTCATTGTGCACCAGGCCGGCTCGCAGAAACTGCAGGACCGGCGCGTGCGCCCAGCATGTTCCACTGGGCCTTGTTACTTAGCTCTGCAAACCGAAAGTTCCCGCCATTTTGAGCCAAAGCCACGTCAGTTGGCCCACCCTCCGACTTCATTTCTGAATACACATGTCAACCGTGTTGGTGAAATATTCCAACCGTTCAGTTGCAGGTAAATTCGCTGCGAAGGATTTAGAGAGAGGAGCCTCCCCCACTCACCGAGGTGTGCATGAACGACCTCCTTTGACAACCTGAAACTTCTGAAACTTTGATCGTCAAAATGAAAACATCTACTGTTCGTATTGAACAAGGGCCCATCACACTGGACCTCCCAAGAGCCGCCGTGACGCACTCAAGCACGCCGCATTGGTTCGTCAACTTCCGAGCCCCGGGGATGTCAGCGATTTGAAAATGAGCCGTTCAGAACACGATGGAATACGAACAGCAAAACACATGATTGTTCGATGCTGCCAGTGGTTTCGTCTCCCTGCTTTTGCAGCCAGCATGAACAGAACGTGATTGAAAAGCCAGATTCAATGCTAGTGATTCCGGCCCCCTGGCTTTGCAGGTAACCAAAGGAACCGCCCGGTAAAAAGGCTAAAAGGAAATGGCTGGTAAGCTATCAGGGTGGCTGGCCTGTCGCTGCCAGCTCTAAGATGGCTGAGCTTTATGCCTACAATCCAAAGGGCGTAGAGCCACCCAGATGGCCAATAGGAGTTCCAGTTCTGTGATTCCAGAGGCCTTGCCAAAGACATTTCAGAGAGGTTTGGTACAAAGGGAAAAACTGTCCTTCAACCCTGCACCCACACAGGTTTGCTGGGAGACCAAGGATTCGACAGTGGTTTTCTTTTGGGTTTCTCTTGGGATACCTCCCCAAAAGGCGTGTCTACATGTTTACAGGTCCTCCCATTAAACAGCTCCCAAAACCCACTCCTATTGGCCATCTAGGTGGCTTTACGCCCTTTGGATCGTAGGTATAAAGCTTAGCCGTCTCAGAACTGGCAGCGACAGGCCAGCCACTCTGACAGCTCACCAGACATTTCCTTGGCTGGAATTAGGACCCCACCAGAAAAAAAACATGTTTTTGCCTGGTTAGTGGAAAACAAAGGGAACTCCAAAAAATCAACAAAAAAGAAAAAGGGGAACTCATTCTGGGGAAGTTTCCTTTTTGCCTTTTAACAGGGCGGTTCCTTGGCTACCTGCAAAACCAGGGAGACCCCGGTCCAGGTGCTCGAAGGGATTGTTGTTCACCGCGGCCACGTTCCAGCTCACCACCCTCATTCTCAAGCCATCCTTCGCTTCGGATCCAAGATGCGGAACAAAACGTGTTGGGACTGTCGGAAAATGCCAGTGGATCCCGGGCAAAACTTTGTGGTAGGTCCTCCAGTAGAGAGGTTAGAATAAGTTGGTACCAAGTTTTTCTGTAGTCTATTTTAGAAGGGGAACCCTCCCCACAAAAAGGGTAAAAGGGCACTACTGAGGGACCGAGCTATGGTAGGTAACCCTTCGCTACTTTCCTTTTGGTTTTTGAAGGGTGGCAAGGCCTTGGTTGCCTACAGCTGAATGGATCCACTGGGGCACTGGTTTCCACAATCCATCAAAACATTGACGTCTGCAAGGTGCCAGGAGAGGAAGCGAGTCTATCCGGTCTCAAAAAGCTTGGGATCTTGTAACGTTCGGGCATCAGCAATACACCCCGCAAACCACACACAGCAGCAAACAAACAAACAAGCAAGCAAACAAGCAAACAAACTTGAAAGAAAAAAATAAAATAAAAATAAAACAGGTGTTAATCACCTCCTGGGTGGATAGGACAAACAAGTCCCAACTGTCTTGTCAACAAAAGGGCCTTCCAACAATCAAAAGTCCAAAAACTCTGGGGGTGAGGTGGCAAACCAGTTTGCCCCGGGTGGCTACTGCACTTCGCCACAATTGATACCTGAGAGATTTGGGTGGATTCTGGCACATGACATGCGCAACCCAGATTTGCGGGCCAGCAAGTTCATCACAATGCAGACTCATAATGGTCAATCAAAACATGGTCTTCCAACAAAAAAACATATATTTGTTTAAAGCCCCTCCCAACAAAAAAGCAGAGGGTGAGCAAACCAAAGTTAATTGCCAATGACAGCCGCGCATCCTTGGCTTGCCCGGAGAAGGTCTCCTGAGCTTAGCTCGAATGCGAGGTGCCGATGGGAAATACCTCGAAATACGAGCGCCTTGGAAAGGAAAACTGGAGGGCCGGTGTCTTCTTTGAGGGTACCCTTTTGTCAGGTTGGCTTTTCCAGTGAAGCCAAAAGGACGACGCCCATTGTGGGGTCCCCCTATTTTGAACATGGTTTGGGGTACTGGAATCAAGTTTAAGTGACAATTCCACATCGTGGATCGCAGTTGCGCGCGGTCATTTTCCGCATATTTTGCCCTTTGGCAGGTTCCAGCATCAGCTTTTGGACCAATTTGAACATGAGCTGTCTTCAGGGAGCGATGTTTCAGATTGGACATATTGGGCCCTATCCAAGTCTAAATCACCCTAATACATTGTGGTCACAGAAAAGCAATCACTGCTCTAGGGCCTATAGGGGTACCTTCCATTTCCATTCTTTCCAGGGATCCGAATCTTTTCAGGACACCATCAAAAACCCAGGGGAAACAGCGTTTATTGAAAAGAACGATGGTTGAAAAGAATGGAAAAGGAATCAACCCCAAGAATTGCGGAAGTTGCTCGTCAATATATTGATGTGAGACCCCCCCCCCCCATCCTCCAGGCAAGCAGAACACCGACTTCTGCACGCACTTCCAACTTCAAGTTGTGTGCCCCGAGTCCAAACTGAGAGACTAACCCTGCAATCCGAGAAAACGGACGGAAACCTTTGGTTGTTGACCATTGCAATGGAGAAAAACATATGTTCAGAACATTCGTTGCACAAAAGTTGTAGAACTCACAAACTGGTCTCCCCCCCCCCCCCACAAAAAACAGAAACACAACTTTTCAGAGGCATCGCTGCAGCCCAAAACACAACCCTTCCCTTCGCAGGTGGGGAAATATGCTTGTGAAATCTGAGGGCTTAACCGTGTGTCAAAGGGCTTGTCGCTGGTTTCTTTTTAATCTGAGGGTAGCAACTCCAAAACTGGGCTGCCCGTTTTCAGATCCCCTGCTACACGTAACACTTTTAGTGGGTTAAATGGAACCCCACTAAGCACTAAAAGGCCAAAAAGCTACGGAACCGGATGGCTGGGAGCCGCCAAAAAAAAGACACCCTGTTGGCAGCTTTCTTTAAGAGCCCGTGGGATTTCTCGCAAGCTTTCCACTAGGTTTTCCAGGGGCAACCATTTCAGAGACATAGGGAATGTTCCCGGGGTCTCCAAAATAATGGATTATTTGGGTAGACGAAATCTCAAACATCATCTGAGTCGAAATCAAAACCTGGTACTAAAATGGTCTGCCCAGGACTATGTACAGGACTGAGAAGCGCAGCTATTGATGGTTGGGATCGTCCCTTACTAACCTTCATCTACCAAAGGGTTTGGAGCACGTGGCTCATCTGAAGATCTTACTTTTTGTTGCCCCAGATTTGGACCATGGTTCTCCTCGGCGGCGACTTGGAGCCTCTTCTTGGGAGTGCACTCAACCATTGATTGGTTGGATTGGTGGTTTGGCTAGGTCCTCCAGATTTGAGAGGTGAGAATAAGTTGGTACCAACTTTTTTCTGTAGTCTATGTTAGTAGGGGAACCCTCCCCCAAAAAAGGGTGAGAAAGGGCACTACTGGGGAACCTAGATGGGATTTGAACCGGCAAATGGGAACCACCCCAAGAGGAAGCTGAACCAAGGGTCGAGCGCCCCTCCAAGAAGTTTGGTGACACGCGGACTGCTTGGTAGCCACCAGGAGTCGCCAATAAGAACATGTTCCATCCATGTGGGTCCCAAAAGGCGAAGAATCAAATTGCCAACCGGGTGACATAAAAAACTCAGCCATGGGGCCCAAAAAAGCCCATCGATCTCAGCCATGGGTCACCGAACCTTGGGTATGGGCCATGGGTATGTGCGGTTGTCTTTTTTTTGGGGAACCCCCAGAGTGGACTCTGTATTCCTTTTGGTGTCCTTTTGAAACCAACCAAAAGATGACACCCAATAAAGTCAAAGCCATGTAGGGTTTCTCGTGCTTCTCCTATTCGCCCAAAGGACCTGGAAAAACGATGTGCAAGCTTAGTTTGAAACAGCCGAACAGTGGAAAAAAAGAGCTCCGTCGTTTCACTTTGCTGGCAAGCGAGTCGTCACTACTGGGTAGAATGAGGCTCTCAATATTCCCACTTTGGATTGCTTAGACATCGCCTTTTGGAATTGCCATATTGTGATGCTCTTGGAATTATGTTAGGCTGGAGATACAGTTGAAAGCCTGCAGAAAAATCAGCCGCTAAAAGGTCTATTTCCATTGGCAAGATCCCCCCTGCCTCAATTAAGGGCAAGTCCAAGGGCCCCAATCCGAGGGTACCTGGACCCTCATAAAAACCCTCAAAAATGGGAGATTGCCCCAGACTTATGGGGGAATTCCTATTTTTCGTGGGTGCTTTAAGGGTCCAGGTACCCTTCTGGGCGTAGCGTCCGAAGCAAAACCCGGGTGCCGATTTCGAGTTCGCCCAGCGGCCGCGAAGGCGCCCGCGGCCAAGCCGCGCACGCTCCTGCATCCGAGGCTCACAGTGGAAGGGGAGTCAGCTTCCATGATAGGGAGGGTATCCTTCCCAGTGGATCCCAGTTACTCATATGGCTGTGGGTCAAAACAACATCAAAATAGCTGGCAAATGGATGTTCATCCACCCCAAAATGGAGCCATAGGTTATGCCCCATGGCCATATAGTAGGTAACCAGCTATGTTCCTTTCTTTGTCTTTAAAGGGTGGTTCCCTTGGTTATCAACTATACCCACTTTTTTCCCCAACAGCTAAAAGCTTTGGAGTCTCAGCCCACATCGGCTCCGGGGTGGTCCGGGGCCCCACGAGGGTTCCACCAGGGTTCCACGAGTGGTGCGAGCACTAAAAAGAGCACCGCATGCTGTTGGGGATATCACCTGAGCTTATTCCTTTTTTGTCTATTTTAGTAGGGGAACCGAATCTCCCAACCGAAAAAGGGTGAGAAAGGGCACTACTGGGGGTCCTAGGCGACCATTGCCATGGATGGTAACCATTCTAAGGTAGTGGATAGCAACCATTGCAAAGGAGTGGATGGAAACCATTGTAAATTGCAAGGTAGTGGATAGTTACCATTGTATCAAGAGGAACATGAGGAACAACAAGGTACCATGGTATAAAGTGGATAGCAATTTAATAAGAGGAACTTAGAAAGAGGTACATGAGTCATAGTCAAAACCATGCTTCAAGAACCAAGAAGACGGATTTGCGCAGCTATTTCTGGCAAGGGGATTGTCCCTAACCTTCATCTACCCTGGGTTCGACTGTGCCGCACATGAAAGAAGTGGATGGTAACCATATCGTAAGGTAGCACTTAGAAAGTGAACATCGCGACCATGGTTGGCACCCTGGCCCAAGATTTCAAAAGCTGAGCTCAGGGATCCCCAAGTCAAGTTGATCTTTGGTGGGCTGGTTATAATTTGTCCCCGACTCGGTGAGCTCGCTCGATAAAACAGGCAGAAATAGATTGGCTGCCAACGGGTGACGCTTGAAACCCCCAGGAAGGGCTGTGGGGTCCCTGGATAAGCCTGGGATAAGCCCACGACATGCAAGCTCCCTGTTCAGATTGATTGCCGCCTGCCTCAGCACCCAACCCCCACGCCCGCTCCGCGTCTGCAAAGCCAGCAGCAAAAGGTAGCGCGAAATCATGATGCGAGATCTCTTCGGGTCTGAATTGGGCATGAGCTTAACATCGACATGGGGGGTATGTAGCCACCATGTTTGGACATACAGCATAGATACCACTTGGGGCGGGTGTTCTGTACCATGTGTGGGGTTTCGGCTCTTGATTCAAAGCACCTCAGGCAGCTGTCCAGGAAGTCCTGTGAATTCGCGAAGGTTTTCCCACTTCTTTGGGTGTGGGCGGGGCATTTTGGCAAATTTCGGACTCGCAAAACGGGTGGTCTCCGGGTCTGTCGGTTTTCCTTTAAAAGAAAAGGCGCCTCGCCCGGCGCTTTTTGAGCCGCAGTTTCAACGCTGCGGCTTTTTTGGCTCTCGTGCAGGCGACTCAAAATGGGCGCGGGGACCGGCTCCAAAGGCTCAAAAGGGTGGGTTTCCTTTCTGGCCTTCGGCCAGAAAAATGGCTTCGGCTGCCTTTCAAGAGGATCTCCTAATCCCCAAGCCCCATTTCTTGTTGAAGATGTGAAAGGTCAAATCAGCCAAAGCCCGGAACGACGCATCTTTAAGCTGTGTCAAATCAGGGATCCCCAAGGTCAACTGATTGCAGCTTCACTCCAAGTAGTGGTTTGGATTGGTGGTTTGGAGGCGTTCCGGTGGTCGTTTCCCATTAGTCGGTTCAAAACCCCAAGCCACCCATCGAAAAAGCCAACCTTGGATGCATTCAAGGAACCTTCCGAAGCTTTCGCGCAATTCGGGATCGAGCTCCAAACTATTGCCCAGTATCGCGTTGCCATGCGGAACCCACCAGAGGATCCCCTGTAGAGGATGTTGCTTCTTCTAGGATCCTTCATGTATGTGGGAGGGTAGAGTCACGCCCGGGTGCCGCCTTTTCTCCAGGCTCCGTGTCAAACAACACCTCCTTGCGCGAGCACGCGCGAGAAGCGTGCTAAAGCGGCGCTCAGGAGAAGATGGCATCCATCTTCTCCAGCAAAGCTCGGGCCTCGAGTCACGGGCATTCTGGCCCAAGGAACACGGACATCTGAGTCAGAATCACAACTCGGTATGCTCTCAAATCCAGGCGGCACTTATGTCTGTCTGAGAAAAAGCCCTTCACCTTCATCTGCCCGGGTGTTGCTTCTGGCTGATCTGAGAGAGACTCACCCGATGGTCCTTTGGCAAGAAAATCGTCAGACACAAGTTGCTGGCTCCCCAAACGCGAGTCGGCTCAGCAGTGCAGACCCGTGGCCATGGAAAAAAAGGGGGGAACCTTTTCCCAGAGGGTCCAAGTACCTCCTGAGGATGGCTTTTGGGGGGTAAAAAGGGGTCTAAGTAGCTCCTTAGAAGGTACCAAGGGACCCTCTGGGTTTGTTGGTACCTAACCTCAACTACAAGGGCCCCGTCCACCATAGGCCACCTGAAGAAAAGCAGATGGCCCTGGTGAATGGGATGCCCTCCCACCAATGGGACTGACCTGACCTTCGGGGGGGCAAACCTCTCGCCCCATCGCTGGCTGCCGTCCGATTCGAGACCAGGTCCATCTCTTTCTTACCGCAACTCACCGATCTTCAAAACACAGCTATGCCCTGCCAGGCCAGCTCACCGGGCTGGGAAAGACCCTTTTAGCCACTCAGGACCCCAAAGAAAACTGAACAACTTATGTCCCAAGTGTCCTTCTGACCAAAATGGCAGTTGAGACCCAGGTGAGCCAGGCTTGACCCATGTCCAAAGTCTGTCCAAAAAGGCGGTGGCTGCGACCCAAGTGCTGCGTCTGCTGTCTTATCACGGAAAGGGGGAGTGTAGATCCAAAGTTCGCCAGTCCGTATGGGATTGCAAACATGGACCAGCCCACATCAGGTAAGTGGGGAAAGGCCAAAATATATGACCAAGGCGATATTCATCACCGGGGACTCATTTTGGAAATTGTCACGACCGACGTGGGTCCTTGACCATTCCAAGTAACCCCAAGCCAAAGGGTGTTTTCACCACTGTCTTGGCAGAGTGTTTCATCATGGTCTTGGCAGATGGCTACTCTGTCAGGGTCCTAGATCATTGCGAGTGGCAACCCTAAAACCACAAGGCCCGTTTCATTTGAGGTCTTTTGCGGGCTTAATTCCAGACTCCCAAGCCCTTCTTCCCCAGAAGACCTCATTCTTATCAACAAATCTTGGTTAGGGCAATTCCATCCATACCCAAACCCAAACCTAAACCACTCCCTCCAACCGCTCGACCGCTGAAAACCGAAGCGCTCAACCGCCTGGTCACCGCTCTGAGTCATGCGCCCTTGGCTTGGGAATGTCAAAGGACAAGTCCCCGCCCACCTGACCGAAGCACCGAAGCTTCTGGGGGCGTTTCTCGCTTCGCTGGTTGGGTGCGAGACATGGCCGGGCTGAGAAAGGGAATGACCCCAAAAAAACCACCCGTCCGACTGGCGGTGTCCCCCCCCCCCAAAAGAAGGGGAAACGGATTTATGAATTCACTGAGCAGCAAGGTTGTAAGGTGTCGGCCGAAGGTGATCCCCTCAAAGGACACAGCTGGATTGTTTAGAGGGGTCATTCCCTTCCCTGCTGAGCACCAGCCAGCCACGTGGGGCCCTTACCATTTTCCCGGAAGTGTTGCCCTGGAGAATCACCCCCGAAAAGTGAGACGCACAGATGTTTTTGACTAGGTCCTCCAGTAGAGAGGTTCGAATAAGGGTCCCAACTTTTTCTGTAGTCTATTTCAGCAGGGGAACCCTCCCCCAAAAAAGGGTAAGAGGGCACTACTGGCGGACCTAGTTGAGTTGGCAGCTACCAACACTACTCCACACTCACGACCGACTACTCCACTACCGACTACTCCACTACCCACTGGCGTTTGCCCCAAACACTTGCCGCGCAACTGGATCCGAACCCAAACAGGGGGCTCAAGAGGAAACTCTTCCAGACGTCTTGCGGAGTTCACATGCGCGATTATACATGGATTCCAACATCCCGATAAACATGCTTTTTTGGACATCCGAAACCGAACTAACACTAGAAACCTGCTTGGTGGGGTCCTAATCCATGAGTGAAGCCGGAATCTGAAAAAAGCCAGTAAGCGGTTGATGTCTACAGCTCAGAAGTCCCCAGAAGTAAATCCAACATAGGCTTTTGGTTGTGGTGATTTGGAGCACGTCCAAACCATGTCCTCCTAACCGACCGTAGCCTAACCGGAATCCCAGAGCTTCAGATCTGAGGGCCGCGCCCGCGGATTCACCTCGAAGATGCAGATGGAGCCATCCTCCCGCAGCTTGAAGTTGAAGTTGCAAATGCCGCCTGAGGCGCGGATCGTGGTCACATTGTGGTCATGTTGTGACCAGCGCCTGTTCGAGCACGACAATTCTTAATGTTTTTTACCACATTGTCACAAGACCAGCGCCTGTTCGAGCACGACAATTCAAAAACTTTACCAACACTAGCCGGATGGAAGATCAGCTGGGCGACAAAAGTGAGCCGTGGCCCGCAAACAGCTTAAGTGGTCACATTGTGGTTCCCACACAAACCTGGTTGAACCAATGGGCAGAAATCGTCTTGTGAGAAATCGTGGCCTCAGGTGTCTCTCAAATTAAGCAGAAACTAATAGAAACTACTTGGATGTTCGGCCAAATTCGTAAGTTGGTGACCCAGGTTATAACTTAACCCACGTTTGACCAAAGTGGCTAAGCACTGCCTAACCTGGCGAATCGAACCAAACAAAAACAGGAAAAGCAACGGTTTTGCGTTTGGTTCCCTGTTGGTTTCCCTTCAAAACCACGAAAAAGAAAACCAAGCAGCAACCATCTCCTGTTCAAGGATGGGCGCCTTGCAATCTGTGCAGAATGCAGAGCAAGGGATCCCAAATACCACTAGAAAATGTACACACATAACAGGCAATTGTCCTCGTGTTGTTCAGAGCGGCTCCCTTTACCTACTTCCTTCTCAGACCTGCAAAAAGTCAATTTGTTGGACCTCGAGCGCTGTAACTGTGGCAAAGGCAAGGGGCTTCCGGATTCGGCGAGCGTCTAGGGTGAGAAGGCGAAAGACCCAAAATCACCATTTGGTGGGTATGTTGCTGAGTCTGCCCCATGTCCAAATCAATAAATAATGGCAGTGGCTCACATGAGCCACGGGCAAAATGACTTCTTCGTCCATGTTCCGAACCCCAAATGGACCAGCTTTGACCGAACCTCCGGATTCTGCTTGTAAAGAGCTGGGCCTCTCGCTGAATCCTTTCAGGAACTTCCGGAAGATGTTCAGGTGCTCGACCTCAAGTGGATTGGTCGAGTGGAAAAACCTGACCAGCCCAAGAGGCTGGGGCTCAGAAAAGGACTCTAAGACGGTTGAGGGGGCCTAATGATTAGCCTTCCAAATTGAGAAACCCGCGGAGTGGAAAATGCATCCGAGCAGAAGAGGGGAACTGTATGACCGAGCCAAGCCGAACGGTGGGAAGGCAAGAGCCCAAAAGAGACCAGCGAGAAAGGCACTTGACTCACAATCAAAACCCAGTACTAAAATGGTCTACCCAGAAACATGTAAAGAATTGAGAAGGCAGCCGCAACTATTTCTGTCTGGGACTGCCCCTTACTAACCTTCATCTACCCGGGTTTTGATTGTGGTTCACTTGAAGACACTCAAGCACGAGCCGACCCACCAGGCATAGCAGTGCAAACAGCCAAGCACAGCAAGAGCCTAGCTGCACTTGGTGCTGTGATAAGCAGAAAATGTGGGAATGAAGCCAGGCTTTGCTCCCCCAATAAAGGAAACCACCAGTTGCATGGTTTAAATCGGGGTCCTCACTTCCTGAGTGGGGGGGGGAGCCAACAAAAAGTCGCCAAACTGTGTGTTTACCACTAAAATGGCAACCAAACCAACAAAAGGTGACGATCAAGTCCCAAACCCTGCCAAGCAGCATATTGCCCCAAATTATGGGGCATCTCTCTTTTATTGGGCCTTTGAGGGTCAAGGGACTGCTTTTTGGCAATCTTTGTTGGGTTTAACCCCAACGTGGTCGATCCAGGTCAACCATTCTTTTCTTTACCGCTCTGAGTGGGAAACGTACCTCACCCCCAAAAGGTCCACCCAGAAGCACACACCCGAAAGGTCACCCCCCCCAAAGATTCACCCTGCAAGGGCGTCCGCGTCTCTCGAGCACTCGCCCTAAGTTAGGGTCCACGGTCCCGGGGTCACGGGGTCCCGGGCGGGCACACTGCAAAGCTCCTGCTCCACAAGCCGCACGTGAGGCCAAACCTCGCAATCGAATTTAGCTCGGGGGAGACAGTTTGTCTGTTTCTTTTGTTTTTTCTGTTTTTGTTGGTGGGTGGGTGGTTGGGGGGTAATTGATATTTTGCCTTTTCTTTCGTGGGGGGGGGGGGGTGGTTGGGGGAATTGTTTCTTTGCCTTTTCATTAGTGGGGGACGGGTGGGTGGGTGGGGGTAATTGCTTTTGTTTTGTTTTTTTGTTTTGCTTTTTTTTGGGGGGGCACCCTGGTAGGGAGTTTCAAATATATACATGGTTTAGCAACTTGCTGGCTCCAATTAAATATGAGTTGGAATCCCGAACCATTCAACAGCTGGCTTCCTGTTGGGGACATAGGCCTACTGAAAACGAGGAAGACTGTTGGGGGGCCATTTTCGCTGGGCACCCTGAAAATGAGCCAGAAACCGTTCGGAACACGTTTGACATAGAATACTCAATGTAGGGCCACTGATGTTGACCCCGTATCTACTGAAAACTTCACCTGGGCCAATGTTGTTTTAGCTTCCCTACTTCAAGGGGCCGGGTACTTCGGTGCTTGGAAATCATGGGCAAGGAAACCAGCAAAGCCATGGTAGGTCCTCTAGGTTAGAACCATGGTTACTGCTAGGTCCTCCAGTAGAGAGGTGAGAATAAGGGTACTCTTGTTTTCTGTAGTCTATTTTAGTAGGGGAACCCTCCCAACCAAAAAAGTTGGTAAAGGGCACCGGGGGACCTAGACTAGCTACTTACCATGGTTGGAACAAAGGGAGAACCTTGAATGACTGACCTTCCCACTTGGCTGGATGACATCAACCATCCCCAGTCCATAAGTCCCCCAAGTGGAATTCACCCTTTGCAACACTCCGACTATTTTCGCGCAGTGGATGGGATGTGGCTGTGGCTCAAAAAACCGGAAAATACCAACATGGGTTGCCCTGGTAAGTGGAAACATGGGCCAAAACCTGAGGTTGCCCCTCCTGTTTAATTTTGAGCCACACCCATGTCCAAGCTGTTTGCTTGCCATCCAAGTGAGTCCAGGAACTCCGGGCTCAGGCGGCTCAGGATTCGGGGGTCTGACCATGTGGTTTATCCCCCATAGGTTTTCGCGATAATCTTCACCCAGCTCAAGTAGAGATAGGAACACAAAAAACAAACACCAGCTGCTTGGCCATCCAATGGATGTCAGGGGTTTCAATCCGCTCCCTGCCCTAAAGTGAACATCTCTAAGTCTCAACCTTAAAGACTTAGGTCACCCGCTTCAAGACCTACAGAAACACCAAGGACATGAACCAAAAAAAACACACGCCATTTTTGGAGGTCCGCCGATCTTTGAGACACGCCCAAATGAGCGCCTAGTGGGCGGCTCGGATGTTGGGCAGCGTCCCACCCAGAAACTCAAATCCCCAAACCAACCCAAAAACACCAAAAAGGGCAAGCTGCCTGCTTACTTCCCCGCAAATAACGCGAAACCCCAAAAAGTTAGGGCTCTTTTGAACAGAAGACTCTACGGATGATGGTTCTATTGGTTCCATGCTAGTCTCCGGAGCATTTGTTTTCCCCAGTGGATCTCCGTTTCTACATGTGTCCTTTTAGTCTTTAAAGGACAGTTCCCTTGGTTGCCTACAAACCCAGGCAAATTAAATCACTGGGCTCTGGACGATAGTCTCCGACAATATTCGGAGTTCATGTTTCTGGGGCGGGAAGTTTGCTGAAATTTTGCGTGGAACATCATCGAACCCACAAAGGGTGTCCCACAGCAAAGAGACCCCCCCACAAACGACGATCCTTTCGCGTTCCATTTTAATCTTCAGTCTAGCTACAAAGACGATCAAAGGTCTGCAACTCCCCTGTCCGGAGGGGTTCTGTCTTGGGGCTCTGCCGGAGTAACCTGTGCGAATTTAGATAACAATGTGGCTATCTGTTCTTTAACCAACAGTAAACTATATGGCCATGGGTCAACATCCCGTACCCCAGTGAACATCCCAATACTCAAACAGACTAAAATGGGTGGTGCATCTACCCCAAAATGGTACCATTGGCTTTGACCCACAGCCATATTGCAGTGCCTTGTTGTTTGGATAATTTTTAGGGCCAGGTACACTAAATTTTCACGGGACCCAGGCGGGCCACCCGTGTTGTGACACCTCTTGTGTTAGGCGTCGGCAAGGCTACAACTTTGGATGCGCCATGTATTTTCTGAGTGGATTGGCCAAGAAACGTCCGCACTTTCTGTTTACCACCCGAAGTGGGGAGTGAGATTGAAACAAGGAGCGCTAGGCCGTGGGTCAAAACCAATGGTACCATTCTGGGGTAGGTGCACCACCCATGTCTATTTTAGTGGGGATTGGGATGTTCACTGGGGGTACGGGAGCTTCACCCATGGACAACAGGAACCCAAAATAGGGTTTGGTGCTCTTTGACCAGTTGGCTTGCAGCCCTTCCTTTTCGGAACAAAGGAACCCGCATCAACAAGTCGATGGGTGTACCTTCAGGGAATCTCAGTGTCTCTTGCCGCCGGGTTTTCTCAGCCGACGTTTTTTTGTTCAGATCTACCAGCCTTGGATCGATCCACCTGGCGGTATTGAGTTTGAGTTCCGCCATGCCCTCTGTAGCTTTTGGATGATCTGCCCAATCTTTAGCCTTTACCCATGGCATGAAAGCTTGACTTGACATACCCAGCGAAGCTGAGGCCGGGACGTAGGCCTCCATGCTGTAGCGATACTTGATCCCAGCCCAATCCTGAGGCACTGACGCGTCACCAAACCCGGCCGCCATCAAAGTCCCCCTGCAAAGTCGCCCACCCCAAGTGCCAGGTTCAGGGAAACAACACCTGACTCTCATTCGCCCCAAGAGTCAGCTGTGAGAACAGCTGTGGCAATATGCGCCTTGTGGCAAAGTGGTTCCCCATGACCACTTTGTCACAAAGACTCCATTATCACAGAAATGGCCTATCAGGACAAAATTGTACAGGCCATATGGGCCCCTAGTTTGTCCCCGGACTGCATGCTCCTCACATGACCAGTTTGCAAGCATGTATGCATGGCCCTATGCCGATACCAAATGGCAACCAAATAAATTATCCGGCTGCATCACGGCCAAATCAAGTTTGCATCTACAAAAACACATTGGGTCTGTTCAAACCGGGACCCTGTGTTGGTCCATGTTGCAAGACACAACGAAATGACATTGAGCAGTTGGAGCCAGCTGTTGGACACCCTTCCCTTCAATCATGAAACCAACCGTTGGACTGTTTTAGACAGGGATCCTTACATTTTACACCTGAACATTGCAACTTGTAAATGGTGGTGTCCATTTCTTTATTTTGGTGTTGAAAAAGCCACATATTTCAAATGGTTGCAGAATGTATCGGCCCTAGGGGGTTCGGACGTTTTTGTCGCAGCCCAGCTTTTACACATGCCAGCTGGCGACTGAACATCGCAAGCAATACAGACAAGTGTTCCCCAATGATTTCGCCCCCTGAAAGCGTGCTTTTGCCGGTGGGGCAAAACCCTTGGCCAGTCCGGGGTGATCAAAAAAGCAAATATGATCCCAAGCCCTGGCAATACAGTACTAGTACTAAACTCATACTAACTCATGCGAATAAGCCAAACGTGAACCGGCAAAACCAACTAAAGCCACAAGCAGCTCAAAATTCTGTATGACACCCTTTACGAAAGCAGCCACCCAAACAAAGTTTGTTTGGGGGTGGTACAGGGCAGCCCTAAACATGTTGAGGGGAGGAAACAAAGAAAAGACAAATCTCTGGGCGAGTGCCGAGGGATACTAAACAAATGCTAACCAATTCTAAAGACTACTGAACCAGTACAACGGAGTACTAGTCCAATACTAAACCAATTCCAAGCCGTGCTGGGGCCCAGCCGGCCAGCTAAAGCAATTCTAGATCCCAGTGCTAAGCAGTATCACATAGAGACTAATGTTGACCCAGGATTAATAAACCTGTCCCACTATTAGGGGGTGTTCCCTCCCAAAGTGGTCTGAATCCAACCACTAAAAGGGGACACCCCCCAATCAAAATCAACCAGGGGTTCTGCTTAATCCGGGGTTAACATTAATTGAGTAGGGCCAGCTCTGACCCCCCGATTTGAATTTTTGCGGAGGGGCCCTTTACGTAGCGAAGGTTTCAGGCATTCGGTTTGCCTCTCCGCGGATATCCCTCGACTTTTCCAACAAGCCGAACTGTCAAGTGGCATTCCCAGACTCGAATGCTCTATATGTATGGAAGTCCCATTCCACTTTCGGAGGGACCCAACCCCAACAACGGTCTACCTGATTCAAAAAAGCAATGGGCCTCATGGATTGACTTTTCCGAAGAATCAAGGCGGAAAACCAGGGCTCCATCTTTCGACCCTAGTGGATCCCAGGCAAGCCACAAGGCGTAACCAGCAACTTCGATTTGCTTCAGTCCCCTGGGAAAAAGCATTCCATCTTTTTTCCACCGCAGACATCAGATTTCGCCTCGAGCAAGCTATTGGATTATGCTTGATTTAGGTAGGCGATCGCTCTCCTTCAAGGCCCAGAGGAGGAAAATGAAACATCTTCAGCAAATGGAAGTAAAGGGTGGTGCCCCTGGTAACCTCACTTCCTGAGTGGATGGGCCGAAACCAGAGGAATGATATTCGCCACTGACACGTTCTTCCGAACAAGCTTTTAAGTCCAACTCGGTTTGGTAAAGGAAACATGGTTGCCCAGAACCTCTCTGGGTTTCCCTCAGGACCTCAGGAAGTAAGTCTCCCGAAAAGGAGTAAACAAAAACACTTCAGTTTCCCTCCGCGGAAAAAAAAAAAAGAAAAAAAAAAAAGTCACCCAAAAAGGAGGAAACACCTTTAAGTCGCCCTCCCCGGCAAGAAACAAAACATGTAAAAAAAAGAAACACACACACACACAACCCCCCCCCCCCCAACAAAAAAAAACGGTTCACCGGGCCCCCCGGCCAGGATCTCCGCCTGGTGTACCAGCAGCGTGGTGGAGTACTCCAAGTCCCCCCGGATCATCTCCTGCCTCGCCCGCGCAGTCGGCGCTCTGTCTTAAGGTGTTGGTCCGCCCCAAAATGGGCGGTTTCCTTTTGGCTTCCCTGAAGGGAAGAGACAAGAAACAAGGGTACCTCTACAACTACCTTCCATTTCCATATGCTTTCCACCCACTAAACACCAAATAAACACTAAAAGGCTAAAAAGCTAAGGGGATGGCTGGGAGCCACCAAGTTAAGAACCAAACAAAAACACATTTGAACCTTACAAAAAGCACAGTTGGAGAACCTGGTAGAACCACCTGCTTGAAAACTGAGAAAGGGAAATTGGGTGTTGCTCTTCTTGCTGTTTGAAGCGAGCTTTGCCACCTGTTTGGACGTCAGGGAACCATACTTATCCGGCGCTTTGTGCCTTTAAGTATGGCATCACAAATAGGAGAGCAAAATAAACAAAACCCTTTATTCTACCGCAACTTGCGCCGCTTGCTCCAAAGTTAGAGAGCGAGCAAAAGAGGGGGGGAAAGAGAAAGAGAAAGAAAGAGAGAGAGAGAGAGAGAGAGAAAGAGAGAAAGAAACAAAACCGGGCTTGAATTTCATATGGTGCAGTTGCTCATTTGCGTCACAGTGTCAAGTCCCTTGGGTGGATCCGAATCTGTGTTTCCTGCTTGCGGGCAATGTCGAAGCCGACGAAACGATTCGACCAGGTGTGAAATGGGCCCAACCAATTGTGTGTAATACTGCGGATTGACTACGATTCCTGCACCACCAAAGAAACCCTGGAATGATGGTTCCCTGTACCTGGAGTCTCCATGACCCTTTAAAAATGGGGTCATTACCCAAAATAAAGGGGTCGTGAACCCATTTTTAAAGGGTCATGGAGACTCCATGTAAATACCAACATGCCCATGGATCCAAAATGGTGCTGGATTCTGTCGATGCACAGTACCGCTAAGCGAGCTTTCAGGGTCTAATACTAAACCAGGACCACCCCTATGTGCGGCGCGTTCGGCAGAACCATTTTCCTGCACAAACAACTGATTCACTTCAATTGCGGCCCAATTGAAAACTTTCTCTGATTTCTAGATACGTCCACCTTCCCCGCGGATTCCGTTTACTCAGAGGATTGACTTTCTGGGGGGGGGAGGGTGTATTAGTCCGACATTCAAGGCGCTGGCACTTCTCACGAAACTCGCCCTCCCGATTCCATCTCCCTGTGTAAAAGGCAACCAAGGGAACCGTCTTTAAAAAACTAAAGGACGTGTTATGGTTTAATCTGGGTGAATTATAAGATTTCACCAGCCTGAAAGAAGGTGGTTGGAGGGGTATTCCCCACACAAACCACAAAATTTAGGGTGAGGTCGTGTGAGGTCGTTATAATTCACCCAGGTTTAGCAAAAACACAAATAAACCTTTTATGGTTTAACACTATATATAAACAGCTTAAAACAAAAACAACAAAATGAGAAAAAAATGGTTGCCCATTGAGGGACTTAACTGGGATCCAGCAGGTGGATGGCCAGCCCGGAACATCGGTCAAGAAACAAACGGTGCTTCTTGGATATTGGCAGATGGGAAAGAACAACATTAATGAAATACAACAGGTAGATACCATTGGGGGCTCAGCATCCACATGCACATAGACATCTGTACATATAAATAAGTTTAGGTCCTTGGGGATGGTTTAGGCTCTCAGTTTTCTTGAGGTCTGATCCATGCGGATCTGGGGCTCCAGGCAGGAGCCAGTGGTCCTCGAGGCCCTCGGGCGCCAAGCGCATGGCTTGGTCCTTGCTCTCCACCTGGGAGACGCTCTGCGCGCGGGCGCACGCGCGGGCGCGAAAGGGCGAAAGGTGACACCCCGGGGCCGGGAGAGAACTCGGGCCACGAAAGGTTTCCATGGAAACGCGACCTTCAAGGTGAGGGGGGGGGGGGAGTTAGGGGGGCAGGTGGGTTAGGGGGTTAGGGGGGGGGGGTTGGGGAGTTGGGGGGGTGGGGGGCCTTAAGCAGCTAATTAAGTGCAAGGGAGAGGGGCTTAAGGGGGGTTTGGGGTTTGTATGGTGTTTGCGGGTTGTATCGGCTTCTCAGACAACCAATCGAGGGCACCCAGATCAAAAGATACATCCCAGGACCCCTGCGATCAACAAGGGATCCTGTGAATCAGCTGATGAAGGTGTCAATGCCCCTTTGTGTAGTCCTTTTACTGGACTCTTGTATAAGAAGCTAAACAGTTGGAACAGCGCAACTTGTCTTGCTACCTGACTTCATGAGGCAGAAGGTGTTTCTGCCGAGGCTTGCCCTGAAATCGGCTGGGTTCACACAGAAACCAAAGGAAAGCTATTCTGTTTGGGGGTCCCTATCTCACTTCAGATCGAGTGGACTGGCCCAAAAAAGTCCTGGAACTTGTTGTCCACAACTCAACCAGTCTTCCCAAAAAGTTTATATTAATGGTCATGAGCGCAGATTGGGGCTACATATTTTGATGTTCCCCCTCAAAGGACTCCTGAAAAGCAAAACCAAAACCAAAGCTCCATGGGCCAAAGCGGCGATGGGTGAAACCACACACACACACACACGCCATCCATCTTTGCCGCCTTCTTTCCCCAGAAAACCCGCGTGCGCACGGAAGGAAGCAAACGTTGAGTTTACCACCCGTCCAGTCCTGGGGCTTATGAAGAACCAGTGTTTCTCATGCCACATATTGTCTTGAGGGGTGTCAAACGGGTTTGGTTGGGACCCACATTTTCTATCAAAGGACCCTTCGGGCACTAGTTTATCTCATGACAAAAGGCGGTTTTCAAGAAATTGCACAACCACATTCTAATCACGCAGGGTTCCTATTTTGGTGCTCCGCGGAAACGTAGAGCTGTCGATTCGAATGGGCCATCTTGAATGGATCCGCGTCGTATCGCAAAGGGAACTGGGCATTTTGAGCCCGAGTGAGTAGCTGGCCTGGCTTTTGGCGCAAGACTACTGAAATTTGAAAGCTATAAAAAATCAACAGAACGTGCTTTCTGGTCCCAAACAACCAGCCCATGGCGTGGAGATGGGATAAAGCCCCCCCCAGGGTGCTGGTTGCCAATAATTTGCCGAAATCGGCGCATGTTCCAACTAGGTCCTCCAGCAGACAGGTTAGAATAAGGGTACCAACTTTTTTCTGTAGGGGAACCCTCCCAACCAAAAAAGGGTGAGAAAGGGCACCTAGCTGGGGGACCTAGCCAGCAAATGTTACATGCTCGGTTCGCCGGCGCTCAGTTGCTGCTTAAACCATGTTCCAAACCGCAAGTGGCCAGCAAGCATCCTTGCGGGTGGAGATAGGAACAGGCTGAAACCTGCATTCTCATAGCATGTCCCGGGGTGGTGTTAACATGATCTTTGCCAATATGTCCCGTTAACCCCGTTAACCGATCGGAAATACCGATGTATCCGTGGTAAACATGTTGTTTGGCAATTTGCATGGGAATGGTGGGCATGTATTTTGCGTGCTGCACCTTTGGTAGATTCACGTGGGGATTCATGTCCATCAATTTGGAAGAGATCCTCTTTGAAATTCATAGCCTACTTGAAGGAGCAGGGTAATTAGTAGGTGGACAGTAGCCATGGTCCATGGCAAGTGGTTTTCTTGCCCATGGTTGCATCCACTTCCCTACGCACCCTGCCCCTTAACTTCCGTTTGCTTAACCCCCCTTGGAAAAATAAATAAATATTTCCAGTGGTGATCGATTCCTTTTAAAACCAACAGAGGAAAATTAGAACATATCAATATTCCTAAACAAATGATTGTGGGTCAAAAATAGGTACCCAAAATGGAACCCCGGTCCAATTCCTGGTGGTTTAATTTTGACCCACACCCAAATGGAAGTTAAAGTAGGAACCCCCCCTTTGCTGCGGGCTCCGGCGATGTGGGTATTCTTGCCGAAGGTGCCCAGGGCAGGCCTTGCGCGCAGCGAATCCAGCGCTGAGGTGACCGGTGCTTTTGGATTCCCACGGGCTTTGCCCGTGTTGGGTCCCCTATTTTAAGGCAGACCCAATTTGAACCCACAATCAAACCCAGTATTCAACGGGTTACCCACCGAGAGGAAGCTTTCCATGCCTTATGGCAACAAAGCAGCCCCCTCCCTTCACTTTGCCAGACGACGGCAATTGAGCAACCGGGAGCTGAAGGTATGTAGATGCAAACACAGACTCTGATGACCTTTCGGGCCCCCCTCTTGGCCAGGGCAACAGACTGATGCTGTCCTTCAATCCGAACCCCGAAGAAGGTTCTTACATGTTGAGTTGTTGGGGAAGCTTGGGCATTTCTCTCACCTCGATTTGTCGAATAATGGCACATCTGTTTCAAGATGATACTCAGGATTCATGATAGTGAACGACAAGGAGCACGCGGCTGGTTCATTGCAAAGGCCTGGTATTCCCTCAAGTTGAAAAACAATCAAGCATCGCCCGCCTAGATACCTCCAAAATCCAAAGGCTTGCAGCAACGAGGATGCTAGCCAAGCAGGGAAACCAACCAAATCCAGTGGCAAACATCTGCACTTGCATCAAACTGAACAAGGCATCCCCTCCCCCAGAAGACTTAGGCGCCACGCTTCAAGATGCAAGGGTATTTCCTGAGCACGCGCGAAGCCGAAGACGCCAGAAACAACTGGTGCTTCAAGCTTGCTGGCTGTGCATCACACAAAACACACGCGCGCACGGCTCAGTGCGCACGGCTCAGTGCGCACGGCTCAGTGCGCACGGCTCAGTGCCGCTCGCTTCGCTGAAGAAGTCGTAGTGCTCGGGAAGCAGGGAAAGCAAACCTGGAGAGATCTCCGACAAAAGTGCATCGGACACTGTGCAAGTGAATCACCGTTAAAAGACACTTCGCAACACCTCGGCCTCTCGACCAGGAATCTTGCCATCGCGAAAACCCAACACTTGGTGGACGTTGGAAGGGCAGCAACAATTTAAATGTTAGCAGTTAAGTGGTTGGATTCCCTTCTAAACCAGGACAAGCAAAACTGTAAGATGTTTCCCAACAACAACCATGAACAGGAGCCCAAAGGATTCATCGTTTCAACCTAAACCAAGGACCCCCTTTCGCTAGCCCCAACTTTCCTCCGAACACCAACGAGTTCTTGATGCGAATGTGAGCGAACTACTCAGTCAACAGGTGCCCCCCATTAAATAGGACACTGCGCCGAGTTGTTTCAGACCCTGTCTAAGGTTGGTTAAAAGGGAAACGAAAAGGAAGGAGCACAACTTTTGGGGGTCCCCCTATTTTCACACATACCCATTTATTGAGTGCTGTTTACTACCATCAACCAGAGTGACTGTGGTCCACAGCTCATGCAACTTGCATGTTCTCAGTAGTTTTCTTTCCGGGAATGCCTGGCACGCGGGGGAAAAAAGAAGAAAAACAACGTGCCTCCAATTTGCGAGAAACGAATTGAGCCTTTGTCAATCCCCTTGCGGTTTCCTGGAGGGGATCATGAAAGCAAGATGGGTGCATGTGACATCAAACAGCCTCCTTGAAAGTGGTCCCCCCTTTTCATGGCCAAGGGGAGAGTGTCCTAGAGATATGATGGTTCACCCTGGATTCGTTAAACTGGCAAATCAATATTGTTGAACATCTAAGATGAGCAACTGTGTTTGTCTGTTCCTCATTTGACAAACCCACACAAGGGCCAGAACCTTCCGAAGCAGGTTGAACATCCAAGTTAGGGCAACCCTTCCCCCCCAGCGCCTAGCTCCGCCGCCAGTTGCCGCAGCTTTCCCTGGTTGTGTCGGTCAAAAGGACGGGTTGGACGGATGGGGCAAGGACAACGAGGAATTGGGGGGGGGGGTTGGGTGGGGGTGTTATGACGGACACGGGTCTAATTTGCAACCACAGTGGTTAAGGTACACCAGACACTGGCGGGTCCAGGGGAAAGGACCCCTCTTGTGAAATTCTTCTTTGCTTGGGTCCGAAATAACGAGACAATTGAAATTGCCATTGGATTGTTTGGTATACCCCTCTGTCCATGCCCAGGAAAGTGTTGCCATGAGGGGTTCAACTGATTCGAAAGGGTCCAGGCTGAGAAGGAAGCAAACGGGGGATTTGTTAAGCCGTTGAACGAACACGAACACTTGCCTTGCTGATATCTCCATTCCCGACAGCTTCCCGGGACCCCAATCAATATATATATATATGCCATTTTCGGGGCCCCTTTCTTGTCACAAGCATCTGAAGCTGGGTCAAAAATAAAACTTCCTGGAACAAGAGCAACTCCGTTCATTCGGACTTGCTGCAAGCCTTTGTCTGCAGATTGCCATGAGGCCTGGTCTTGGTTGACGTTGGAAGGGGAGCAAAACATGAAGTTTTAGCAGTTAAGTGGTTGGATTGCAACCACTAAGCCACAATCAGCAAAATGGGAAACATGTGTCCCAAGAATTGGGAGGGAAGGGGGGAGAGGCCCCAAATCAGCCCAGCCCAGGCCCTAAGGCCTTGGTTGGGCTCCCTCAGGCCCCCTCTTTGGGCTTCCGTTCATTTGGGGAGTTGCCAAAGCGGTCCTGTAGGACAGTCATTCCCCACAAGCTTTAAGCAAGGGGCTAAATAGTTACACACGGGATTCGCAACGTGATCGTGTCATGAAGTCGGCTGCAAAGTACACAACCACGTTCTCATGGTCCAAGTGCTCTTAAAGTAACCTCGGTCTTGTTGAACCCTCCAACTCGCCAATTCATCATTTCCACCAAAGCGTCCTGGATTGACACGGCACACATACCAATGCGGTAGGTCACCTCGAATTGGCTATGATGTGCACTATGTATGTATATATATATATATACACAGATAGATATAGATATGATATGATTACATGATATGCATAGATAGTATCTCTGCATAGATAGTATCTCTGCATATATAATATATATATATATATATTATGTATATGTAATTTATATGAAATTATTGGCAGCAAAGATACAATGACTGTCCTATTCGCGCTCCCCTTCTCCCACATGGCCTTGTTCCGCAGGACATCCTTAGCTCTCGTCGGATTCGACCGCGTAGTGGCGTAGTGGTCTCATTTTCGGCTGCATGATGGAAACCAAAATGCGACTAATTTACACAGAAAACAAGGGGGATCTGCAACAAGTATCCAAAAACGTCGCTTTTCTTACCTGTTTGTCGATTTCTGCGGGACTTCCATTGATGGGAAGGGACATGGATTGCCACAAAGTCCTTCATGAGTGTTCACTCGTTCTATCCCCGAAGAGCTCGCCATCAAGCGGGAAATTGATTCCATGTCTTCGTCTAGGCTACCCAGGAAACCACCCATGAAAATCTGAAAGGAAAACTGGGCTGTCCTCAGATCCCCTGCTAAAAGTTTAACTTTTAGTGGGTTAAATGGAAATCCCCACTAAACACTAAAAAGCAAAGGGGATGGCTGGGAACCACCAAGAAAAGAGATGGGTACCTACTATTTTACTATAGGGGGTCCGTTGGGTAACGGGGGCAAGTCGTCACGGGTCTGAATGGACCGCATCTGCTCAGCCCGGAGCCTGCAGAAAAACAAGGAGATCACCTTTTGGGCAAAAAGGGGGAAACTAAAAGGTCAGATCAGGTAGATTCGCCTCCAAGCGAACACCTCGAAATCCGCTTCCAGCCTCAAACATGTTCCGTGAAACAGACACATCTAGTGGGTCGGGGCCAGAACGGCAAGCTCCAAGTACCAACCTTTTTCCTGGGTTGGTTTGAACCTCCTTCGGTCAGTTGACATCATACCCTGCAAAAAGTGGGTATGCGTTGAGTTCACCCCACCGAAGTGGATGCAGGCGTTTCGCAGTGGGTCACCCCGCCAGCCCTTTCGGTTCTTAAAGTGTGGTTTACTTGAAACCAGGGAAGTGGACTCACGCGCGTGTCAAAGAAAAAAAGATGTTTCGAGTTCGGGTGGCGTTTGAGAGCTGTGTGTTCTTCTTTCCCAAGAGTAGCCTTGTTGCTACTTCAAGTTGGCCATGCCATGGGGAGCCGGTTGACGTTGGAAGGGGAGCAAAAACTTAAGTTTTAGCAGTTCAGTGGGGATTTCAACCACTAAACCACAATAAGCAAACATGTTAAATGTTTCCCAACAACCACCATGTTAAGTACTCAGCGGCCCTCGAACTGGTTAAGGACACTGTCTCTCATTTACCCGGATTTGCCCTCCACAACCAGGGCTTCAAATCCAGATCCAAACCAGTCCAAACCAATTTGGGAATACCATGAAGTACCAACTTCGCCTGCAAAACAACAACACCGACACATAACTGGGCTGCCCGTTGTCTGATCCCCCTGCGAAAAGCTTAACCTTTGGTGGGTTGAACGGAACCACAAAACACTCCAAGGCTAAACCGCTGACCGGATGGCCTTCGGGAGCCACGAGGTTTTGGAGCCACCCACTCGGCCACTCGAGGCCAAGGGGCCACCACTTGGGGATCGCAGGTCAGGAGCTTCCAGCCCCGCCGCCGCAGCTCCTGCGCGTTCTCGGCCTCGGAGCGCGCCGCGCGCCGATTTTTTTCGTCCCGTCCCGGCGAAGGTTCGGCGCGGAGCGGACGCCCGCTTTAGAGCCGTGGAAGGCGGTGGAAAACCCGGGGCAAAAGAAAGCGCGGGGAAAAGGTCGGCCTGGTTTTTGTGTGTTTTCTTCGTGTTGTTGTTTTTTGCCGCGGGAGATGGGGGACACTCTCGAGCAGAGGTGGTGGTTTTGTGGGCGAAGTTTTTGAGCTCGTCCCGGCCCCATGTCTCGCCCAAATGGACCATGGACTGGAGATGTTGCCAGAACCTCAAGTTTAAGTGTCCTTTTACTCCCAATCCAGCTGTTCACAGCAAGCTACAGAAGAGTTCCAGGTGACATTGCGGGCCCGAAAACGAGCCCGTCATTTTGAGAAACGCCGAAAACATAAGCAGCTTTCTCTGCGAATCTTTGACTCTCCCCACTTTGTGGTACCAGCAGCATCCCAGAAGTTCCTAAGAGTGTTTCTCAAAACGGTGGACCTCCTTTGGTTAGTATTTACAGGCAAGCCGAAAGGAAATTGCTCAACCATTCTAGGCGAGAACTCCAACCCCCCCACAAAAACAAAAACACCATTTAAGGGAAAAGTTGAAGGCCAAAGCTTCCATTTGCTTAAGCCCCTGGCAAAAAATGGACACATGTCCAGTACTGATAGATTCCGTTTAAAACCAACACGGGAACATAAAACATCTTATTATAAGCAAATGCTTGGTTGCTGTTGACCCCCCCTGCAAAAAGTTTAACTTTTCTGGGGTTTAGTGGAAAACACCTTTCTTTCACCCAACAAGTTAAAGTCTAAAGATCCGTTGCCCAATAGCAGTCAAGAATGGAAGAACGGCCAGAGCTCTGCCACCTTTTTCTTTTTCCAGCTGCCGGCTGCCGGCCGCCGACCTGGCGCCAGATATGGCGAAAGGGTTCTACCAGAAGGGTGAGGCGAAATTTGCGAAGGTTCCAGGATGTCTGTTCTGAGGGTGCCCTTGTTTCTTGTCTCTTCGCTTCGGGAAGCCAAAAGGAAACCACCCATGGTTGTAGGGGGTGATTCCTTTTTCATTATTTTTAACCATGGTTCTTTTCACAAACCGGATCTGTTTCCCCTGGGTTTTTGATGGCTCCTGAAAAGAAGGATCCCTGGAAAGAATGGAAATGGAAGGTACCCCTAGAGGTGCCCTTGTTTCTTGTCCCTTCTCTTCGGGAAGCTAAAAGGAAACCACCCTGGGGGACACTTCCCCAGTCTTTCCAACAAGAACGATGGTTGAACAAAATGGTTGGAATCAACCTCTAGAATGTTGGGACACGTCGAAGGTTCCCCGAAAGATCCGGGCAGAGCTCCAAGGTCCCTAGTGGTAGAGAGGAGCAAGGCGTTCTAACTCCTTTGAGCCGTCTACACTCAAACTCCTGGGCAAATTGTTGGGGGATTTGAGTTGTCTCAAACAGGAAGCCCCAAAGCTCTTTCTTTCTTTCTCTCTCTCTCTCTCTTTCTTTCTCCTTCTCTCTTTCTCTCTTTCTCATTCTCTTTCTCGTTTTTTTTCTTCTTTTTCTCTCTCTCTCTCTCTCACTCTCTCTCTCTTCTTGCCCTCTTTTCTTCCCCGAGCCCAGACAATGGCTCGAAAAAGACCCACCCCTGAGCCATGTCCACGGGCAGGCTCGAGGGCGCTCGAGGCCCAGGCGGCCTAGAGCTGCGCGCGCTTCAGGAAGCCGAAGAGAGCTAGGCCTAAGGTCCTTGAGAGGATAGAAGAAGTTGGTACCCTACTTTTTTTTGGTTTTGTTTTTTTGCTTTTTTCTGGTTTGTCTATTTTAGTAGGGGAGCCCCTCCCCCCAAAAAAAAGTGGGTGAAAGGGCACTGGGGGACCTATACTTTCAGAAACCAGGTGGAAGCCCCAACAGCCCCGGAGTTGGAACCGAATCTCCAGAACCAAACGTAAGCACGGAGGGCCGTTAGGCCCCAATCCCCTAAGCTGCCCCAAACCACCCCGCGGAGCCTCCATCCATCGTAGACCCGGCTGCAAGCGCGCAGCGACTTTTCTCGCCTATCTGACGCCTATCTGACGCGCTGAGCATGGCTGGGCATGGCAAGCATGCCATAAGCGAAGGCAGGCGCTGGAACAATTTCCGCGGCCTGATAACTGATCATCCCCGATGGAAGTGCCTTTGGCCTTATCGTTTCTAGATCTAGCTGTTGCAAGCCTTGTGTAGCAGCGTTTGCTGGCTTTTGATTTGTTGTCCTCAAGCGCCCGTTGGCCACTTCCATCAGGGCTGCGCCAACTGCACATCTGGAGGTCGCTGGTGCTCTCACGTCACCAAGGCCCTAAAATTGCGTCAACTTCCAGGAGACCTGTGCTGCCTTTTACGCAGCACCCGCCTCACCTTCCATTGCGATGCGATCGAGGTTTCTCACACTACCCCCAAGGACTTCCTGGTGCTTCGCTTATGCAATCCAAAAGGTCTTTTGTGCCACCATTTGGCAGGGATCGCTGAATGTCCCCCCTTCCAAAGTTGCAAGTTACTGGTGGGGTTCCATTGAAACTGCCACAGCCTCTTTGGAGAAACACTTTGGCTTCGACTCACAGATTGGATGAGTCCCACACTGAACGAAATCCACGCGATGCACCCATTGACAGGTGACCTGTCCCAGTATTCAGGATGGTTTTGAAGCGCTTGTCCCATTCAGTTGATAAGTGGTGTGTCCCATTATTCAACCCTCAAAACGACAAGGTGGGATTCCATCTGGTAGGTAACCAAGGGACAACTATCGGGACAATTGCAACGGCTTGGCACATACCTATGTAACCAGAAACCTCGATCCATTGGCCGAAGCCTCACTTCCACTCCTTCGACGTCTCGGGCGCGTCCTCTGAGCCCTGGGCTGCACGGCCCACCGGCGTTGCAACCCCGAAAAACGTGCAATTGTGTATGATGTTAATGCATATAATAATAATAATATATATATATATACATACAGGGTCACCCACCCGGCACCCTCCGACCCCCACCTTTTACTAGTCCTACTTGGAAAGTGAATTGTATATATATATAATATATGTTCTACACATGTGTTTATATATATATAGTATACCGGAGGTACATTTTTCTGCTTGGTTAGCAAGCACTCGCTTCCATCGAGGGCCGCTTGCCAACTCGAAACGGCCACTGTTAGCTCGTCCCAACGACAAGCGTTTTCCCGACCATACGGCCTTCGAAGTGGCGTCTTGAGGCCAGCAATTCCGCCGCCCATGGTTAGAACACGGGTACCCGATTATTTTTGTCTATTTTAGTAGGGGAACCGTCCCCCAAAAAAGGGTAAAAGGGCACTACTGGGGGACCTAGCTACACACAAGTTATCACTGGTTTCGATCAATGGATTCCTTTCCTGGCCCTTCCGCATCTCTTTCCCTTCCGCGTCTCTTCCGCGCACACCGTGGGAAGCTCACGCCGTGTGAGCCTGGAAATTCAGAATACAACCGCATACATGGGTTTTAGCACGACTCCCATGTGTTTTAGGAGAACGGCGCTTTTTTCCGGTCGGGTTTGAGTTGGGTTTGTGGTGAATTCAGGGCTGGTTTAGAGTAGGTTTAGCGCTGGCTAGGGTGGGTTTAGGGCAGGTTGAGGCAAGATTAAGGGAAGGGTTTCTAGATTTTCTTTGGAAAGGGTTCTTGGTTTTCCTAGGTTCATAAGGGGCTAAAATGACGTGTTTTGCAGCATTGGCTCACAGCATGCGCCTGTTTTACCCTAGCACCGTCAACATCCCCAGCATCGGGTTTCAGCAGGGTTTCTGTAAGGCTTTTAGGGTTGCTGGTGATGTGAGATCAAGTTGGTTAACATATGTTGAAATTTAGGGCTCGTCCCAAATTCCCAAATGCACCCTTCGTACTTGTTTGCTGCTTTTGGGGCCTGACCCCTCCCCCCAACAAGAAAACACCACGCACTTAGTTGCGATGAGCGAGTCGCAAAGACCGGGGTGTCTTGAGGAAAAAAATGGGACAAACCCACACGCCCGGCTGCAATTCGACAATGCCAAGCCTGGACATCTGCAATGATTTTCATCATATAAGTATCAATCCCACATAAACCCTGAGGTTCAAGCCACCATTCAAACGATGGGGGCTCATATAACCATTATTTTCCTAAGGATTGTTATCCAAATTGGGTCCTTGCCATTCTTTTGATGGGGGCAAGGAACCCTAGAGTAATCCTGATGTGTTTGTTGAATTCTCGCCCCAGCTCGCCCCCGCCCTCCAAGACTCGCCTTTCTCTCGCTCGGAAGCGAGTCCTGACGAAAAGCAAAAAACCCATGGCCGCGCGCGCCACGCGCTCGCCAGGTGAAAAAATGGCAAACGCCCCTGGAGCCAAGTAGCCATGAGCGTCAATAAAGGAACGTAGAGAAACCCAGGGCGCCCGGTTTGGTCTTCCGGGCATTCCCCTTTTTATTTTTTGCTACACGAACAAAGGGCTTCAAATCGCCAAACCAATCCAAACCAACTAAGGGTTACGTGACTGTCAAAGTGTGGACTGGTCAAAAATCCAAAGGCTGGCTGTGTGTATGGGTCCAAACGTCTCCAAAGAAGAGGCGTGTCTGTTGCGCGCAAGCACAAATCTCCGCAAAGAAGGTCCGTGCAAAGAAGGTCGCGCAAAGAAGGTGGCCGTGATTGCAAGTCCCTTTCTGGGTTAGCAAAACACACAGCCAGGGGAACCCCCAAAATAGTGGTTTGCTTTTGGGTGTTCTTTAAAGCCCAGAGTGTTGAAATGCTACGAAACTAGCTGTCGGGATAAAGGACAACTTCTCAATCTTCTGCAGTTTGATAATCTTTTGGAGGCTTTAGGAAAAGAAGGTACAAAAAGGCTGCTGGACTCGCAACAGTTGCCCCATCCTGGGAGCTCTCTAATCTATTATGTGCATGTGAACTTCAGATGAATCCAGAGGATCATACTAATCCGGGTCCCCCAAGATGAATTGATTCCCCCTTCAAAAAACGAGACGCCCCGTCCCGAAATTGCTTTTTCTACATGGGTGTGGGTTGTTTGCGGCTAGCCATTTTCGGGTGAGACATTAAAAAGGAAAATCAAAAATTGTCCTTTTGGTTTCCCTTCTAGGTCCTCCAGTATAGAATAAGGGTGCCTTTTTTCTGTAGTCGATTTTAGTGGCACTACTGGGGGACCTAGTTGTCTTTTCGGCGTCCCTCTACATCAACCAGAAAGGGGTAACTCAAAAAGAAGCGCCACACATCCAGGCCTTACCCCAAGTGAGGCTGCCTTGGGGGCAGTGCTCCTGTCTGGGTCTTGAAATTCTCCCTCCAAAATGGCGTCGGATGGCATCTGGTTTCCCTCTAATGTTAACCCCGGATGAAACAGAACCCCTGGTTCATGACTGAGTTAGGCCCAGTTATAGAATGTATATTATATTGGTTGCTATCCCAAAGTCTACCCCAGGGTTGATTTATAGGGGGATGTCTCCTTTTAGTGGTTGGATTCAGACCACTTTTGGAGGGAACACCCCCCTAATAGTGGGACGGGTGCATTAATCCGTCAACATTAAAACGCCAAAAAAGGTGGTTTACCTCTTGGTTCCCCCCTTTAAACCCCACCAAAAAGGGGGGGGGCATATATTTACCACCCCCCACGTAAAACGACCAAGGCCGCCTGAGATCGGCTCATCGCCATGTCCGGTACCCCGAGAGAAACGCAAAGCGAAAGCGACCGCCTTGAGCTGGTGGACCAGCCAGTCCGACGGCTTGGGGTCCTGGAAAAGAAAGACCGGCGGCCACTTGGGGGAGATATGGCCATTGGGGGCTGGGGCTGGGGAGGCTAGGGGGGGGAGGAGGCCGGCAGGGTGGGGAGGGCTGGGAGTGTGGGGGTGGGTCGGGGACGGGGGGTCGGGAGGTGGCCATGGGTCAAAATCCAAATCGTACCAGTGAACATCCCAATCCAACCACTCAAATAGGTCCTAAGACGGGTGGTAAATTCTCCCCAAAATGGTACCATTGGTTTTGACAACCACAGCCATATTCATGGGGCCTGGGGCTGGGGGCCGGGGAGGAGGGGGAGGGCTGGGAGTGGGGGGAGGGCCGGGAGGGGGGTGAGGACGGGGGAGGGCGGGAGGGGGGAGGGTGAGGAAAGCCCCGACGAAGCTTGTTTAGGGTTTATTTGAGCTGGAGATACCGAGGCGGACCGAAACTGGAGATACCGCGGATGGACGGAATCCATTTCGCACCACTTGGAAACTTGAAGCCATGGTTGAAAAACCAGAAGGTTTGCTGGGATTTACAGGGGAATCGAATCAGTCCAGGGTTTCTTAGGGTGGTGCAGGATTTCGTCCATCCATAGTACGGGCACCACCTTTTTGGGTCCCCTAAAAGGGTGCTCTTGAGGGTCCCATAAATGCGTAAGGTACCACCAACTTGTTTGAGGGACTATTTTTGGTGTTGGTTGAAAACTAAACCAAAGAGAAGACCGAAGCCATGGGGAGGGAAACCCAAGCGGTACCACCAGTTTGGGGGGCCTCCTGAAAGGTACCCCCCGAACTCCCAGAAACTCACGGGGGGGGGCGCTGGGCTATATATATATATATATACAAATATACATATATAGATACAAACAAGTAGACTTTGGGTGGGTTTCTCTTGCGGAGAAGGTATGCTTTTTTGGTGGGGTAAACAGGTTTCCGGCTACCGCTACATACTAACTTGGCAACGAACATCCAATGGGGTTTTAAACCTAAAGACATGAGAAGTTCATGAGAAGCCAAAAAACCTATCCCAAGACCAAAACATGATGGCCCAAAATAACCAAACGTGGAAGCAAGGGCACTAAATTCACAGGATAAATGTCTGGCTTAGGGAAACCACATGCAAACCACCTTCTTGTGTGTTTCTTCTTCTTTTGTTTTTTCTGCGGGGGGGGGGGGGAGGAGGGGGGGCATTTTGAAACAACGCCATATGTGTCGTGTTAAAACTCCTTGCGTTCATGGCTTCCTCGCTTCACTGCAACTGGGCAACAAACTCTATCTTGAGGCCCATGATTAGAATCTGGGAAAACCCATGGTCGGGACCCCTTGGCGCCCAACAGGACACCTGTAAGCGCCCCTGCTATTGGGATTGGGGGAACGATAGAACAGGAGATGTTTCGGCGCTCGACCAACTGAAATCATGATCCCATAGGATACTGTGCAGCATTTTTTCCGGGAGAAGGTTGCACATTTTCCGCACCCCGCATGGGTTTCCCTCAAAAGCCCCAGCCTGAATGATTTGATTGCCGCAAAGGCTCAAACGACCCTCTTGCTTGGGGTTCGGGCCAATCAAGCCAAAAAGGAGAAAACACAATTCCTGGGCTATGCACCGCGTAACATATATGCCAACCCTTGCCTGCAAAACTCTTTGGGGCCATACCGGATCTACCGCATAGCGGATACATCTCCAAAACCCCCACCCGGAAATGATTTTGGAACTAGCCCTCAATCCAAAGCTTCCCCCCCAATTTTCCGAACCACTCAAAGGGTTTTTTTCAGGGAGGCCATGAAGAGTTGTTCCCAACAGATCCGGAAGATTCAATGTCCATGCAAGCGATCCAACCCTTCCCATTGGGACCGCAACCCCTCAGTTGGCACCAATTCCAAGGAGCATCCATAACCGGGATTTTGAAGCACCGTCCTTCCGCAAACCTTCCAGATATTTGCCCTGACATCCAAGGAAAACTCATCTAGAAGCCCGACGTTTCAGAGGGACCGGTCCCTGTTCCGGAAAACTTTCTTGACCGCTTTTCCCATGAAGGGACCCTCCACTGCCGCTCCTCTTTGGCTTCGCCTGTCAAACCGCACAAACAACACAAGAAACAACAAAGAAAACAAACACAAACACACACACACATACACACACACAAACATACACACAACCAAACAAACACTCACACAAACAACAAGCAAACACGCAGGCAGACAACACAAACAAACACAAACAAAAGGAAGCAAAAAAGGCAACAGACAGACAGAGAGAAAGACAGACAGACAAACAATCAGACAGACAAACCAGCAAACAAACACAAACAGACACACCAACAAACAAAACGACAAACAAACAAACAAACAAACAAAAGAAAACAAGCAAGCAAACAAACAAACAAAAAAGGCAAACAAGCAAAACAAACCAACCAAACAAACAAAACAACGCACTCCACAACAAACAAACAAAGCAAAACAAAACATCACTCAACCAACCAACCAAACAAACAAACAAGCAAGCAAACCAACAAACCCGCAAACAAACAAACAACCTAACAAACAAACAACCAAACAAACAAACCCACCAACAAACAAACAACCAAACAGCAGAAACGACAGAACCAACCAAAAACAGAACCAAACATGCAAACAAACAAACACGCCAGCCAGAAACAATAAGCAAACACACACTCTAAAACAAAAAACAAGCAAGCACACAACAGGACACAAGACAAACAAGCAAACAAGCAAAGCAACCAAAAGAAGAATGAAACAAACAAAAGACAAGCAAACAAACAACCAAACAACCAAACAAACACACAAACAAACAAACAAACAAATTACACCAAACATGTTGTCATCCCATGAAGTTGCCAGAAGCCAATGAATCTTACGGCGCTGTTAAAAACCCGTAAGCGCACATGCTGACCAAATTGGACTGCGGGGTTGCCTCACTTTGCTGAGTTTTGTTGGATTGCTTCATGCGCCGCCGGCAGGCAAACAAACAAACAAACCAACAAACAATCCCGACTAACTGGCTTAAGTAGACTGGACTAGACTACACTAAACTAAAGGCAAACAAGCAAACAACAAACACAACAGCGAAACAAAACAAGCGAAACTACACTAACCTAAGCAAACAAACAAGCAAGCAAGCAAGCAAGCAAGCAAACAAACAAACAAACAAATAGCTAAAGCAAACCAAACCGATATTAAATAAGCAAACCAAAGGCTGTTGGTTGCCCGCACTCCTTTGTCGCAAAGCAAAAAGAGGGGGGCAACTTCGCGAGCTTCGGCCGGGTGGCGCTTGAAGTCCCAGACCAATTTCACTGTGCGGTACCTGGGATAGGCAGGCAGGGACTCACCGACGCCCATGGGACGCCCATCCCCCCCTTTACAACCACAGGAAAAGCAAGAAACAGGTTTTCTATCGGTGTGTCTTTTTTGAGGGACCCCCACAAAAGTTGCGGGTGTTCCTTGTGGTTTTTCTTGAATTACAAGAAATACGGTGGATGGGTGCGAAATCCTATTCGCACCACCTAAGAAACCATGGAATGATTCGATTCCCCAATGTAAATACCAATGAACAATAGTTTCTCATGGTTTGCAAGTGGTGCCGGACTTCGTCCATCCACATGTGTTATATGGGTGTTTCCTTTTTTAGGGACCACCCCCCCCAAAGATTGCGGGTGTTTTTCTCCTTAATTACAAGAAATACTGTGGACGGTTGCGAGATCCATGTCGCACCACCTAAGAAAGTCTGGAACGATTCGATTCCCCAATGTAATACCAACAAACAATAGATTGTCATGGTTTGCGAGTGGTGCAGGATTTCGTCCATCCACAGTATGTTTTGTATGGTTTTATATGGGTGTGTCTTGTTTTGGGGGACCCCCTCCTTCTATACTGCGGGTGTTCCTTGTGGTTTCCCCTTAATACTCACCAAAAAATGGGCTACCAACTCTTCTTGGGTGTTTTGGATTCGGACTTGAAACCCTGGCTTTTGTAGAGGGTTGTATGAGGTCACGCAACATACGTTCGAATTTAGAGAGCCTCCTATCGTTTTCCAGCGTTTGGTCTGTAACACACATGTCATCCCTTCTGCTGGCGAAAGCACATGCGCACAGCTGCACCCCTGCACAGACTGGCTGCAGAGCCAGTCAGCAAGAAGATCTTTTTAGCCACGGCTAGTATCGCTGCTGCTGCTGCTGCTGCTGCTACTACTGCTGCTCTCTTTGGGGCTCGCGGAAGCGGCATTGTCAGGATTTCGCCGCTGGTCGCGCCTTTGCTTGCGCCGTGTCAGCTGCAGTTTGCGTTTTTGCACCAAGGCTTCAAACTGCGACTGGTTTAGAGTCTCTGAGTACACTTGGTTAGCCCCTGCGAGCAACAAGTGTTCCTGCGCCTTTCTGCCTCCTTGTCAGAGCAGTTTGGGGGGTAGTGTCTTAGCCCTTGTTGTTATCTGTCTTCAGCGAGAAACCAGGGACACCTGCGATGTAATGTCTGTCGAAGCAACCACGGAGGAATATGTGGGGGTGGACACTTTGACACCAAATCTCTTATTGGCAGGCCAAGGTGTCGAACTTAGGCAGTATATTTTGGAGATTCAGAAGCCTTCCGCCACCAGCTTGAACCTTTGCTCTGCTGGAATCTTCTTTGATGTTTGATCTAGAAGGACAACCAAGGGCGGAGTGGTTGGGTCTCGAGCTTTCTGCTCAGCGTGCATAGCCTCAACAGCTTTTTGCAAGTCTTGCAAATCTCGATGATGCCAATGCGGCGGGTCCGCGCTTTCGCCAGGTGTTGCTCCAGCATGCCAAACAGTCTGTCTGCCTCAGATTTCATGCGCTTCTCGACGCCAAAATGACATCCTCAGCGACATATTGGACCACACGAGTGCCATGGCCTGTCAGTGCCTTGCCTTTGTCTCGGACTCTGGGCCCCATTTCCGAGCCTACGAAAAACCTTTGGTTCAACTGCGTTGTCCTGTCGCAGAGGCGTTGTCACCACCTCGGCAGAACTTGGAGCCCGCGCCGATAGAACGCAGCCAAACACGGAGATCTCTTTGCGCGCCTACCCGCAACATGTTTTTTAACATAGTTTGTCGGGCACGTATTGGCAAAGTGACTAATTCCTTTCAAGCGGGTTAAAAGGGTCACGTGACCCGCCTCCGGCTCGGTCTGCAGCTGCGTTAAAACGGGCTTTTGGCGCTCCTTCGTTGTCAAAAGCCTCAAAGTAGTGCTCCATGTACAAGACCTGCCTGTGCTGCGCAAGCACCTCCTTCACTTGCGGCATGACTTTGCGATCCAGGTCGTGGCAGTACATGCACCAATGTGATTCGACCCAAGCAGGCTTGTAGTTCGCCAAATGCTTCTTCCAAATCTCAAATGAAAGCCAATGAAGGCAAGTCGGGTAGCAAGCAGACTCAGCACAAATGTCTCCCGCACATCGCCGCCATTGGCGAGCCGGTACTCGCTCCAGGTTACAAGAGGCATCGCGGGGCCGAAATGGCTCAGTTGGCACGTTGACTCTCAAGCACACAACACTGAGCATATGTTGGCAATAAAAGCGAAACAAGCATAAGCTAAAGGTATCGTTTTTTTTGAGAGTCCCCTATCGTTTTCCATGGCTTCAAGCATCTTGAGCAATACTATATGGATGTCCAAGTGTAGACTACTTTACTTTTCCGTAAATTCTGACCGCGCTTCATATGGGAAACCCATCCTTAACCACCAAACAACCAATCCAAACCACCAATTCGAGGAAAACTGATAGCGGTTTGGTGACCTCTTGGGCACCTTCCCCGTTTGGTTTCAAACGGTACTGAGGTTCAAGTCCCGAACCACCAATCCAAGCCACCAATTACGGGGTACCCTGAATGCCTCCGATGTTATGATGAATCCTCCAGGTTTTGTTAGACACTTGTTCAAGTTAAAGTTTAGGCAAGATAGGATAGTGGCTAGGGTTAGAAGAAATGGGTTCCTTTCCACTGCGAAAACACGCATGATTCTTTGATGCACGTGATCGAGGTCGTTTACTAGAACCCGTCTAGTCCAGTCCAGGTCCCTTAACTCTGGGCTGAGCGTTCCGTCAGATTGACATGGAACCCCAAAACCATGAGAGGTTCAAGATTTTGGGAGGGACAAAGGATGTCACGCAAAAACGAGGACTCTGTCATTGTCCCATGTCCCCTTGTGCCAGGAAGTAAGTAATGTTGACTGTGGCTCCTGTCGTCTTTTGGAACACGGTCTTCTCTACAAAGACCACTTGTTGGGCTCCGTGTTTGTTTGGGTGTGTGTTAAAATGGTCGGGATTCCTACGGTTTGCAGGGGAGCGGCGAGGAAAAGTCACCACTTAGAACGTCTACCGTGCGTTGAAGCTCCTTGAAACGAGGGTTTACTCAACTGCAGATTCACATGGAATCCAAGGTTCCCCAAAGGGAGGTTCCTCCTAAGGCTAGTGGGTTTTGGCGTTCCAGATGAACCTACAGGAGTGTACGCCTTTGAACCATGTCAAGTGGGGGTTGCTTGTATTCTTTATCTGCGGACTCTAAACTGCTCTTGGGTTAAGCGTCAGTCAAGAATCAAGCAGAATCCAAAAAATGAAATTGGATGCCTGTCAAAAGACCTCGGAGTAGAAGGTTGTCCCAAGAAAACAAAAGCAAGACAAACAAACTTTCGACGGCTCGCAACCCAAAAGTGTTTTCTAAGTACTTCATACTTGCCCAACGGACATGAAAATACTGGGTTGACCTTTTGGGGCCATGACTAAAAGTTGCACAACATAGGAACACAAAAAGGTCCAAAGGTCGGCTTTGTACAAGTGAGATTCACCTGCAGAGCTACCGGGATGTTTGTCAAAATCATGGAATGAGTTTGGACTCCCCTGACAACTGCTCCAAAGAGTTACCCCAAGTTTTGACAAATCCCCGACTCCTGGCAAGGCCAATCGTACTATATGGGCACTTCTTGGTGGCTGTAAAGGAAAACCAGAAGGAAAACCGTTGCGCCATGTTCTCACATGCCCAAGTAAGCATGGAAAAAAGGGGCATCCGTTTTTGGTTCGTTGACTTAAAGGGAACCCTTCCCCAAAAAAGGAACAAAGGGCACCACTGGGCAACTGGGTGTTGTGGGTCGGAAAACAAGTTTCGACGCGCCACACATGGCTGTTCCTATCGCTGACTTCGACGTGTCGAGGCCCGCCCTATTCTTACTTTCGCTGAAGAGACATGGCGTGGTCTAAATGCGTCTGTCATCTAGGTTTTCCAGTAGAGAGGCTAGAATAAGGTCCAAGGATAAAAACAAAGGCAAGATGCTCAACAAATCCAAGAGGGTACCAACTTTTTTCTGTAGTCTATTTTAGTAGGGGAACCCTCCCCGAGAAAGGGTCAAAGGGCACTACTGGGGGACCTAGGTCATGCTTGGTTGGACACCAATTTGGGGGTGTCTCAACAATTCGGGAACCGTTTCTCGGGATAGTTGGTGTTTTGGGGGAAGAGGGAAACTCTCCAACATGCGAGGTGGAGGTCAGACCATGGACAAGAGTCGATGAGTCCTCACAAGCTTGCTGTTCCAAGCTACACGGTGTTTGCCCCGATGCAAACGACGATCAGCTGAACCGCTGCATAAAAGTTACCTCGGCACGTCCAGGAAAGCTGCGGATGAGTGAAACTTTCATCCGCAAGTACTGGGTCCATTGAAGTGAAATCCTCAAAAACACCAAATTGTAGCTTGCAAAGAAATCACGCACTAGGCTTGCGTGCAGCCACAAGGAATTCATTGACGGCCTTTGTTTTCTGGCAGTAATGAAATACCCGCAATGGCTACAGGCACCCAAGTTTTGAGAAGCCCTCAAAATTCAACCACTTTAAGGGACAAGTTCATAGACGTTTCCTAGCACCCCCCGACAACCCCTCCTCAAACACACTTGGATGTTTGATCCATTTCCGTCTTTCCAGAGGGGGTGTGTTGGGGTGGTGTGTTTGGGGGTAGTGTGCTTTGGGGTGGTGTGTTTGGGGGTTGCGACAAGTGATAGCACACTTCTTGCTGGGCGTGTTGATCATCCCTCCTGAAAAACCCTAACAATGAGCGTCTGTGCCAAAGGCAAATTATCACCTGCAACACCGTTTCAACCATGACATTATGTGAGCGCCCATTTCGCCCATTGACTTTCAGCTCCTACACAATTGTAAAAGTTTATATGGGTGTGTCTTATCTTTAGGCGACCCCTCCAAATCGGTGGTTTTTCTGTTGGTTTACCCTTAAGACCAAGGCTTTACTGCTTCACTATCGAGTCGCCAGGGCCAAAATGACTCGGTGTTGGGCGCTGTGTCGAGGGATACGGCCACCCGAAATCTCGGGCGTCCAGCCGATTTGGGACCTCTGAATCCCCGGCCCTTTCTGGATCAAACTTTGGACTCTGGACATCATGGGTTAGATCATGTCCACTTTCCAAACTCTTCAAATCCATCGACAGAACCCCGTGGTCGGATCAATTTCGAGCCCTAAATGTTTGGGGTGTCCCCTAGAGCAGACTAAACGAGGAGCTTGCGGGCCCCACTCACATTCAGCTCCCACCATCCCACAGACCAGCACCCCACACCCACTGTGGATCCACACACCTACTGTGGATACACAAAATCTTGCACCACCCTAAGAAACCTTCGAATGATGATTCCCCTGCCCTAGGAGCCCAAGACCTCAAACAACGAGGCCTTTGGGGGTTCGAGGCCCTCATATTTTGTTTATTGGGAGCTGCAAATACCAACAAACAACGGTTTCAACCTGGTTTCAAAATTCCCAAGTGGTGCGAAATGCATTTCGTCCATCCACAGAATCTCCAGTTTTGGTCAGATTCTTTGGTCTCCAAGCGGGTGGTTGGTAGGGTCTCCCACTTGGATGACCACAGGCAAGTGGTGAATCCCCGCAGTTGTGTTCGTCCATTCCCGAGGATTTGCCCTACCCAGAGCGTCCACGTACCTTCTAAGGAGGTACTTAGACCCCTTTTTACCCCCCAAAAGCCATCCTCAGGAGGTACTTGGACCCTCTGGGCTAGTTGCATCTAAGCCACTCAGGGAACTTTGCTGTCATCCAAGTTGTTAGTTCTTCAGGTTTAAGCGTGCAACATCGACTCGAGGCTGGAGAGGCGGGATGGGCTCGGTTAAGCCGAGTGCCGAAAATCTGAACCAACTGCAGACAGGTGTCCTCCATTTGCTTCAGCCCCCTGGAAAACATGAAACATGTCCCGTAATTACTGATAGATTCCCTGTAAAACCAATAGGGGAAATGAAACATATTCTTCACCAAATGGAAGTTCTCCAGGCATTCTTGCAACATACCTGCAACCAGTGGTTTGGGATTGACTTCCTGGGTTGAATTTCCTTAGCGAAAACCCAAGCGCTCGGTTGGCCGTTTTGCTCAGCCTCGGCTGGAAGCTGCCCGTCCGGGGCCCCGGGCGCCCCCCAAAGTCCAAGATGGCCCGCGTGACGATGGGCGAGATGAAGCGCGCGCTGTTCACCGCGATCAGATTTCGCCTCGTCATTAGTCACTTGGCTATGGGTCAAAACCCCACAATTGCCCCGGGGTTTACACCCAGAAACTTGGCCACGAAGGCGGGATGCATTTCATGGCAATCAACCCGGCGGGTCTCGATTTGAAGCTCAACCCTCGGAAAATAAAAGAGAAACAACAAAACACAACAAAAAGCGCCCTAGACATATCCCATCATTCCCAAAACCCCTTACCACGGGGTTCCCAAAGAAGGCCTGTCGAAAAGGAAAATCAGACGGCGATTTAGGGGATTCGGGCATCTGAGTTCAAAGTTTTCTCAACCCGCCTACCCAAAACCCCGAAGGCCCAGGTGAAGAGGCTTAAAACACCTATTTGAGATCTGCACCTATACAGGAGGGTCTTTCTTTTAGGGCCCCCTCCAAAAATTCTAGGGGTACTTTCTCCATTATTTCCAGGGATCCGAATCTTTCTAGAAAGCCTCCCAAAACCCTGGGGAAAGAGCTGGTTGTTGACAAGAAGGATGGTTGAAAAGAATGGAAAATGAAGCAACCCCTAGAAAAGTGGTTGCATTCCTCTTGGTTTCCCTTTCAAGCCACAAAAACAAAGGGTTTCATTTCACCTTTCTCGAAATAGGAGCCGGCGCCCTAAGCTTGGTCTCCTATTGGGCTCCTGGATATACCAACCAAAACTCAAAAGGCGGGGTAAACAAACTAGGTTGACCTCCCATCTGAGTTGTGAGTCCCAACGCCCTCTACCCAATTTTTGAGGCGGGGTAAACTGTGGTTGCCCTCAAATCCCCCAACCTTTTGGCCCAACCCCATGGAAAAGACATGCTGAGTACCAGTATGGACGTTCCAATGGACCCAATCTGGAAAGTGAGCACCCGAAACACACTGACTTTTGGTTCTACTAAGCGCATGGCTCTAAAGGCTTCTAGAGGCCTCACTAAAAAAACCATACGAAGCCAGGCAGTAGAACCACCTACTAAAATGGACAGTACTAGATTGACCCTTTTGCATGAACCACGTGCCTTTCGGGCTCAGGGTATCCCAAGGCCTAAGCAAAAAAACGGCTGTGTAGCAACACCCTTGTCACCCAGCGATGGACTCAGATCTGGAAAAAAGGCACCCCCGCCAAAGGAAACTCGGGAGTTAAGAGTGCTTCAAAACTACAAAATCAGGGTCTTGTAGAGGGACTGGACATCCCTGCCCAAAAGGCTCCGTGCCCTTCCATGATTCTACCACCAAACTGCCCCTTCTGGGAAAACACACCTTGGGATCTTGGATCTCAAATATGACCCGAAAGTTGAACTCTCATGTCAAACAGGGACCACTGGGGTACAAACGCTCCACAGCAAAGCATGCGTACAACTTGCTCGAGATATCAAACCTCCAAATCACAAAAGTGCACTACCACAGTCCTGTCTCAAAGGCAGTTCATCCATCTCAGGCTCCGGCAATCGGTAGTTCTCCTCGGGTTCGCCGACCCCGAAACCCCAAGCCCACCCAAAGGGGATTTTGGACAAAAGGCAAGTTGGGACCCGCGTGGCATCCGAAACAAATCCTTCCACTTAAGCCCCTGGAAACCTAAATCCAGTCTTTCCAGCCGTGAAATCGATTCCCTTTAAAACCAACAAGAGAAAATCAAGCCCCTATGTTTCAACACTCACCCTTTCACGAGGGGCCCTTCTCAAAAAAAAAAAACACGGCAGATGTTCCCTTTAAACCAACAAGGACAATCAACACGTATTGGAACAACAACTGTATGGTTCGAAGACCCGCTCTCCACCCCATAAGATCCCCTTCTGAATAGACAAACATTTGTCTTAGGAAATTTGGAAGAAGAACACGCTTCCGCTTCTAGGTCCTCCAGTAGAGAGGTTAGAATAAGGGTACCCTTTTTTCTTGTAGTCTATTGTAGGTGAACCCTCCCAACCACAGAAAAGTTGGCACCAATTGCTGGACCTTCCGCTTCTTAGCCATTCCCACAGCCGCGTTTCCGGACCGCCACCGGGACCCGCTGACCCCGCCCGCCGCTGCCGCGATTGGCGCCGAGCGGCGTTGGAGAAGTCGGTGCCGGGCATCGCGGCGCTGGAGGCCCAGCCCTCGGCGATGCCGTTGGCCACCTGGGAAAGTCCGAGAAACCGACGGCCCCGACGGCCCGGCGTGTTTTTTGTTTGTTTGCCGGCGCGGGCGCCGTGCTTTTTTGTTCCCCCTTGTTTGTTTTGCTACAAATTGCTTAAGAAGTAAACGTAAGGTTTCTTTTTGAAACACTCATTTCGAATGAAACACACGTTTCTTTGTACAACGTTTCCTTTTTGTTGTTCAACAAGAAGTAAACGCTGGCTGCCGTACATCATCTGGCAGAATGAGAAACACACGAGGGTCAGACCAGTCCGAGCTACAACCCAAAAAACAATGCTGTACCTCCTAGCACGGAGAGTCAAATTGGAGTTCAAACACGGGTGAGGGTGGCTTCAGGAGGCAAGAAGGGAATTGAAGGATTTAAAGGACTTAAACGTGTGTGGGTGTGCGTGTGCGTGTGCGTGTGCGTGTGAGTGTGGGTGTGCGTGTGCGTGTGCGTGTGAGCGTGCCTGTGCGTGTGCGTGTGCGGTTGCGTGCGCGTGCGTGCGTGCGTGCGTGCGTGGGGGTGTGCTTGTGTCTGCGTCTGTGTCTGTGTGTTTGTGTGTGTGTCTAGTGAAATGTGTGTGTGTGTGTGTCAGTGAAATGTGTGTGTGTGTGTGTGTGTGTGTGTGTGTGTGTGTGTGTGTGTGTGTGTGTGTGTGTCTGTCCACTGTGTGTGTGTGTCTGTGTGTGTGTGTGTGTCTGTGCGTTTGTGTGTCTGCGTGTGCGTGTCTCTGTGTGTGTGTGTGTCTGTGTGTGTGTGTCTGTGTGTCTGTGTGTCTGTGTGTTTGTCTGTGTGTGTGTGTGTCTATGTGTGTGTGTGTGTTTGTCTGCGTGTGTCTGTGTGTCTCTGTGTGTGTGTGTCTCTTTGCATGTGTCTCTGTCTGTGTGTGTGTGTGTGTGTCTGTGTGTGTGTAACTGTGTGTGTGTCTGTGTGTGTGTGCGTGTGTTTGTGTGTGTCTGTGCCTGTGTGTGTGTCTGTGTGCGTGTCTGCTTCTGTGTGTGTCTGTTGTCTGTTTGTGTGTCTGTGTGCGTGTGTCCGTGTGTGTGTGTGTGTCTATGTGTGTGTGTGCCTGTGTGTGTGTGTCTGTGTGTGTCTGTGTGTGTGTGTGTGTCTGTGTGTGTGTGTATGTGTGTGTCTGTGTGTGTGGGTGTCTGTGTGTGTCTGTCTGTGTGTGTGTGTCTGTGTGTGTGTGTTTGTCTGTGTTTGTCTGTGTTTGTCTGTGTTTGTGTGTGTGTGGTGTGTGGGTGTGGGTGTGGGTGTGGGTGTGGGTGTGAATGTGTGGGTGTGGGTGTGTGGGTGTGTGGGTGTGTGGGTGTGTGGGTGTGTGGGTGTGTGGGTGTGTGGGTGTGTCTGTGTGTCTGTGTGTCTGTGTGTCTGCGTGTCTGTGTCTGTGTGTCTGTGTGTGTCTTGTGTGTCTGTGTGTGTATGTGCGTATGTGTGTCTGTGTGTCTGTGTGTCTGTGTCTGTGTCTGTGTCTGTGTCTGTGTCTGTGTCTGTGTGTGTCTGTGTGTTTCTGTGTGTGTCTGTGTGTGTGTGTCTGTGTGTTTCTGTGTGTGTCTGTGTGTGTCTGTGTGTGTGTGTCTGTGTGTCTGTGTGTGTGTGTGTGTCTGTGTCTGTGTCTGTGTCTGTGTCTGTGTCTGTGTCTGTATGTGTGTATGTGTGTGTGTTTGTGTTATTTCAGGCATCGAAGGAGCCTGGAGCCAAGTACCTGTCGTTTCAAGGCGGCAAGTGAGAACATACAGGATCACTTTGAAAGGTGTGGCCGTGCCTGAGGCATGTGTTTGCGGCATCTAGCCAGGTTCCATTGAAAAAAGCAAAAAAAACTGAGACAGATGGTGTTCCTTGTGGTTTCCAACTTCATCGGGGTCGGCTTGATTCGAAACAGATGTCTGGACCCTCGAAGCGCCCTGAACCGTGGCATCCAGGAGTATGTTTATTGGTGGTCACCATGAGTGTTTTGTCGTCCAAGTGTTTATCACACCCATGAATTGCCAGGTCTGGAAAAGCTCGTTACGCCCAATGTCCGGTGCAACCCAACTACCACTATACAGGTAAGACGGTTCCAACAACTGCCTTGGCAAGGAACACCCAACTGGGCTACATCTCTAGTCTTGGTATGGTAGCAAAAAACTTGGCTTTTTGCAGACCCCCAGTAAAATGAAACCAAAAAACTAAAGAACCAAAAAACATGCCAAGAACAGTGAAGGGCTATGTTCGCGTCATGTCAACACGCTTGCGCCGAAGCTGCGCTGGCGCAGCCGTAGACGAGGCCATCCGCGATTAGCAGGCTGCTGGCACCTTGAATTGAGCCACGTGAATCCATGGTTCACTGGTGTCAAAATGGGATCCCAGACATGGAGAAAGAAAAAAACAATAGGGGATGGGGTCGTAGCCAAGTTAGTAAGTTGGAGCGCTAACCCAGGCCACCCACTTATTGCCCCCTGTGCGGAAGGGGTAGACTTGTTAGGGGGTGAAAAACCCAAGGTGGCCGAACATTCAAGTAGGATCAAGAAGGCCTTGGCCACAAAAGACCAGGGTTTTGAGTGGGTGGGTCTTCTGAGTGTACCTATCCTGGCTTTACACCCTATTTTAATGGGAGCCCCGGATTTCCTTTTGCAAGGTTGGTCACCCACAAGAGTGATCCGGATTCCTCCTGAGCGAGAACGCCCTTCCATCAAGCCAGGCTTGTGAATCGGGGTTTGCGTTGCCCTAGGGCCTCGATATCCTATGTTGTCCTATGTTGTAAGAGGTGGACTGTTTGCTGGTTGGCACAATTCATTGTATGCGTGCGTGCGAGGTCCCGAGACATGAAAGGCAAAAGATCCAAACTCTAAAGTCCCCGGCCTTCGTCTAACTCGTTGGCACTGGCGACAGAGCGACCCTCTGAATCTGGCGCAAGCTTTCAGGGTGCCTCGTGTATAGCACCCAGATCCTCTAGTAGGGAGCTTACGTAGAATAAGGGTACCCTTTTTTTTCTGTAGTCTATTTTAGTCGGGGAACCCTCCCCAAGAAAAGAAACGGTAAAAGGAACGGCACCAATTGCTGGGGGACCAACCCTGCCAACCAAAAAAGTTGGTGAGAAAGGGCACCAATCGCTGGGGGACCTAGCCGGACCAAGAAACCCCTGGAGCTCGACGACTCCAACGCCTGAGCCTCCAACCCAAGACACCGAAGTCGAAGAGCATAAAGACCTCAGGTGGAGGGCTTGTTCCCAGCTTGACTCGGGCAAAGGGTATTGTGGGAAACACGTGTCCGCGCTCAAACAGCAAAAGTAGACCATCCAACGTACAAGTCCTCTAAGCAACAGAAGAACTTCCAATGATGTTCTCAGTCACTCTAATCCTCCTTTTCAGCAGGTGGGTAAGTGAACCCCTTTCAGACGCACCTCGGTCACCTCACTTCCTGAGGCGGAAGGGTTACAACAAATCCCGCCAAATGCGCTTCCCGAAAGGTCACGAAAGTCCTAAGCTGACAAAAATCAAACCAATCCCACCAAAATGATACCAAGATACTCGTCCCAAAAAGTTGCCAAAGTTTTTGAGGGAACACAGGGATCCTTACATTGTACACCTGAACATTGCAACTTGTAAATGGTGGTGTCCATTTCTTTATTTTGGTGTTGAAAAAGCCACATGTTTCACATGGTTGCAAAATGGAGATCTTTTAAGGAGCCCTGTTAGAGGGTACCTTTCATGGAATCTTAGAGGACCCTAGGGGTTCGGACCATTTTCCGCAGCCCAGCTTTGACAGATGTCAGCTAGCGACTGAACAGTTACCAAAGTTTTTGAGGAGACACTACTCCAGCTTTGCCACCCCAAAATTTCCGAGCGGCTCCCACCACACCGATGATGTTGGCGGCGAAGAAGACCTGGCCAGTCGGAAGGAATCGGGGAGGGGGGGGGGGGAGCGGAACCTCCCCGCCCGCTCCCACTCACATCATGATCCATGAGCAAGGTGATTTGGGTATGGATTCTTATTGGGGAGCGTTTATGGACAGTTATGGAGATTGATTATTATTTAGGTGAGATTTGTGCTTACCAACCATGTTGGAGAGAGTCCCTGTGAACATTCATCGTCATTTGTTTCTCCAGGACATGCTCGACATTTCGGGCTCGTCCCCCGGACTTTTTTCCGGGGAAAACCTGGTGGAAGCCATGTCTCGACCTATCCAAAAGTACCTGGCCTATTGGATCCTATTGGCTTGTCTATCTATCTACCTATTCATCCAATCAGTCCGTCTGTCCATCTACGCATCCACCTAGTCGTATATTTATATCTTTATCTGTTAATACCTATCCAACTACCTATACCCTGTCTAATCTGTTCGCTTGTCCATGTGTGTAACTATTGATATTTCTACGGTGTCTCTTCTATATGTGGTCTACTTCTGAGCCTGCCTATCTATCTACCTATTTGTCTTTCTGTCTACCTAGTGATGGTTTGGTATCTTTGTGTCAACATTTCTTGCGTCAACCTTTGCAGTTTGACTGTCTCCCTTTTGGCCTGTACATTTGTTCATCTGTCTATGTATCCACCGAACAATTTTCTACCTATCTTTTACACAAATATGGAATATATTGCGAATTCCCTACACACCTATCTGACGTAGCACCCAATACCGCCTCGTCCCGGAGCCTCGCGCGCAACTTTCGCGCTGATAGTTCGCGACTTTTGAAGCGGAAGCAAGTGCACTGCACACCTTCGTACTGAAACGCTGCGGTTTTCGAGTTGGAGCTGGAGAAGGTAACCTTTGCTACTACTGCCGTACTGACAAGTTGCGATGGCATACTACTATCGTACTGAGAAGCTGCGATTTTCGAGCTGGAGCTCGGAAAGCTTACTTCGAACACCGCCTTTGCGAGCTGAGGCTGGGAACGTGTAGAGGCTGCGCGTCTATCTCCGAACCTGCCGATATCAATGTCTGCCTTTACCCTCTACCTATCCACCAACCGTTCTATCTACCGGTCTATGAAGCTAGTTCGTTTTCTACTTGTCTGCATATCGTGTCTTCCTATCTATCTATCTATCTATCTATCAATCATCTTATCGATTTATGTATTCTAGTCTAGTCTAATCTAATCTAATCTAATCTATCTAATCTGTCTATCTATCCATCCATCCATCCATCCATCCATCTATCTATCTATTATCTACTCGTCCATTCGCCAACCAATCCAAGCAAACAGGCATGGGAACGACCACCACCCCTGCAACGCGCATTTCAACGGCACGGCGACGCACGCCTGCGCAGCGGAACGACCTGCCCTTCGCAAAGGCTATGTTCTAGGTCATCCAGTAGAGAGGTTAGAATAAGGGTACCCGATGTGTTTTTGGTTCTTTTTTCTGTAGTCTATTTTGGTAGGGGAACCCTCCCCCAAAAAAGGGTGACAAAGGGCATTGGTGGGGGACCTGGTGTTGCACGTCACCACGTTTTGAGCCTGGCCGAAGGAGGCCTTGGGCATTTTGCAAGGAGAGCTATGGGTGATGGGCATAGGTTCTGAACCATGTCCTTTTCGGGTTGAAATCGATGGGTCATCCCTGGTAGATGAGCAAAAACCACCCGGTAAACCAGGGCTCGCCATCCTATTTTTCCAGCAAAACCACCAAAAAGGACACCAAATCATTTTCTGAACCTTGATGGTCCAATAAAGGATCCAATCAAGGGGCGCCTCGGAGTCACCTGGCAATCCTATTTGCTTCTCAGACTGCGTCATCTGCGAACGGCGAACGCTTGCAGACGCATGAGCGCTTGTGGAGGCTTGCGGAGGCTTGCGGAGGCTTGCGGAGCTTGCATCTGGCGACCTGCTGACTCAAAAGACCCCAAACAAGAACCAGGAACCCTTCTGCTACACATTCGCGAAAAATTGGACTCGTCCCAGGTCCCGAACTGGACCATAGGCCAACCACTGGACATTTTGACCGAACCTCCCATGGCACCAGGGAAACGGCCTCCTGCAGGGAGGAACTCATCTACCCTCCCAAGGTGCCCATTCGCGGGGAGTCAATGACAAGGAGAACTGCTCATCCGAGCGGAGAACTCCAGTCACGCCGAGTCATTGACTCGCCGGCCCGGACGGGAACCGCTTTCTTCAAACAAGGCCTGTCACAGGTGTGATCCTGGCTGTTCCGACGACCCCGGCACAGGGAAATATGACACCTAGACCATGGAGTGCAAAGGGCAGCCGGGGCAACTCTGCGCCAGGCACCCACACCTATGCTCGTTAGTTGGCGTGGTCTGATCCGTGCGCGACGGCCAGCAAGAAAACTGCCAGCCCCCCCCCCAACAAAAGAAGAAGAAGAAGAAGAAGAGAGAATCGTGTGGT
>CAUJNA010003221.1:786685-797158 GCA_963377175.1 Effrenium voratum
CCAGCCAAGTCCGGTTGGGCGTATACTCACTTCCCGGGTGGATTGGCTTGAAAAAGTCTAATTGTTTACCATGGTCTTCCCAAAAAGAAACCAGGAGGTGAGTACAGGGTAAACCCCACTAAACGCGGACGATACTCGGGATATAAGCCACTTGCCGCCTGGTCATCCAAGAAAGGCTTGGACGAATCGCGCAAAAAAATGGTTCGAACCAAAGTAAGCGCCACACCTCGATGCCCGCAATGGAGAAAGGCCGCTCAAAGGCGTACCAGATCATATTCCAGACCACCCTGCGAGGAGCAGCGCACCGAGGCCAGGGGGGAAAATAGGCCCCTTGCTGTGGACTCCCATCTCACCTTTCAGGGGTTTGGGGAGCCAAAGCTTATGTCCTCGTTGAAACAAATAACAACAGGTATTCAAGATCAGGCTAAACCTCCTTCAAGGGCCCGCCACCCCACCCCCCATCTAACAGCGAAAACCGCCTGATTGGGGGGTCCCAGAGTTCCCGGCCGCCCTTCTCAGAAAAACCAGCTGCTGCCAGAGAGAGCCTCCAATTTTTTGCACACCTTGTCGACCCTGAAGGGGGGAGGAGACCCTTTACCGGTCAGCGGTAACCACTACGTGTTGCACGGTCAGGGTGTCTTGCAGATTCCATTGGGATTGCGGCAGTTCCCTAACCCTGCGGCTTCAAAGCTGCAGGGGGTCCCAAACACGCGGACTCGCTGCAACTGTCTGTGGCTTTCTGGCAGCAGAGCCGTGCAAGCCGACAGACTGGCCTAGATAGGGGCTGATGTGTGCAACGGCACGAAGACCCCTGAACTTGAGCTTAGTAGGACGGTCGTGGACCAGTGCAATGTGGAGCGAGCTCAGCCGTGGTGAGGGATGGGCAAACAAATTTTCCAAGGTGACGCAACTAAAATCGAAACGACGAGGTGCATACGCATGAGAGGGTCTCACAGCGATGGAAAACTGCTCAGGGCCTGAGAAGTTGTTTTCTATGCTACGCGTGTTTGGGGCCTTGCAACTATTCCCACCGGTTTCGCACGTCTGAGGGACTGCACAAGGTTGTCCCCAATCCCAAAAAGACCTCTTGGAACCCTTGGAAAACCCCCAAACAAGTACCCTCATAAAAAGCGCGCAAACGCACCGAACTCCATTTCGCACCACCCAAGAAACCATGGTTGCAACCATCGATTGAGATTTACACGGCACTCGAATCTTTCCAAGGTTTGCGAACGGTGGTGCCCAAATGAGGATTCCGCAACCATCCTCGGTTGCTCTCTGCTCCCCTGCTCAAAGTTTATAACTTTTAGCGGCTTCATGCGGAAAACCCATTCGTTGGCAACAAGTTGTTCAGTCCTAACCTCCTTTGGCAAAACGCTTGCCAAAGAGAATTCCCTGTTCGGGAAGCAATCCCTACAGGGATCCTTACATTATACACCTGAACATTGCCTTGTACATGGCGGTTTCCTTTTATTCTGATGGAAAAAGCCATGTTTCAAATGGGCAACATGTATCTTTTAAGAAGCCCTGCCCTACCTAAACAAATCGTAGGGGTCAACATGACCATGGCACATAGGCCCGGTCGCCTCTGGCGCTGCGCCGGCTTCAGCTCCGCCACCGACACCTCCAGTCCGCCGGAAGACGCTGAGGCCGAAGAGGGCGACGAGGAAGCCGCCGAGTCGGTGGCCGGCCTTGGCTAGGTCCTCCAGATTTGAGAGGTTAGAAAGGGTATCAATTGTTTTCAGGACATCTACTTTAGTAGGGGAACCAAACCTCCCAACCAAAAAAGGAACGGGTGAGAAAGGGCACTACTGATAAGACCTAGTTGGGTTCCCAGAGGCCTCCCGGATCCGATCCGGGCGCTTTTCGCCACTGGGCTGCCCTCAGATCCCTACGAAAAGTTTAACTTCAACTTTGAGTGGGTGAAATGGAAATCCAACCACTCAACCCCGAAAAGCCTGAAAAGCGCTGAGGGCCCGGATGGCTGGCCGCCAAGGCTGCTGTGCTTGAGACTGAGCCCAGAAGGCCGGCCGCTACCCTCCATTTGCTGAAGTTCGCTCCCCTGGAAAATCAGAGAAGACATGTCCAGTGAAATCGAACATCGATTCCCCTTTAATTCCAACAGGGGAAAGAAAAAACAATCTTAACCAAATGGAATGGGAATGAAATCATGTTGACCACACACTCATCAACCCCAGTCTATTAATACGGGGGTGCTTCTCCCTGGGTTTGCTGGTTGGAATCAGACATCACTCTTGGAGGGGCCAACACCATCCCCTTATAAATAAACTGGGGTTGATGAATGTGGGGTCAACCTTACGAATGATTCATCCCATTTGAGGTCTTTTGGTGTCAAAGGCCCAGGCTTAAGGCTTCAGGTCTTGGCATCCTAGGGCACGGATGCGCGTTGCCCAGGCAATTCGGAGACCCGTTCACATGCGCCCACGGGCAATCCCTTTTTGTCTGGCTTCCAAAAGGAAGCCATGTGTCAGAACCTATTCAACAGCTCACCCAGTTCATGTTGATTATGCAATGGCCCAACTCAAAGAACATCTCAGTTAAAACCTGACTTCTAATTTCCGACTTCCGGAAATCCCTTCCTTTCCCAGCGATTCCAGTTCCCTAGCAAGCAACCAAGAACCCTTAAAACCTGATAAAAGCGAACATTTCTTGTTGCCTGGTATAGTGGCTTGTCTGGGACCCACTGAATTAGTAAAAGCCCTAAGCAACCCTTGTACAACCTGAAGTCTGTGTCCCCTGGTTTCAGAAATGACCTGAATCGATCTTGGCAAATACTAGTTGGAAACATGGAACACCCGTCACCTCTTGTCTTTTTTTAACCACTCAATCGGAAATCAACGGCTTCTTCATCCCAACCCAAAACGGGAAAATTCCATTCCACCCAGGCGCGTTTTTGTTTTCCGCACCCGTTTGACCGCCCCCCCAATCCCCCCCCCCCCCATCTCCCCCCCCATCTCCTCCCCAATCCCCCCCCCACCCCACCTCCCCCCCCACCTCCGCCCCCACCCCACCTCCCACCCCCCCCCCTCTTCTGCCGGGTGGCGCTAGGATGGTGGGCAGCACTAGGGAGGCGAAGAGGAGCTGCAGCAAGGTGAGGCAGATGTTTCCTCGCCGGATCGATCGCCCAACCAGCGGCTTCCCTGGATCCGTTTCCGAAAGCAAGGCTTGGTTTTTTCAGTGGAGAGGTTAGAAAAAGTTGGTACCCGATTTCTACTTGCTTTTTTTATGTAGTCTAGTTTAGTAGGGGAACCCTCCCCCCAAAAAGGGGGAAAGGGCACTAGGGGGGGAGCTAGAAGGGGTTTTCCATCTCCCTGAAAGGAACCTGGCGACGGCTTTGTGGGAAAGAAACGAAACGCCTGTAGCTCGTTTTTCTAGCAGACCACGAGAAAACGGCGAAGTGGAAAGACTGAAAGGAACATGGCGAAGGGTTTGTGGCGAAAGACCTGGGATCTGGGCAATGGATCCCAGAAACTCGCTCTAGCTTGGGCATGAACGCTTTCAACTAAAGGAAGGTAACCAGTGGCATTGAACTTACCTCTACCCTTCACCTACCATGGGAACCGGAAGCACTGAGCAACACGAGGAGGGGCACATTGACCATCCAAACTGCCCTGAAATTTGGAATATGGCCCGAACAATGGGCGGTGTCCCATGTTTACGGGTAGCTTGAGGGTCCAGGTAACCTTCAAAGCATTGGGGCGCCAAGCCTCACTTGCAGAGATCCCCTTCGAAAAGCACAACTTTGATTAGTTCTGGGCTTGCAAACCATTCCAATCTGCAACGAACAAGACATGAACGGCTGCATTTTGGAGGAGCCGAACACAACCCCCAGCAGCTAATCCGACCATCGCCGAGATCTGGCTGGATCTTCGGCCAAAAGCTGCGAGTTTTCAAGAAAACACCGAATCACCCGTTGAGTTGGCAGGTCGTTTGCCAAGCACCGATTGAGACGAGGTTCGTTCTAACGGCAAGCAGGGTGTTGCCTGGGCCCTTCTTTCACATAGGAATAGCAGGATTGCTCCCAATCACGGTTGCATTGAAGAAGGTTGAAGGTTGAATTCTGCAGTGCATTGAATTCAGGTTAATTCTCATCTCCCTTGCAAAAGAGATCATGTCATCCGTGAGGACCGCAGGTTCCAGGCTCCATTTTGAGTATGGCCGTTTTGACCCACAGCCATTTCGCCACATACCAACGAGCACGGAACAATGAGATGTTCCTGACTCCTGACAAAAATTGGGGCCAAGTCCCGCCTCATTCGTCCCGCAGTAGACTGCCACTTACCGAGTTCCGACTTGCCAGCAAGTAAAGGGAGGTTCTGAGTAAAGGAGGTTCGAACTAGGGGAGGTTACTGCGAACTACTGACAAGAATTAATTAAACAGAAACCAATGCTGCGAGTGGTGGGTTTAATTAAAAAGGAGATTCTCAGTAATTGAAGGAGGTTCGAACTAAGGGAGGTTACTGAGAACTGCTGACAAAAATCAATTAAAAGGAGGTTCGAATTACTTGTAACCATCCCCTTGCCTTCCATTCTTGAAAGGGTGGTTCTCAGAAGCATTAACTCATCCTGACACTTGTCGATCCCATGAAGAGCCCATGTTTTAATGGTGGTCCAAGAGGACATGCAAAGACAAACCCGTCCCTTGGTCTCTGTGGGGAAATTCGGAGCTCGCCTCCCTCCCTCCCAAATGGATCATTCCGGCATTCTTTCCACCAAAGCTCACGTCCGGTTTCATTTCCGCCGAGACGTCGCAAGGTATGGGCTCCGCGGATCCACGAAATGTTAATTCGCTGATCCTCTCTTACTCAACTGGGCTGCCCTCTGATCCCCCGCAAAAAGTGACTAACTTTTAGTGGGTTGAATGGAAATCCGCCTAAACACTAAAAGGCAAAAAAGCTACGGGGATGGCTGGGAGCCAAGTTAAGTTGCGCCGAGCGTCCCCAGTACATCCATGCCAGTAGACATGCCTCGGCTTCAAGCTCTGCGCGGGGGTTTTCAAATTCAAAGCTCCAAGCAAGCTGCGGCTTTTTTTTTTCCATTTCCGGGTATGGGTTGCTCGTATTTTGAAGGAATGGGATTCCCCAAAAAACAACAACCAAAAAGGGGCTCCCTGCAGAAAGGAACCACGCCCGCATCATCATGGGAACCTCCCCAAGATTAAACGGAAGATGGCAAAGGCTTACCTACGGTTTGCCTCGGATGTTAGGCGGCTGTTTTCCATGACAATTCGGCATCGCCGAGTTTTACGATGGATGGATTCCAGTAAAAAACCCACTAGGGTAACTGGAAGCACTGGGCAAAGTAAGATCAAAAGCGGAAACGACCATTTTGGGGCGATACATCTTGGTTGGCCTGGAAAATGTGCCTGCTGCTTTCCCTTTTAACGTGGTCTTCGGCCCGCCAAAAGTCGACCTGTCGCCGGTGAAGTGGGGGCACACCGGAAAGTCAGCTTTGTCTGCAAAATCAAGTAGATTTAGCTACCAATCATATGGCTGTGTCGTTCTTTAGGGGTACCCTCCTTTTTGGTTGGTATAAGGCCGGGAAACAAACCAAAAAATCATTATTTGGGGGTCCGCGAAACACACACACACACACACAACCGCGCGCGTATAGTCGTAACTAGGGGAAACCTAGTATATAAAACCCAGCCCACTAAACATGGACCAAAAAGGAGGATCAAAAGGTCAACAGATCGGTGTCTTTTTAGGGGTGCCCCCCTAGTGTTGTGGTTTTAATGGCTTTGCAACCAAAAGGAAACCACCATTTTGCGGGGTCCCTCAAAAAAAGACGAGCCACCGGGGTGAACATAGCCTGACCTACCGTGGCTCTGGAACGAGGACTCTGGAGCCTTCCAACTGTTGCTTTTCGAGGGTCCGGCGCCACATCTTGGCCCTGCTTCACGGCAAGGGAGATGAGGGCAAAGATACCCGGGCCCAGCAGAAATCCCGCGTTCCGAGCGCCTGCGGAAATTTGGAGTCGGGAGTCGGGAGCTGAGAGCGTCAAGATAGATGAATGGAGAAGGGATCTTATGAGCAAACTACTGTGAATGCACGAAATTTGTTCGCTTCACTTTGAAACCATGGCTGAAACCGCAAGGTTTGTTGGGGGATTTTTACGGGAATCGCATCTTTCCAGGGTTTGTTGGGTGCGAAATGGATTTTGTCCACCCAAAGTATGATTCACTACAGTTGCAACGTCGGCATCGATCGTGCCATCGAAAGTTGTCACTTGAAGAGCAAACGGTCTCTACACAAACGAAGCACCAGTTGGATGGTTCCCTTGAAGGGGTGATTGATTCAGTACGTCAGGTGACTGGCCCGGACCAAAAAAGTTATGGCTTTGGAAGGCTACCATTGCTGACCACTTACTTGACACACCCTGCGAAAACGGAAGGAACATGCAACCATGGCTTTGGTTGCCAACTGGTTGCCAACCACTTCTCTAACGTACCCTGCCCCAATTGACGCGTGCGACCTTGTGCTACGAACGCGTTTAAACAACTCCTTGAGGCACTCCTTTTTTGGGTTCCATCATACCCAAGAAATATTTCTGGACCACAGTTTATAATTCAAACAAAACTAAGTCAAGGCATGCTGCACTCGCCGCAAGAACTGGTGGCAGACCCTTGGTGCCCAACACTGTTCTCAACTATCCCCAGAGATTTTGCGCAAGGCTCGAACTCTGGCAAAGTTCTATTATTCCTAAACCAACAACAACATGCATCATTAAAATATCAGGCATCCCCAAGTAAGGGACCTTCATAGGAACCGTCCATCTCCCCCCCAAAACTAAACTGTAAAGTTCTCTAGCTGGCTGAGACCCTGGCACTGAGTCATGATCATCCAGAAGGTTTTGTGCTCGGTTGGCCTTGCGAGGGGGGCTGGGCGCTGGCGCAACTGACCTCGCTAAACTCTGCTAAACACCTTCAAGCCCGAACGTTGAATTTGTGTAAGTATGTTCTACCTTCATCAATTTCGTCTATGGCAAACATAAGATGTATAGAAACCACTTCCACAATCATCAGCACTGACTGGATTTTATGTTGTTTTCTGCCCTGGCCAGCTTAGTAAAGGGCACATGTGGAAACATACATAAATGGAGCTTACCATCATGAATGTAGTCAAGGGGAAAGATGGGATGTATATAAACCTTTTGTACCATCATCAGTTCAGTTTGTGGCCACATATGGGAGAAAGACTATGTGTATGCTTTAACATAATCACGCCGCCCTCCCCTCCCCCCACCATTCCCACCATTCCCACCAGCCCACCCACCCACCCACCCACCCGCCCTACCACGCGTGTATGCGTGCGTGCGTGCGTGTTCCGCGCGGCGCGCGGCACACACCCAAAAACAATCAGACGAAGACTGCATCCCCGGCATCCCCTCTCGGCAAGGGATGCTCGCAAGGCCAGGGATGTCGGGGATGTTTTGGGGTTGCGGGTGTGGTTGGGTTGCTTGAGGTTTGGCTCAAGCTTGGTTGGTTGGCTGTTCAGGCTTGGAATTAAGTTGTGGAGCGCGCTCCAAACAACGCACGCTCCTTTCTCTGCCCATCCACCCGCCCAAAGAACCAACCTGAGAAGGAAGCGCACGAAAGCCAGCTTGTTCCCCGTGCAAGGGCCCTTCAGCGCGGCACAGCCCCGGCCCAAAAAGTGCTGAAATTGGACGCGGGAAACCCCCCGTGAAGCTTAACATCCCCATAACGGAACTGCGTGCGCCCCCAGCCCCAGCCCACACGGCAGACCCCCGGAGACACAGTGCAGCCTTTCTCCGTGGAAAGGCACTTCCGTCAGAGCGAGCAAGCGGCACTTCGTTGGAAGAATCCGGTCCAGGAGCGCTCATGGGGAAAAGCTGTAAAAAGCAGTGCTGATGAAGACCGAGTAGTTTGTAGAACAACAAGGCCGGGCCGCCTGGAAAGGTGAGCAGGCTGTGCTGGAGCGGGCTGGGGATGCTGGGCACTTTGACTTCAGCGGCCGGCATTCTTGACATCTCCGCCCCAAAAAGGGCTGAAATTGGACGCGGGAAATCCCCCTTCGTATGCCCGAAGCGGCCCAAAAAAATCCTGTCAAGCGGGACGTCGTTGGAAGAATCCGGTCCACGAGTGCTGAGAAAGACTGAGTAGTTTGTAGCACAACAAGGATGCCGAGGGCCGCCTGGACAGGTGAGCAGGCTGTGCTGAACTTGAGTAGCACCGTTAAGAGTTCTTAACGTGCCTTTGGAGCGGGCTGGGGATGCTGGGCACTTTCACTTCAGCGGCCGGCATTCTTGACGAAATTGGACAAGGTGAGCAGGCTGTGCTGAACTTAAGAGTGCTTAACGTGCCTTTGGAGCGGGCTGGGGATGCTGGGCACTTTCACTCCTCGTTGGAAGAATCCGGTCCAGGAGCGCTGGGGATGCTGGGCACTTTCACTTCAGCGGCCGGCATTCTTGACATCCCCGCCCCAAAAAGGGCTGAAATTGGACGCGAGAAATCCCCCTTCGTATGCCCGAAGCACGGCCCAAAAAGAGCCTCTCCGATCACCAACCCAGGACCCAGCATCCCCAGCATCTCCAACATCCCCAGCATCCCCAGCCCACTCCAGCCCAAAAACTTGCTCAAATTGGACGCGGCAAATCCCCTCTAGTATGGCCCAAAAACGGCCCAAAAACGTCCTCCCCGCCCGCACCCCCCTATTACTCACTTCGTTCGCCCAAACTGAACTCAGCCTAAGCCTCCAAAGGAGGCTGGCTTTCGTGACCAACCCAATGCCTGAGCGGCGCAATAGATGGATAGTCATACTTCCAACAGCTGCAGCGAGCCACAAATTGGGCAAAATGACTGCAAATCATGGTATGTGCGACGTTTTCCGCATAGTGGCGCCAGTCCCGTTTCTGCAGAAACCCCACTCACTTGATCGCAAGCAAGCCCGCTATGTGCGCCCACCGCCAGCCATTTTTTGAGGTTTGGCAGGATGCTGGGACCGCCTGCTAGTCACCAACGCCAGTCATGGCATAAGAGTTTGGTTTAAATGCGCCCACCCAGCCCAACCCCAGAGGATGCCCTCTGGCTTTGTTCAGCTCCTTCGGTCACGACTTGCCAACCAAACAAGCAATCGAACACGAAGGACGCATGAACAAACAAACAAAACCAACACAAAAAAAAACAAGCAAACAAGAGTCACCGTGACAGCTGTTCCCCGAGCCAGCAACAAAAACAGATCGACGTGTCCGCAAGGCTGAAGCTGACGTGTGGACGCACGCCTTCAATCACAAAGTCGCGCGCTGAAGCGGTTCCCGACATCGTTGTGGAATTGGCCACCAGCCGCGCCCCAGTTTGCTCAAAAGGTGGGAACGCCAACAGTGGGCGGCGCCTGGTCTCTGCCCAGTGTCCTCCTCACCCAAGCAAGGTCATAGGTCCTTGGCCTTTGCGGTTGGCAAACAACCACGGTTGCCACTCAAAGCCAACGTTCCCGTCGTTGAAAGTCGTCCCAAAAACAGAAGCTTCTTGTCTTTGAGAATGTTCCGGAGGCTGCGAGAGTCACCCATGGACACGCTTGTCGGCCGGCGCATCTCTGCGTCTTGTCGGCCATTTGTTGGAGGTAGCCCTTGAACTCCTCGGGGACTATAGCTGCAGCGCCTGCGCTTGCGGCTCCGCTGACATGACGTTGAATCTTAGCCACGCCATCGCGACTTGTCACTGCCTGTCGCCGCTCCATGGCTTGCCGCGGGGGCTTCTCCGTTTTGGGGTCCTTCAGCCACGCCGTCAGGCCGGGGCAGGCGCTGAGTGAGCTTTCTGTACCGGCCAGCCTGACCTGGTGTCAACAGCCTTCGGTGCCCGAGAATAAACATGTCCTACCATCCAGAGCAATGATAGGACATATAGCAATAATATCTACAATCAGCAGTCAAGGGCACAAGTGGAATGGAATTGTTGTGTGTGTGTATGCGTGTGTGAGAATGTGTGTGTGTGAATGTCAATGTGTGTGTGAATGTGTGTGTGTGTGAATGTGTGTGTGTGTGAATGTCAATGTGTGTGTGAATGTGTGTGTGTGTGTGAATGTGTGTGTGAATGAGTGAGTGAATGTGTGTGTGAATGAGTGTGTGTGTGTATCTGTGACTGTGTGTGTGTCTGTGTGTCTGTGTGTCTGTGTGTCTGTGTGTCTGTGTGTCTGTGTGTCTGTGTGTCTGTGTGTCTGTGTGTCTGTGTGTCTGTGTGTGTGTGTGTGTGTGTGTGTGTGTGTGTGTGTGTGTGTGTGTGTGTGTGTGTGTGTGTGTGTGTGTGTGTGTGTGTGTCGCTGTGTGTGCTGTGTGTGTGTGTGCGTGTGTGTGTGTGTGGTGTGGTGTGGTGTGGTGTGGTGTGGTGTGGTGTGGTGTGGTGTGGTGTGGTGTGGTGTGGTGTGGTGTGGTGTGGTGTGGTGTGGTGTGTGTGTGTGTGTGCGTGTGCTGTGCCTGTGTCTGTGTGTGTGTGTGTGT
>CAUJNA010003222.1:0-60000 GCA_963377175.1 Effrenium voratum
TGCAGCCACTGCAAATGACGTTGCAGCCACTGCAAACAATGTATATTGCATATCATGTTGGATAGTCCAGGCTGTTGAATTGCATTGCAGTAATGTTGAGGCCAGACCTTTTGAAGGATTTGCAGTGAAATCATATTGAAGCCAGGGGTCTATGCGGGGTCAGTTTTGCAATCTTGTACGCAAACATCATTTTCGTGGTTTCATCTTGGATGTGAAGAAGCAGGTGTCTGAGCTTTGTGACGAATATGTACTCGTTTGGTACTCTTTCACAAGTGCGTTCGTTGTTCTCACAACGCCGTGAAGACTGAAGGGATACCTGCAAGATTGTTCCCGTAGCCAATTGACCGCTGCATGAGGTCTTTGGCTCAAGTACCATCGCGAAGGCGGTCTTTGGAACCAGACTGCCGGAACAACCCTACTAACAATCCCCAACAAGCATACCCCTGGAAGAAACAACAACATGGCATGCTTGGTAGAGTGTCCGGGTTCAATTTTAGCCTTTGCAGTGTCCTTCCTTCCTGCCTGCCTGCCTGCCTTCCTGCCTTCCTTCCTTCCTTCCTTCCTTCCTTCCCTTCCTTCCTTCCTTCCTTCCTTCCTTCCTTCCTTCCTTCCTTCCTTCCTTCCTTCCTTCCTTCCTGCCCTTTTTTCTTTTCGCTTTTTGAGTTTTCCTTCCCGTTTGCTCTTTTTCTCTTCCTTTTTTTACAATATGTTTTTCCATGTTTTTCTCTTTTTCTCTTGTTCTGTTTTGTTTCTTCTTCTCTCTTTCTCGTTCTCTCTTTCTTGTTTTCTCTCTTTCTCTCTTTCTCTCTTTCTTCCTTTTCTCATTCCTTCTCCTTCCTCTCTTTCTCTGTGCCAACCTCTATGTCTATGTGTTGCTCTTTTTGGTTTTCTTCCTTTCTTTCCTTCCTTTCCTTTCTTTCCGTTCTTTCTTTCTTTTTTTTCCTTCTTTCTTTCTTTGTTTCTTTCTTTCTTTGTTTCTTTCTTTCTTTCTTTCTTTCGTTCTTTATGTTTTCATTCTCGTTTCTTTTTGTTTTTTCTTCTCTCTCTCTCTCCTTTATCTCTCTCTCTCTCTCTCGTTTTTTTTTCTTTTTTTTGTCCTCTTTCTCTCTCTCTTTCTCCTTTCTTTTCTTTTTTCATTCTCCGTTTCTTGCTTTATTCCAGTCTCTTCCTTTCTCTTCCTTTCTCTTCCTTTCTCTTCCTTTCTCTTCCTTCGCTTCCTTGTTTTCTTCCTTTGTCTTCCTTTGTCTTCCTTTGTCTTCCTTCTTCTTCCTTCTTCTTATTCTTGCTTTGTCTTCCTTCCTTCCTTCCTTCCTTCCTTCGTTCCTTGCCTCCTTGCTTCCTTGCTTCCTTGCTTCCTTGCTTCCTTGCTTCCTTGCTTCCTTGCTTCCTTGCTTTCTTGCTTTCTTGCTTTCTTCCTGCCTTCCTGCCTTCCTGCCTTCCTGCCTTCCTGCCTTCCTGCCTTCCTGCCTTCCTGCCTTCCTGCCTTCCTGCCTTCCTGCAGTCCTTTCGTTCTTTCTTTCGTTCTTGCTTTCTTTGATTCTTTCTTTCTTCGTTCCCGAAAGCATCGCGAAGGGTTCTTCCGTGCGGAGCCCTTGGACAAGTTACAAAGAGCCAAGTTACATAGAGCCAAGTTACATAGAGCCAAGTTACATAGAGCCAAGTTACATAGAGCCAAGTTACATAGAGCCAAGTTACCCAAGTTACATAGAGCCAAGTTACATAGAGCCAAGTTACATAGAGCCAAGTTACATAGAGCCAAGTTACATAGAGCCAAGTTACATAGAGCCAAGTTACATAGAGCCAAGTTACATAGAGCCAAGTTACATAGAGCCAAGTTACATAGAGCCTAGTTACATAGAGCCTAGTTACATAGAGCCAAGTTACATAGAGCCAAGTTACATAGAGCCAAGGCCTAGGTAGAGCTTAGAGCTTCGGCGTTAGCAGCTATGTAAGTTAGTTTAGGTTTCTAAGGCGCTGGGGCGGGAGTTTGATCGCCGCTCGGGATTGCGACCCTCTGCGGAGATTCGCGTGGTCGAGGTTCAAAAACTGAGAACTTTTTACGATTTCTGCGGTGCGCGCGCGACCCTCTGCGGAGATTCGCGTGGTCGAGGTTCAAAAACTGCGGACTTTTTACGATTTCTGCGGTGCGCGCGCGACCCTCTGCGGAGATTCGCGTGGTCGAGGTTCAAAAACTGAGGACTTTTTACGATTTCTGCGGTGCGCGCGACCCTCTGCGGAGATTCGCGTGGTCGAGGTTCAAAAACTGCGGACTTTTTACGATTTTTAGCATGCGCGCGCGACCCTCTGCGGAGATTCGCGTGGTCGAGGCTCAAAAACTGTGGACTTTTTACGATTTCTGCTGGCCGCGCGCGACCCTCTGCGGAGATTCGCGTGGTCGAGGTTCAAAAACTGCGGACTTTTTACGATTTCCGCTGGCCGCGCGCGACCCTCTGCGGAGATTCGCGCGGTCGAGGTTCAAAAACTGAGGACTTTTTACGATTTCTGCGGTGCGCGCGCGACCCTCTGCGGAGATCGTGCGCGTCGAAGCGCTCTCGCTGTGGCGCCGTGCGAATTTGTCTTAGTCTCGGCGAACCCTCTGCGGAGATTGTGCGTGTCGAAGCGCTCTCGCTGCGGCGCCGTGCAATATTCTTGCTCGCAAAACGGCCTTTGGAAGTTGTCTCGTGGTTTGCGCGCCTGCTTTCGCAATCCCGCGGTCGCGGGTTCGATTCCCCCCTGGTCCGCGGCAGCTCCGGCTTGAAAATCGCAGCTTTTAAGTACAAACGTAGTACGCGGAGCGTGCTCCTGCAGCTCCGGCTGGAAAATCGTAACTTTTCACCCCGCAGCTCCGGCTTGACAATCGCAACTTTTAAGTACAAACGTAGTACGCGGAGCGTGCTCCTGCAGCTCCGGGTGGAAAATCGCAATTTTTAAGTACAGACGTAGTATGCGGAGCGTGCTCCCGCAGCTCAGGCTGGAAAATCGCAACTTTTAAGTACAAACGTAGTACGCGGAGCACACCCCCGAAGCTCCGGCTGGAGAATCGCAACTTTTAAGTACAAACGTAGTACGCGGAGCACACCCCCGCAGCTCCGGCAGCACCTGCGCACAGCAACTTGCGCAGAGTCACTTGCGCAGAGCAACTTGCGCAGAGCAACTTGCACAGAGCAATTGCACAAAGCACTTGCGCAGAGCAACTTGCACAGACCAACTAGCACAGAGCACATGCGCAAAGCGCTTGCACGGAGCAACTGGCGCAGAGCCCTTGCGCAGAGCAACTTGCTCAGAGCACTTGCGCAGAGCAACTTGCACAGAGCAGGCGCAGAGCAACTTGCACAGACCAACTTGCGCAGAGCACATGCGCAAAGCGCTTGCGCGGAGCAACTGGCGCAGAGCACTGCGCAGAGCAACTTGCTCAGAGCACTTGCGCAGAGCAACTTGCACAGAGCACTTGCGCGCAGCAGCTTGCAGAGAGCAACTTGCGCGCAGCAGCCTGGAACAATGCAGCTTGCGCAGACCACTTTCGTGAGAAATCGCGCGGCGCAGTTCGAGAGGAAAGTAGGATGATGAGATGGAGCTCTCATGTGACCATACACACTGAGCATTGCCGCGCGCAGACACGCTCGCCGCAGCGATGTAAAAAGGTGTCTCCGCAGCTGGATGAGCGCCTGTGGAAAAATGCTTTCGGGCCAATCGTCCTCTAGTTTCATTGCTTTTCATTTCTTTTCATTTCTTTTCATTCCTGTTCATTCCGTTTCATTCCATTTATTTCATTCAGTTCATTTCATTTCATGTCATGTCATTTCATTTCTTTCTTCAACGGAAGAGATCGACACCAGTTGAATCCTAGCAACTGCAGAGAAAGGACCCGGCGCCGTGCACTATAGGATTTCTGGCCGAGCAAGCTTGAACTCAGGGACGTGGACATGTCGCAGCTTTCGACCATGTTTGTGCAGCAGACCTATTCCTCAAATGTGGCGCCTGAGAACTCGCCGCCTGTCAGGGATGTTTCTGTCTTAAGCAAGCCGGGAGATGTGCTTTGAGTGACATTTGCATGCAGTGAGAGCTTGCAAGCATTCTATCTCAGGAACCCGTCGTCGCCCAGCCCAACTGGCCGTGCTCAAAGAGTTGGAAAGAAGCCATCTTTCGAGATCGAGGACGTTGAAAACCAGAAATCTGGCAATGAAAGCCCCAGCCAGCTACTTGACTGATGCAGGGTGGTCAGATGCGCACGGAGATTCACCTGCTTTTGTGCAGCATCGAGGGGCATTCTTGCTTTTGGCAGCGCTGAGTCAAGGCCACGGCTAATTGTCTTTACAACGGAGGTGCAGAGTTGGGGATTCGGCCTTTTCCAGAGTAAGATGGCCACATGTCTAGCCAGCAGACCGATAGATCATGATGCCGGTTTCCAGCAGCTCCATGAATCAATGCTACGGATGTGTTGAACATGATCGGTCATATGCAATCCTGCAAGCTGGATTGCCCTTTGATCCAGCTTTTGGTTGGGATTCTGAACTCATTCATATAGGTTTATCTTTTTTACTCGACCCCTTTGTTTCTTCCAAGGCCCCTTTTTTAGAGTCAGCGATATTTTGACACAAACCCATATTTCCTGACTGAAATCCTCGAGTGTTAGATCCAAGGCTTTCACCGGCTGGCCGAGAGCGATCGGGGACCTTACTGGACATGCCGGATGGCCCTGTCTGTAAACTCGAGACAGTTGAGACTACCATCACCCTTCGAAACTCAACTCTGTGATTCTCACAGTGCGAGTCTGTTTTGGTTGAACTTGATGGCCATTGCGAGCACCATTACCACCTGTTGGATGTGGTTTTTCTGAGATACTTCTGACTTGGGTAGGACATAATCCTGTGCCACTTGTGTTTTGAAAGTGCTGGATGGCCATCGAATTCAGATGCGAGCATCCGCTGGATGTCACGCTCTTCCAGGTATGCCCCAGAATTCAGGTCATGCCAAGACATTGCTTGAAAGACGCGCAGGCCCACCTTTTGCAATTGGCACTTTGCTATTCTTTTGGGTGTCTTTTGTCAAGCTTATATGGCGAGATATGGCGAGCGAGCTGTTTGAACTGAGTTTCGCCAAACGGGGTGTGTCTTAGTTGGCTAGCTTGCGCGGCAATGCAGGCATGTTTCTATGTGTGTGTGTGTGGGCAGCCGTTGCACAGTTGGGTGCTGCATGTTTGCTTCTGGGGCGTATGAATTGCTAGAGGATGCGCAGTGCCTGCCTTCTCAGAAAGTCAGAAGGCGGGTCTCCCAGAGGTTGAACAGGCGCCTCAAAATTTTGTGCTTCAGGCAACCTGTTTTGAGGCATCTCACCCTGAAAGGGTAGAAGGATGTCAAGTAGTTATCTCAGTTATCTCCATGCCTCCGGCCTTCCGGGTTTTCACGACGGATGGCTTGCACGCTCATGAGAAGCGTTGCCTGTGCCGATCCCTCGGGCTCAGTCCTTAGAAGGACCGGCATGGCTGTGGCAGAGTATTGTCTAGCGACTCTGTCACCGATTGCTCGCACATCGACACATGGCCTCGACCAGAAAGAGGGGAAGCTTCGGACAGGAACTGAGATGCTGCGTTGGATTATTGGTAGCAGGTTAAGGTCTTGACCACGACCCCCCCACTCCTTGGACACTCTCCATGTATTCTCAGGGACCGGCAACCCGGTCGCGGCCTGAGAGCGGCCTCGAAAGGGGTTCACTTGAGCGACTGTGATAGAAACCTGGGGACGGTGATCAATGCGGATCCTCAAGGGATTCTGCACTACTACCCTCAGGTGCACTTGATGTAGATCTAGTTGCAACACCGTTGTTCGGGCGCTGCCTGGCCCGGTATCTCAGGCTTCGTGCCCCTGATCGGCGACCCCTTCAGACCAGGAGCGGGTTGTCCAAGCTCAGGCAAGCGAAGTACACGTTGACCTAACACTAAGGGGTTCTTACGCTATGTGTAAAGGCCTGGTGTTAGATCCCGGATGGTTTTTTCGTGGTACTCGTATTAACGTACAATCGTGACTTCATAATTTCGACTGCGCAGGCTCGTGCAAAGTGGTGGGTCGAGATTTGGCCGGCGCTTTTCGGCTGCGCAGGCTCGCGCAACAGTTTCCTTGTGAGATGTTCATGTGCATTTCGACTGCGCAGGCTCGCACAAAGTGGTGAGACGAAGTTGGTGTCTTTCGAGGGTGTGCTCTCGCTGTGGTGCTGCGCGAACTCCGAAAACAGTTGATGGGTGAACCCTTTGCGGACTTTGGGTGTGTCGGATCTTTCTCGCTGTGGCGTGGTGTTAATGTTCAGCATCGAAATCTTCTGCGGACTTTGGGTGGGTTGGATCGCTCTCGTTGTGACGCGCTGCGAATTTTGAACATCGAAAGTGGCACTTTGGGTGGCTCGGATTGCTGTCGCTTTGGCGCAGGGCGACAAATCGAAAGTGAACCCTCTGCGCGCTTCTGGCCGGTCATTAAGGACATGCTTTTTATGCCTTTTTTTTGTGTGCTTTTTTTGGACCGAAAACCTTGTTTTTTCGCGTGCGCGTTCTTTGTCAAAACAATCCGTTTTTCGGAAGTGTTTTTTTGCCGAAAATCTTGGGGAGGGAGGGGGGGGGGGGAAGAATTTTGGGATGCGCTCTTACTCCGAGGTGGCTTGAACTTGACTTGCGTTGCTGCATGGCCAAAAGGACCCCAAAGAAGAAAGTCAAGAGGGAGGGGCGGGATCCGCTTGGGCAGAAACATGCAGCAGGGGAACTTGGCAGCCTACTGGTTACAATCGTTGGCCACCTTAGCAGCCGATAAGCAAGAAGCAAAAGGCCGTGCACGCGCAGCTGCTCTCTTTTTTTCCGGCATTGCCCCACGCCAATGGAAAAGAGATACAGCTGGACAGCGCCAGTGAGACCCCGTCATATGGCAGCTGCCAGGTTTGCCTCAGGCACTGGCGCTGGCTGCTTTCGCCTCAAAACAAACAGCGCGAGCGCAGTTTGTCATAAGCGCAAGCTGGTCCAACTTGCTGTTTAAATCACGCAGGGCCTCTTCAAGCCGCGCGTTCTTTTCAGCTGCTTCACGGAATTTCTGCTCAGCCTGGCGGAGACGGTCACACCAGTCCCGTGCACCCATGGTAGTGCTTTTGGTCCAGAAATCTAATTCTTTCTTCATGGAGTCATTGTCCAGCCGCAGCCGATCTACTTCAGCAAGCAACTCATCATGGTTTTGGAGATTCAATAGTTCTTCCTTGGTGAGTCGCACACGGATGTTGCAGCGCCGGCTGTTCTCGTACCTGGCCCAGTGCAGTTTGCAAAGATGTTTTGGGCAGGCTCAAGAACACAGTTGAAGAGATAATAAAACACATACTACAATTATTGACTGAACTGTTATTCCAAGCTGCCGTCTCTTAGTTGCAGTTTTGACATTCACGGGGTCGGCCTGCAGCTTCTTGGTGTTCTTCATCTCCCCCAGCTCGCTCTTTATTATCACAACCATGGCACGCCCCCTTTGGCAACGGCGACGTGAAGTCAGGCGGCTGGAGCTTGACAAAGAAAGTAGCGAGAGTCCACCCCCTGCCCAGATCTTTTCAATGCTGGCCCATAAGAGTTTGTCAATGGTCGAAAGGTTCAACTACCGGCAAGTCAAGCTTTAGATCCCCAAAAACAAAAAAGTCCAACTTGCACAAAGTATTCAAGCACCACAAGAAAAAAACTACCATTCGGGCACTGGGCTCGGGCCCCAAAAAGTCATTCCATTCGGGCCCCGAAAAGATGGCTGGTGAACACAAATGTGCAGATTGAAACGGTGGCCTCCAAAGAGCCCCTGGAGGAACATCCACAGCCAAGAGCCCCGGGCCCCGAAAAGTTGTTCGATTCGGGCCCCGATTCGGGCCCCGAAAAGCTGTTCCATTCGGGTCCCGGATTCGGGCCCCGAAAAGTCGTATACCATTCGAGCCCCGAAAAGATGGCTGGTGGACACAAATGTGCAGATTGAAACGGTGGCCTCCAAAGAGCCCCTGGAAAAACATCCACAGCCAAGAGCCCCGGGCCGAAAAGTCGTTCGATTCGGGCCCCGATTCGGGCCCCGAAAAGCTGTTCCATTCGGGGGTCCCGGATTCGGGCCCCGAAAAGTCGTATACCATTCGGGCTCCGAAAAGATGGCTGGTGGACACAAATGTGCAGATTGAAACAGTGGCATCCAAAGAGTCCCTGGAGAAACATCCACAGCCAAGAGCCCCGGGCCCCGAAAAGTTGTTCGATTCGGGCCCCGATTCGGGCCCCGAAAAGCTGTTCCATTCGGGTCCCGGATTCGGGCCCCGAAAAGTCGTATACCATTCGAGCCCGAAAAGATGGCTGGTGGACACAAATGTGCAGATTGAAACGGTGGCCTCCAAAGAGCCCCTAGAGAAACATCCACAGCCAAGAGCCCCGGGCCACGAAAAGTTGTTCGATTCGGGCCCCGATTCGGGCCCCGAAAAGCTGTTCCTTTCGGGTCCCGGATTCGGGCCCCGAAAAGTTGTTTGATTCGGGCCCCGATTCGGGCCCCGAAAAGCTGTTCCATTCGGGTCCCGGATTCGGGCCCCGAAAAGCTGTTCCATTTGGGCCCCGGGTTCAGGCTCTAAATTGTTTTCAAGCTGGAAAAACTCTCCGTGTTGGCTCCGAAGACTTGTTCAAAATTTGGGCCGGGTTCAGGCCCCGAAGTTGCCACAGAGGGAGCAAGGGACAGTGGCGCAATGGCAGCGCGCCCGAACCAACCTGCGGACCCGCAGTTGGTAGGGAGGTCGCGGATTCAAATCCCGCCTGCCCCCATCTTTTGCGCAGAGTGACCCTCGGGGGGCTTCAACAATTCAATTGCCGAAAGGAGCTCTGGCGCCTCTGGCAGGCATGGCTGGCCTTCTGATGTGGAAGGTCTGAGAAACACATGAACACGCAGTGGCTGTTGAAACTCACGCGGGCTCCTTTTTCAGACTCTCAGCTTTCCCCGCGACATGTCAATTGCATGTCTCCCCGACCATGTTGCTACTAAGAAGCAAGCAGCAATTGCAGCTTGCAAAAACCACCGTTTGGGAAAACAGCAAGGCATCCAACTGCGGGGGCGCAGTTGTTTGAACACCTGATCCAATCTGTACTGGAGTCAAAGTCGATCAGGGCTGAACTGCTCCCAAGCCAGTGTTGTTTCGCTTCCGGAAGAGGCATCCTTGGGGGATGGCTCAGTTGTTGCATCGCAGCTGGGCGAGACATCAGGTTGCTCGGAATCTTTCTTCTGCTGCCACTTCCTTGCCAGGACCTGGGCCTCTGCCCAAGCCACTGCGACAAGCCCTGGCATAACTCGCTCACTCAGTGGCAAATCGTCGGCACTCCCCACGTAGAACTTCATCCCGAAGCCAAACTTCTGTGATTGTCCAAGGCCTTTCACCACAAAGCTTGAGTTGTCCAGTTTAACCATAATCTTGCAGCATCCTGCAGGCTTGACCGTGTAGGAATGGTTGCCAACAGGCGGTGTCTCAGGCATGGCATCCGCAGGAAAATGGAGGAGCGTGGGGTAATACTTCATCAAAATGTTTCCAAGCCGCTCCTTCTGCTGCAGAATGCTCCGCAAGTCTGGGTGGCTAAGCATGTCCCAGTCCCCCGACTCATCACGCTTGCGTTTCCGCTCTGCGCGAAGGTCAGCCCGACTGCCGAAAATCACCGTGCTCTCGTGTTCAGACGACATGTTTGGAAACCTTCGGCAAAACTCGGGCCTTAATGACTGCGGCGATGCAAGTCAAGGGCAGGACGACAAGCAGCAGCAATGCCCGTGCACTCACACCACAACAAAGCCTAGCAGTGCTCATGCACATGCGAACACCACACTCCGTGGCTCGATGCATTTTTTTCAATCCAAGGCCACACAACTTCAGCCTCAAAAACACTGTGCGTTGTGGCTGGCGGCGGGCCTGTCTCAGTCTCTACTCAGAGGAGAACACAGTGACTGGTTTTGAAGTTCCAGCAGCTGCGTTTCCGCAGCTGGCGGCAGCACGCTGCTTTGCGCGCTGATCTTGGTGCCATGGCGAATTGTTGATGATGGGTCCAACTTGGACACGGCCAATTTGATCGCACTCGGTGCCAGGGACCTGGTCGGCGGTGTCGACCAATAGAAACTCCGGATCCTCAACCTGCATGTCAGCGTCCTCTCCTTCTGCATCAGATTCATGCTTTACTGCAGTGATCTGCTCGATGTCATCAGGATGCCAGATGGCGTTGCCAGGAAAGAGAGAAAGTGGCATGAACCTGCGAATCATGTCAACGTCTCGTCTGTGAAGGGCCTTCAGCATCACCCGTGGTTTTGGCACGGGGTCACTGATTGGCAGGCAAAGTATCGAGGAATAGTCCTGGGACCACTCAACCAGGTCAGGCACGCGATCGAGCTCGTCCTGCCAGCCCCAAATCAAGAAGCGCTTCTCCCAGGAAGCATGGGAAAGGGGCCCATAATTTCCACCATAAGGGGCACGTTGAATGTCATACACCACACACCGCAACTGATAATGCTTCCACTTGTACTCGTTGATGGCACATATCAGGTTCTTCGTGGGCCCTTGCACCAGCTGAACCCAAGGCCGATGCTCGATCCACTGCTGCACTGAGGAAGTGCGAGTTTCGTGATTGCACCAGTCTGCAGTTTCCTCTGTGTAATGTCTTTCCAGATAATCGTCGCTGTTCACATGAATGAACACTCGCAGATCCCTGAACTCCTCCATGCAGATGGGGCTCCCTTTGCGAAACACGATGGCTTGCTCCAACTTTTCCAGTATCTCCGAATGAAGCTGATAGAGCGGGAAGAAGCTGGACTTCCACGTCACCAAGCAAGCGTGGTCGCCTGGCTGAAACCGTGCCTCCTGACGGCCCATGCCGTCCAACCATGACGACATAATTACTGTGGTAGCACAGTAATGTCTGTGGGAAGTGGGACTGACGCGCAGTTTTCTAGATGTGAAGCGAAAACAGCTGCAGGGCAATAACATCAATCAACAACATCGCAACTTTCAAGGACAGTCGCAACTTGCAAGGTCCAACACGCAATGCTTGCTCTTTTGTTTCTTTGCCCATCACGCGGTGCCATGGTCTGCTGCGCGCCCGCAGCAGACATTGCCACAAGGTCTAGTTTACATCATCAGCGGGAGGAGGTTTCACAAATTTGCGTTGCCTTCTCTCAGGACTTGGCATTGAAGCTATCGCATTCTTCCTCTCTGTGCTCTCAAGCCAGGCGTTCCGGGCAGCATTACTATCCAGGCCGTTCTCGGCAGCGTTGTCAAAGAAAGCTTTTCGGGTATTTTCATAATTTGTGGTTTTCTTTGACGCGCCCTTGGCTTTGGCCTTGCCTTTGGCTTTGGCCTTGGCTTTGACCTTGGCCTTGGCTTTGGGCTCTTTCTTGGCCTTGGCTTTGGCCTTGGCTTTGGCCTTGGCCTTGGCTTTGGCCTTGGCTTTGGCCTTCGCTACTGGACATGGAGGATCTTCTCCTGCGTCTTTGTCTTCTTCTTCTTCTGCTTCTTCTTCTTCATTCATATCTTCGTTCTCGTCCTCCGGCTCATCAGAATCATCCCATCCCCCCGCCTCGCCGAAGAGCTGCTCGATGGAAGGCTCAGCCTCCTGGTTGCCAGAGTCAGGCTCATCGCAATTGTCGTTCTTCCTCAGGCTCGGGAAAAAGTTGCCTTCTTCAATGCCGCCGCTCATGAATGGCAATGCTACTTACTGGCTTGAGGGGCTCATGAGCAGTTTGCGCAAGCTGCTCAAGAGCACAGGTCGTGGACTGCAAATGGTTCTCCGTGCACTGTCAGTTCAAAAGACAGGACACTCACAATTGCAGCAGCGTGTTTATCCCATTTTCCTCCCAGCGCTCCGAACTGCAATCTGCCCTGGGTCTGTGATTGCTTCGCTGCCAACAGACATGTCCATTCTCCTCCTCGACGTCCTCTTCATCTTCAATTTCCTCGTCTTCTTCGTCTTCTGCAATCAGATCCTTCTCCGACTTCTTCTTCGGAGCCGCCTTCATCTTTGCAGCCTTCTTTGGCTTCGGCTTTGCATTGGCACCTCCCCGCGACTTTCGCTTCTTGCCTGTCACCGTGGACGTGGAAGGCTCAGGGGTGCTGCTGCTCTGCGCATGCGGAAGGTGCAAAAGTTTTCCCAGCTTTGCGTTGAAAATCTTGTCGTTGGCAGGGTCAGTCATCGCCGCGAGGAGCTGTGTGCAGACCTGGGCCTTGAACCACTTGGCGTGCTTTTGTGAGAAGCCTGGCGTGCTCTTCTTGGGCACCAGAACCAAACTCGAGCAAAAGGACATCAAACTGCGATGCAGCCAAGGAGCAAATTGCTGTCACTGGAATTCTTTTTGTCAAAATCACGCTGGCTGTCGCAGGCTCTGCTGCTGTCATGAGTGTGACAGCCCGTGGCCGATACCGGTGCAACAATTCCTCGATCATGTGCGAATGCCTTGGATTCCAAGTGATCGGTTCTCCTGCCACGTTGTCCTTTGCACTTCCATCTGTTCGCTGTTGGTTGTTCGGTGCACCAGCCACGCGGAAGCTTCCAAGCAACTCGTGCTTGAACACAGGTGCCAGCCTTGTCAGCCCTGCCAAATCATGCCGGGGGACCCCGTAGACCTCAGAAACTCGCACGCAAACAAGGGGCGCAAGCTGAGCGCGCCAAACAACCGCGCACTGTTTGGTTTATCCAAGGCGCAGCATCTGAACACACGGTCCCCTCAAAATGTAGGTTCTTCCGGCTTCCCGTGATAGCTTGCAGCTTTTGCACATCCGTGGTGGTCACCAAGACCTTTTCTGCCAAGTTAATCACGTTGACCTCATTATCAGCCCCCGCGCCTCCGAGGAAATCACATTAAAACGCTGAGGCCCTGGCCCCACGCTCAATCGCCGTCCCTGACAGATTCCTGGCCTTCCTGTTCGCAGTTGTCGAGGCCTCACTGTGGATTAAATTCCACATCTTAGTCACGCCGATGCCCTTGAACAGGTTGTTCCAATGAGAATGCAGGCCTGACCGGCCTCCGTCAAAGAACAAGAACCTAAGATGAGCAACGCATGGACGGCGCACGCATCCTGTGTTTATCTAATAAGCTAGGCAACACATCCGAAGCGTCTGGGGGAGGCGGCCCGTCCGAGTCGTCAAAGGTCAAAGTGGATTGCCTGTTTCGTGCAAAAGCACGCCCTTGACCACTTTCTCGAAGTGTTCTTTCTGAAACGGAGGGGGTGACCTCCGAGCGTCGGTTTTATGCTCTCCTGCCTGCTCAACGTCCCAAATGAAAAGTTGGGAACCCTCCTGGCTTCGCGTGTTTAGGAATTCCACCTTCGACAAAGCAAGGATGAGTTTGTCAATCTCTTGGTCAGCCACCGCGACCTGCAAAAGGGAATTGACAAGGTCCTTGGCGGTTGTCTCAGTTTCTAGCAGAAACTCTTTGTCTTCAGTCTTCAGAGCTTCAACTGCATGGACAGCCTCAGTTGCCTTGGCTTCATTGGGCTCTGAAAGGCGGATGGCGGCTTTCACAAGGGCGGCGTCATCCAACGCACCTTCGTCCGCTGACTCCGCCTGCGTTGCCGCAGCCGTTTTGTCGGCTTTCTTGGTTAGCTTGTCCCAGATGGGCTTGAGCACCTCGCGCTCGAGAAGGGCATTCACGTCAAAGTTGGTGTGCAACACGCTCTTCACCTTCTCGTCGTACTTCTTGGTGTAAATGAGATCTGCCAGAAATTCCGCAGCCTCTTGACTGGCTGGCTGCAGCGCCCCCAGCCACGATTTGTTGGCCACGACTTTCACGGATTTGCCTCGGCGCCATGTCCAGATCATTACAATGTCATGGGCGACACTTGAATCACCAATTGCAGTCAAAATGCTAGGGTCAAGTTCATTGTCAGGGATATTCTCCTGAGTGGAGAGTTTCTCCCGGATGCGTTTTGCGTCCTCACATGGCAGGCTCTTGTGAGCCAACAGCATGTCCAGGATCTCATCTTTCAGGACATACTTCCATGCCCACATATGCAACAGCCTCAGAAGCAGTGCGCCCCCATCAATCAAGGCAAAACCTAAGAAAAAAGCAGCAGTGCTAGGAGTCAGGCCCTTTGGAATTATTCCCACGGGGGTTCTTGCCGGCCAACGCCTGGGGGTTGAGCTCGCCTTGCTTGAAGGTTTTGTTCAACGCCGCATCCATGAGGGCATCGAACACCCACTTCACGCAAGGCGGTTGCTTCTTGCAAGCAGTGGCAAGGTCTCGCAAAACATATATGGACTTGATGGGACTTCGCTTTCCGAAGAGCTCCTCAGAAAGCAGGACTTCCTCTCGGAAAGAAGTGTCGCTCAGCAAGGAATTCCACAGAGCCATCAAGACTTCGAGGAAGGACTGCGTCACTGCCTCCCCCGATGTCACCGTCAAGTTGGCAGACAAGATCTCGAAAAGCTTCTTAGTCGTCAGCTTGGTCTTGGAAGCTGATTCGTGATTCAACTTGAAGGACACTATTTGAAAGATGCGTTGCACAGGGCTGTAGTACATGGTCTCGTAGCTGGTCCCAACATCCTCCCTTTGCTTGGCCGCTTCCCAGAACAAATTCAGCCCGGGCTTGAAGCGGCAATCGATCGTGGAAGACAGCCACGCCCTTCTCCATTCCTGCGCTGGCAACTCAATGCTTGGCTAGTAATGTATTTAGGGGCCAAGACAGCGACGGCGCCGGCCTCCTGGAACTTGTCTTGCTGCAAGTCCCTCGCTGTGGCCAAGATGAAGGCGTGATGGTCCTCCTCCGGACTGATCCTCTTCATTTGCCCATTTTTCTGGTCCATAAACAAGTCATCCACTGCCACCACCAAATTTATAGGCTGGGGCGTCTTGTACGTGGTGTGCATGATCCACTTTACGCTGCTCTTGTACACTGGCACACTTGCAGTCGAAGACCATGACCAGCTAACCCACGCTACATTGCCGCCTGCAATGTACTGGTCAGTAGTGGAATCTCCCTCCTTCAAGGCCTCCATCATGGACTGCAACTTGCGATTGTCGAAGGGGTCTTGACGACCGCCCTCCTCGATCGTTAAGGGCTTCATTGACTCAAGGTCCCTGAAAAGATCCGTCCTGAGCAGCAGCGCAGTACTGACTGATGGCATCTCTATTACTGAGGCCCGCGCCCCACAATGAGTTCCCAAGCCTTCCTCACGTCATCGTAGTGGGAAGCGCTTATGTTCCGGCATTGCACCGGGGTTGAGCTTGCCGAGGATGTTGATTGAACCATAGCAGTCTGCACCTCGCTGCGGTTACGCAGCTGGCACCGGGGGCCTCAAATAAAAAACACTGCGGATGAACCTTAATCTGAAAACTGCGGATGAGCCTTAATCTGAAAGCACGGGCCACGCTCTGTGAAAAGTCGAATTTGATCCGCGTCAGCAACGCTTCCGTTTTTTGTTTACCCCGGTCAATTGTTGCAGTCGCGGAGCACCAACCCAAAGCAGGGCCAGCGTCCCAGCAAATTAAACAGGAGCAGCTCTTGTCTTAATAACTGTGGCTCCACAGTTACTAGGCCCAGCGGATCAACCTAGCTGCCGTGAGCACCGCCCTCATTGCCTCCCTCAGGACAGGAACCGACATGGCGTTGCCCACCATTTTGCCTCTCTTGGCGCGGGACACACTTTTGGGCCAGCGGAAGTTGTGGAATCCCTGCAAAGCCGCCAGCTCCTTGAGGCTGAGAAAGCGACTTTCCTTAGCACAGGCTGTAAGCGGGCTGCGGGCTGCGCAACTCGCCACACTTGATTATTTGCACTCGCTAAATCTGGTTTGGACAAGAATCGTTGTCGAGCCAGAAGTTGTCGCCGGAGGCTCGTGCACATGTGATTGTGGGAACATAGCCCGAGGTGACCTGCCGGAAGTTTTTCCCGGCTCCTGCGTCGATGATGTCCCTGTCCAGATTCCAAACACCCTTCGCCTTGAGCTTCTTCCTTCCTGCCAAAATGTTGTTCCGCTTGGTTTTGCAAAGCTTCTTGATGTCCACCTTGGGAAGCCCCTTCTCCAAGAAGTCGTCCAGGCAAGCGAACTTGCTTTCAGGCAGCGAGTGGACCATATTTGGTTTTCTGGTTTTCACACCCTTGCGCGTGGACCTCCTGGCGCCCATGATGTAGATCCTCTTCCGGTTCTGCGGAAGCCCGAAACTGCGGCTGTTCACCATTCGCCAGCTCACAGCATAGGCCCGCTTCTGCGACCCAGGAAGCCGACATTCCTTGAGCTGCTGCAGAAGTTTGTTGAAGTGCTTCCTGTGCTTCTTATTCCGGATGCCCGTCACATTCTCCAGCACAAATCCACGCGGTTGCATGCGGCAGATGTAGTCCACCACAGCCTTTGATAAATCACGTTGGTCGCATTTCCCCTGCCCGACGCCCGCCGTACCTCGGAAGGAGCAGACTAAGCAAAGACCTATGTGCAAAAAAACAGAAAGTAACCCAAACTCGGTTGAAAACAGCTACTTGTTCTGGCAGTCTGCTGTATGGTTGGCACGGAAACCCAGCTGTGTACAAGTCACACTTCTCGCAAACATTTCCAAGAGCATATCCAAGACTCCTCGGTCCCTTTTTGTGGGAAAGAATCACCTTTCGGCAATCTGGGTCCACATCGGTGGCAAACTGAACCATGAACTCAATCCCCAGTTGCTTCGCTGCCACAACATCAGTTCCCATGCCGCTGCAGTCGCTCCCAAGCATGATTGGCCACTTGCGCTGGCAATGTGACTCCACCTTCTCCACGCGAGGAGGCTTCTTGATGCCAGTTTTCTTCACCTTCAAGGATGTCTTCCCCATGCTTCACGGACTTTCTGCGGCAACGCAGCAAGTCAGCTGAAGAAGCAACTGGAGGAAAGCTGGCTGCGGGGCGAAGCGTGAAACGGCTTGACGGGCAGACAGAACACATGAGCGCACCAGACAACAGACAACAAGACGTAGTAGTCTCGGCTTGGGGCTTAATTGCACATACCCCCCAAAACAAATAGCAGGTCAGCCCGATTTTGAGCCGCAGTGCCAGGGGGTTCGGAACCCCCCGGCACTCGGGCTGTCGGGCCCAAAAGAGCCCGAGGACCCGTTTGAAAAAGCATAAACGACTTAGACTCAAAAATCTAGTGCGTCAGAACTCGCAGGGGCCCAAAATCTAGTGCATCAGAACTCGCAGGGACCCAAAATCTAGTGCATCAGAACTCGCAGGGGCCCAAAATTCTGATGCATCAGAATTGTTCATTTGGCAGACACAGGGAGCAACACCAAAAACCAGGCTTGCGTGGCAGAAAGCGCCCAAACAAAACTCCGACAAAATGGAGGATTTTTCGGCTGACCGGACCCGCGCATCAGCCGGGACAAGGTTCCCCCCACCCCCCCACGGCTTTGTACACTGTTTAACTCCCAGCGCTTCAAGAAGCACTTTCCGTCATCAGACAGCGAGCCATCGCATAGACGTGTTTCTCTCTGTTATGACGCGAGGCAGTGGCAGCCCTCTTCCCCAGTCTGCAGATTCTGTGCAGCGACCAATGCTCGTCATTGGCGGCTGTGACCCAGGCAGAATCGCTCTATTGCCCCAAGAGCTCCCCACTGTACAAATGTATGGGCGTTGAACATCTTTGTGGATGTCAGCACGGACTTTTCCTGCACAAGTCCTACACTCACATAGTTCTTCTTGGTCTTGGCAGCTTTGGCTGCGTTCACCCAGGTGGCAGCCTTGTCCTCAGTTCTGTTACCAGGGGCGCGCCGCTCCAAACAAGGCAAACGGGACACGGACAGGACGACAAGTGTGCCACAGCCAGCCAAGGCCCGCACGTACACTTTCCAGTTGAGCTCTTGCATGCGTGTTTGTGCCAAGACAGCGAATCGCGGATGACGTTTGCGAAATGATGGCGTAATGAGCACATGTCTTCGGGTGCCCTTGGCTGGCCCTTTGTATTTAACCCAAGGCCCAAACCCGGTCTTGATCGCAGCTTGGCTTACGATAAGACCACCAGAGAGTCGCATTAGCCATGAAGCTCGAGAGCCAGGTTTTGCGACATTGTTCACCACAACGCCTTCAGCCAAGAGATAATCATTGACCACCAGGGCACCCAAAGAGTGGAGTTTCTGGTGCAAGTCAGTAGAGTCTGCCTCCTCTTTCGCGAGCAATCGCCTAAGAAAACTTGCAAGAACAAAGGCGCAAAAGCAAATTCAAACGCCAAGGCGCATATTGGCCAGAGCTGGAAGTTCAGGCTGACTCCGCCTGCGTTTCCGCAGCGAGCTTTCGAGCTGAGCTTGGTGGTCAGCTTTCCTCCTACGCTCCAAGCATTGGCTGTGCTCTGCTGGACGAAGCTGCTCTTGCCGCAGCAGCAGGTCGTCTTGCTGAGCTTGAAAGCACCGTCTTTTCTTCAGCTCCGACAACTTTTTGGTCGCTTCCTCGTGCTTGGTGGAAATTGCATTTCCAGCTGCCTTGCGGGAACTTTTGCTCAGCCGCAGCATGTCCCGAGGGGCATCGTTCAGCTTTAAGCATCGCTTCACACTCTTCCGGCGTCGAGCTATCCACGCGGCTTCCGAAACAGGATTTCTTGTTCGTGCCTTGGCCGGCAAGGTGTGCAAAGCGAACTCCGGCAAGTTAAAAAAAGCTATGTGCCGCCAAGCGTCCTGCCGGCTTGCTTCTAGTCGAAGACCGGAAACAAACTTAGGTTTGCGAGCGGACCCAGATGATCTTTCAGAGCCGAAGCCTTCCTGCCAAATCTTTTGGGCAAGCATAGCAACTGCACCACGAAGACTGTTCTTGTCCCACTGGCGAAGCCGCCTCTCGAACGCCTTGAAGTAAGGGCCTAAGAAAGCCCTGTCGCGTGCAGTGTGGTACTTGATATCTGCAAAGTCACGCTCGCTCTGCGCAGTTCCAGCCGCCGATGCCAGCAAGACACGGGCAAGTGTTTTAGACATGTCCGGGCAGCGGCCGCTGAAACTTGACTCTGCCAAGGTCCAGGCTTGCAAATCACCCAACTCTTCCGACTTGGACAGTTGTTTTCCTGGGCAGAGCATTGGAAAGCGACAAGCAAAGCAGGACAAGCAATATGCACCGTTAAACAAACTCAGAACCGGTCGGTGGCGTTGGGCAGTAGGCTTTAAGTCTTGGAACTGTTCATAGAGCTGCTTAGAGTTCGCGTCGAACATCTGGGAGAGCCGCAGAAGACAGCGCTGTGTTTCCGCAGCGGGGGGCCGCTGAGCGAAAAGGCTGACAAGTTGTGGATCAGTTCAAAATCAGGAAACTCTGTCTTGATGGTCTGCGAGACAAGGGCGAGCCATGCAGCCATCCTTGCAAAGCACCTGTTGAAAACGATCGGCGAAACGCTGCCTCCCACACTCCTGTGCCCAGCGCCCAGTTGAATCAAACGAGGTCTTTCCAGCCACTTCAGCACCTGGCAGTCAGATCAAGTCTTTGAAGCTCTGAAAACTTATCACGGGCTTCGCGACTCAGTGCTGTCTAGAAGCGTGCTGTGTGTAACCACTGGAGGTGGCTGTTTTCTGCACGAAGAGCACATGCAGCCTTTGAGCAAAGGTTGTCAAGCAGGTTTGCGCTGCACTCATGTCCATCTGGCTCTTGTCAAATCTGCGTAAAATTCTGATCTCCTCATCAGCAGCGTCAGCCATCATAGCCATTTGCAGGTACACCTCTGTGGATATAGACTCCAGGAACTTCTTGGCAACCCTTCGGGGTTTCGCGTTGGTCTTTACTCGCAATATCCTTAGATTTGCAACACAGTTTTTCTTTGAAATGGCGACATACTCAAGCAAGCCTGATGCCTACTAAGTCTCTCGTGAGCTGTGGCCAAGAACGCATCCGCAAGAAGGATAAATCGCCCCATCGGCTTCTGCAGAGAAGAATGACGATGCTTGGCCGACTGCAAGTCTCTCATGCCACTGTGACGCAGAAATTCGGCGTCCATGTGCCGAACCTTAGCGCGACGAGACACTATGGCCACACTTGCGGCATGTGTGTTAAAACATGTCCACTTTTGAGCCTAGCAACATGCTTCGCAAACATCACCTTCAAATCTGGCGAATGCCAAATCAGCGCAGTCATAGACTCCTTTCCAGATATGAATTGCTGCATGTATTCCTGAAGCGTCTCGTCAAGATGCCATTTCTTTGCAAACCTTAGCCAGCAAGGCAGCTGTCTGTTAGTTGTCCGTTCCGCGCAGGGTTGTTTACTGGGAATGCAACACGTGAGGACTGCGCTGAGTTGCCGCTGGACAGCATGCGCGCTGTCGCGCAGTCGAATCTTCATAGCTGGAAAAGTCTCGGCAGGAAAGTGGTCCCGAAGTGAGAGTAAACGGCCGGCTCTCAGTTCATCAGCGGCCGCATCCGAAGCAAACATTTCCTCAGCAGCGTCAGCGTCAGGGAGAAGCATTTTGTTTTGAAACATGGAGCAAGCAAAGCTTTGCCGCCTAGGTTCCACCCTTCTGCGAAAATGCTGCCAAGCCTTTTTGTAAAATGTCGGCGCCTTCCCGCACCACCCAGACGGAGGTTTTCTTCTAGCCTGAAACATAGTTTTTGCAACTCGCAGCGTTGTCCTGGCAATCCTTCGGGCGCCGCAAATTTGGCCGTGGAAGAGCCCCAAGAGGCCTTGATGCAGTTCAAGTTGACCGCGCTGCGGTTTCGCAGCGCGGTTTGACACACAGGCAAATCTGACAGAAAGCATCGGCCCTTGCGCATCTTGCGAAATCAGAGCTACCTGGCACTTCCCAAGTTTCTTCCGCTCCATGTCCAACATAGCCTCATTCAAGCACCATGAAATGTTCTTTTCCTTGTAGCGGCCAAGAGGAGATTTTCGAAGCGATTCTCCTTTCAAGCGGCGCTCCACAACACCCAGAAAGGTGTCCATTGACGGGGTGCCTGGCAGATTTGGGCTGCAGCCAAGCGCTGTCGCTCGTCGGAACCGATGCAGTACTCCACGCTCATGTTGTTTCAATTGCGTTGTTCGCAATCCTTCCACTGAGCGGCTGAAGCACTTGCAGTACCGGCACTGCACATTCGACTCAGTCAGTTTTGCCCACTTGAACAGTCTTCCCCACTTAATCACGCATTTGGAAGAAGGCATGGCGCCATCCGAACTGCGTTGCCGCAGTCGGTGCAGCAGCTGCCCTACAACTTGAGCATGTTTCGACAGGCGTGATCAACGATTAACGATGCCGCAACATGAACTGTGCCACGACAGAAACACTCAGGCAAAACGGACGAGCCCTTTTTACCTCTGCGGGACTGTGTGCTTGAAGTGCGACCGCTTCCGAAGCCGTCAGCTGTACAAAGGCTTCGCAAGCAATGATTCCAAAAACCTGACTGCGGCGACGCAGTTCAGTTTTTGACCTTTTCGAGGCCCAGGAACCAGTCCTTTACGTCAGCGAGCCTGCTTTGTGCAGGGATCATCAGTCCACCACTCAATGCCGTCGTTGAAGGTCACTTTCAGCCATTGTCCCCGGTAATTGTACCAGCGTTGGCCCGTGGGGAATTTTGGCGCCCGTGGCAGCCGGCGGAACTGCGCGGCAATATATCCAGCAGCGACCCATTGTGTATAGGTGTAGGTGCCGCTGGAATGCATCCTGTGCACCGGCGCGAGTCTCTTTGTCGCTTTCATGCTTCCCCGAGTTCTGAAGGGCAGCCCAATCACTCGGGATCTCTTGAACCTTGTTCTCACGCGCGACCGCGTCTTCTGCTGTCGAGTCCTGGATAGCCCCGCCGCAATTCCACCATCCGGGTCAGGCATGTTGTCATAGATGCCTGTCGCAGTGACATAGGCCGTCTCCGCTGCTGTAATTTGTGTGTGAAACCAATCGCCTGCCTCAGTGCCGAGCTTTGGGAACCCGGCGTCCTGCCACTGCCTCTCCAATCGCAGCAATTGTGCTCCTTGCCATCGACCTGACTCAAGCGGCATCCACCGCCACTCATCTTGGTCCGGGTGCTCATCTTGGTCCTCGTCCTTCTGTGACATTTTGTCATCCGGCTCCTCCTCAGCCTCATCATCCTCATCTGAGATTCCGCTCAGCTCAGAGTCAGAATCACGAACATTGACACGCTCAAGGGTCATTGTCAGGTGCTCCGCACGCTGGAGTTGTTGCTGCAGCCCGTCGTCATCATCATCCTCCTGCATGTCGTCAGCCGGCGACGTTGGCGAACAGTTGAACCAGGCCGGAACTTCTTCCTGCTCCTTGTCCATGTCAGTGTCAAGCTGCGTCGCCGCAGCTGATTTTGGCATGGGCAAAAACGGAGTTGGGCTTGCCGGCTCCTGCTGGCACTCCTCCACCGGCAGCTGAGTGACAGTGGGCTCCTCCGGCTGCAGAGTTGGAGTTTCCTGCTCCATGCTTGGCACCACAGTTGGCGTCGGCGCAAGGCTGCTTGGGGATCCGCCTCGCGGGCAGCGTGAGTGATCCAAGCAAGCGGTGAACGCAGCAGCTCTTGCCTTCACGTTGGTGGGCTGAGGAGCCCAGGGGAAGCAGCAGCTCAAGGGTGTGAGATTCTTCACCTTGTCATAGTCCATGTGAAGGAACCACTCCTTGTGTGGGACGTAGTCTTCTTCCCAGTGAGGGGTGTGGGCACAGTCGTGCCACCTGCTTGCTGCAATCTTTTCGTATACGGGCACCTCCACGTGGCGCCCCTGCAACTCTTTCGGCAGCAGGCGGCATTGCGGCTGGAAATTCCGCGAGCACGCCTCGCCCTGCTGGACCCGCATGTTATACCTCACGATCACCTTCACTATCACGAGATCCTCCGCATTCCACACCAATTCAGTGCCACGATGCATGTTAAAAATCGTCCTGGGGGTGTGGCCCAGAAGCTGGAAGCCCAAAGCGTAGAAGACATTGTTGCCGAAGACATTTGTCTTCCACGCGTAGTGGTCGAAGACGTGCTCCCAGTCTTCTGCTGTGTACCTTGGCGCACAAGGTCGGCAAGGCACGAACAGGCAAGACTACAACAACCAAGGACTAAACATTCAGGAATCATTACCAAACACAAATTTCTTGGCAAGGCGCACTCCGACTCCACGGCCTCCTCGGCCGTGATACTCGCGTGCCCCCAGCCCGGCGTCGTTATCTGACGCAGTCAGCTTTCCCTGTCTCAGGATTGCCGGGGCACATTCCCAGTAGGTGCCGTGAACCACCGAGTGCAAGTGGATGCCATCTGCGTTTCCGCAGATGTCTTGAATACGACGCTGCCACTGCGCAGAGTGCTGTCTGTCCGACTGCAAGTAATCGAATTCGATGTGGCCAGAACTTTTGGAGGTCTCCTGGGGGAAATGGCGGCATTGGCCCAGAGAGTCGCAGACTCCGTGGACGTGCGCCCAGTGCCGCACCATCATCTCCACCAATGCTGGGTCCTTTGCAAGGGGGTGGTTGCTCTGGCTCCTCCCCTGTTTTTCCCACTTTGGACGCTTGGTCAATCTCCCGATGTTGTTCCTCAGGACATCATACGGGGCTTGCACCAATGGAGTGGCCAACTCCAATGACTTTGTGCCAGCCACATGCGACAGCTTCAGGAGATTCGCCAGCATCTCGCTCGCGATGAGGACCGACTTCAGCGGCATTCGTTCAATGCTTTCCAGTGCCCTGTGTGATGGCCGCTGTGTTGCCACAGCGGCTTGGTTCACTCTGTCCAGGAAGTCTGCAAGCGGAGTCCTGCAAAGGTCATAGAGGTCGCGATGACTCAGCATCGTGTTGACCTTCACCCACTTGTGCCCGGAATTCTGGTCGAGCGGCTTTGTTGAGACCCCATCCACATTGGCCATCCCGTGTGGCAGGAGCTCGGGTTTGCCAATGCGTTGAGGGCCATGGACCTCTAGTGTATCGTGGAAGAAAGACGGCAAGACGAAGCCGAAATTGATGTGGTTTACGTTTCTCCGCTTGCCTTCCTGCAGGGGCATTGCTTGAACAGTGTTTGCAATAGTTAGAACAAACGTACAGGGACATGCAGCTTTTCACACGCCCCAACCCCATGCACTTTCCCAAACCTGTCCTGAAATTTCTGGTTTATCAGCGTCGTGTCTTTTGCCAGCGTGAAAAAGTGGCCCGCGACGCTGGAGTCCAGCTGCAACCCAGCCTCTTCTACCAGTTCCCTTAAGGCGGCATTCTTGGCCGCATCTTCCTGCCAGTTTCCACCATGCCTGTAGACAAGATCTGCTGGAACTATGCTTCCAGCAGGTGTAGCAAGAAACCCGCTGCACCTTCGGTGCGCCAAGACATGCCAGTCGAAATTGACATTCATGAACAAGTATAGCGCCACACTGCCATACTCGTCGGAATGTCGCGGCATGTCCTGCTGTGTTGCCAAAGCAGTCTTCAATCTGCCTTGCCCTTGCTTGAAGCCAAGGCTGGCGCGCAAGCAGTGTGAGATGCAGTTGTGTTTCATGATCACTGAACGGCAACAACATTTGAGAGCTGTTTTTTCCACTAGCAGCCTGAGTAAGTAAGTTTGAACAACCAAGGCAAGGAGCTCCAACAAATAGATCATTCGACAGCAACTGTTCAACTGCGGGTGCAGAGCTGGTTCTAGATGCAGTTTTGTCAACAATGTGGTGCGCATGGAGTTGCGGAAGCTTTATGTTGAAGAGGCGAAGGGCAATTCCTGCTGTCGCCAACGACAACACAACCGAAAAAACAAAGTCGTGCAGTGTTACCAGATGCCTGCATACCCTACTCGAAGAGCTGCACAGCCAACCCAGGGCGGGCCCTTGCTCATGGATTGACAAAGCATTGCGCTGCGTTTTTTTTTCTGGCTGCAAAATGTGCGAAGAGACTGTTGCGGCAGCAATTCAAGTGAAACACTGGCAAGACTGCGTGGCCGCAGTTTGCGTCTAGCGATGCTCGAAGACTGTCTCCTTGGGCTGTCTGTGTCTAGCAAGGCTTGATTGTCTCCTTGGACTCATTCTTCTGATTCAGCAGCCCAATAATCATCATCTCTATCTTGTTGACACGGCCTTGCACCCCTGTCAGCTCGTCCAAGATATCCTTAAGCACTTCCTCGGGCGGGAGCGGCGGCGGACTCAGCCACGGCGGCGGCGGGGAGGTGCTGGTCCACGCCGAGGATGCCTGCGATGATGGCGGCAAGCGATCATACACGGCGCCCACCCAGTTAGTACACATCGGCGGTTCGCAATTTTCGGACCGAACTTTGAAGGCCTCATCCCTGGTGTAGCGCCAGCTGTGCTGCAGGCCAGCCTCAGCCTTTCCCTCCAGCAGGCACACGCAGCAAATCACCTCAAAGTTCCAACCGCAAACCATCACACCGCTGTCTTTGAAGGCCTTCTTCTTGAACAACGGGGTCTTGCATTTCCATCCGCAGACATCGCACACGGCCTGCCAGTCAGAATTCCACGGCATTGTCTGACTGACAGCTGCGTTTCCGCAGATGTTCCACAGATGTTCCTTAACAGCTGCGGCGGGCAATTCAACCATCACGACATGAACACAGCATCCCTGACACATGTTTCAAACTGTTCACAGGCGCGCCCGAGCAAACACAGGCACGAATCGAAGACTGCAGCTCTACCACCATTAGCCTTGCGTAAGAGGGTCTTTTTCTTGTTCCGACCTTGCGCCCGAAACGTGTAAAGTCAAGACTAAGCTACTGTTGGAATTTGCAGAGGTGTTGGCCATTAACAAGAACCAACTGCGGGCACACAGTTGGTTTTCGCGGCAGCAGCGCTGCGTGGAACTCCGGCAGTATAAACATGGGACATCTATCGCCGGCGCAATTCAGACTCTAACTTCTCCAGCTCCTGCGTGCTTTGCCACAATTTGTGATCGATGACCGTCGTAATTGCCGTCTGCCACATGCGGAGCGACATCCTGCGCATAGACTCAACCTGAAAAGTCTCTGCCCCTCTCAGAATCAATAAACAGCTGCTGCCTGCCATTGCGCGTGTTTTGGAACTCCTCGATGAGGTCCAGCGCCGAATCCAGATTGTGGTACTCCTGCCTCATCAGGATCTCAACAGCTACCACCATCTGCAACTCTTCCTTTAGGTGTTCCATTTGCGTTTTCAATGCCTCGATCTTCCGTCGTCGAGCCCCAGCCTCGGTCATGGCGCGCAACGCAGGTGACTGTTCCATCATGGCTCCCCTAAAAAAAGGCCAGTTTGGACCAGAGCGCTGCAAAGTAAATTGCACAAAAAGCATCTCAAATTGACAAATATTGCCCCAGGTGCTATTTTTCTTGCCTGCAAACAAGCATGCGGCAGCAAACACATCGTTTCTCAGGCTGCAGCAGCCCCTCAAGCTCAGCCCAAACACTCACTGTGTTGCCGCAGTGTGTTCGTATATGAACTCTCGAAGCACCGGCTGCAAGTCCTGTATCAGGACATGGACTGGCCAGAGTATGGCCAGAAACACACACTCTGCGTCGTGGCCAGCGGCAAGACCGCCCCACACATCCAGGGCCTCGCTCACCTGCAACATTTGGTCATGGAGAGTGCGCAGCTCGTCAAGCTTAACCTTGTTCAGCTTCCCCTTCATCGGCCGCAGCATCTCGTACTCATCAAACATCCACAAGACGTCCTTGTAGCGCACATCAGTCACCGGTGTCTTGTGACAAAAAAAAGTGTTCAAGCACAGTGCATGTGGCGCAGCACTTGCTGATGATCTTGGAGTTCATCCGGTTGTCTTTGTACAGAGGGCCCAGAGTCTCGCAGACCTTGATGAGCATCGAGAAAGGGATCTTGTCTGGTTGCCCGCAAGTGATTCGTTGGATGTCTTCCGCCAACTTGTATAGGCAATCCCCCCGCACAATGCCAGCTGAGCCCTCCTCCAAGTACCTGGATGCCATGGCTTCGCCAGCTTTGGTTACAAAGCTGGACATTTCAACGAGTTGAAGCCGAACCGAAGCTGAGCCAGTTGAACCGAATGGGCGGGCGGCGGGCGAAAACTCACTGAGCCGCACGCAACGCTGGCAGCAAAACAGACACGCTTTTCCTTGTGCTTTGTAAAACTCAGGAGTTGCCAAACTTCTCAGGCAAAGCAAAAACCTAAGCTGAGCCGGGCTCTCAGGGGAAAGGCTGTGTTTCCGCAGCCTTTTCTAGATGCAAGTTCAGTCAGAGTTCAAGGGTAAACAAGCTCACGCAAAGTCAAACAAGCATCGTCCAACAGCATCTCCAATGGTGTAAGAGGTCCGTCAATGTCGGCCAGTTCGTTCAAGAAGTGCAGAACCTGGGTCGACTCTTCCACAAAGGCCCGCTCTTCAGCAGTGACGCGTGGAAGTTGCGTTGGTCCTGGAGAGCCTGGAGAGCACAAATCCCGCACAAGAGGCTCCCTGGCCATATCATCAGAAGGCAATGGCGAAATCAGCGCGCGCTCCATACCAGCAAGAACGACTGCGAAAGGAAACATCGCGGCTCTTCGCCCAGTTCTTTCCATGATCAACCGCAGGACCCGGCTGCATTTCCTGACAATAATCTCGTCAATCTTCATTTCAATGACATGCAGCGCCACGCAATGCGCGAGCTCGTCAGCGTCACCCCCGTAAATGTCCATGGCAGCACGTCCGCCAAGTTTCACTACCAAGCTGACATAGCAAAAACAACTCTCTGAGCCACCGGATTGTCCAAACATCAAGGCCCCCCTCCCTCCCCAAGATTTTCGGCAAAAAAACACGATTGTTTTGACAAAGAACGCGCACGCGAAAAAACAAGGTTTTCGGTCCAAAAAAAAGCACACAAAAAAAGGCATAAAAAGCATGTCCTTAATGACCGGCCAGGCTTTGTGTGGGTCGGGTCGCTCTTGCTGTGGCGCGGTCCGAATTTTGATCATCGAAAGTCAACCCTCTGCGCACTTTGTGCGGGTCGGATCGTCCTTGCTGTGGCGCAGTGCGAATTTTGATCATGGAAAGTGAACCCTCTGCGGACTTTGGCGGGTCGGCGCGTCTTGAACATCGAAAGTAGCCCTCTGGGGACTTTGGGTGGGTCGGATCGCTCTGGCTGTGGCGCGGTGCGAATGTTGAACCCTGTTTGGACTTCAGGTGGTTCGGATCGCTCTCGCTGCGGCGCGGTGCGAACTACCACGTCGAAGTACAGGACCTGCGAGGATACGCTTGCAAGAGGTCATGTGGATCCTGACAATGAACTTCAGTATGTAGAGGATCCGGTCATGGGTCCTCTTGCCAAAAGATTCTTCTGCCAAGAGATCCTGTCCAGAGATCAGGCAAACAGATCTTCCCAAGAGATCCCACCAAGAGGTCCTACTCATACATCTTGCCGCAGGGGCCCTGAGAAGATCCTCCCGCAAATGCCTTAAAACGGTCAAGGTCTTGCGCGGGACCTGCAAAGATTTGCTTTCGAGAGATCTTGTCTGGTGCTCCCTGCAGGTCTTGAACAGAACACTTAGAGGGTGTCCTAATAAGACATCCTTCCAGGAGATCCTGCCAAGACCCTCCACAGACATCTTGCGCTGGTCCTGCATACAGAGACCCACTCCACAGATCTGGCGCAGGACCTGCCAAGGTTTCATGTCGAGACATCTTGTAGAGGACGCTCCGTACAGATCCTGAAAAGAGAGCTTTTAGAGGGTTCTCTTGGAGATCCTGCGCACAGATCTTGCCAAGAGATCCTGAAGAGATCCTTCCACAGAGATCTTGTCCAGCAATTTGCAGAAACTGGCACTTGCACCCTCCTTCCACTTTACATCTTATCTCACTTGTTGCGTGTTTAAGATATCGTTCGAATGTCTAGTTTCATTCCTCCCCCAACACTGTTTGGGGTCTCTTGCCGGTGAAATTGGATCGCTTTCTTGATGCCGTTTTCGTGTGTGGCCATTTCTAAGTTCAGGCTTGTCTGAACTAACTCCTAGCATTGGCGGCTTCGTTTCCAATTTTGGGGCCCCGCGCGAGCTCAAGCCTGCGCCAAGGGAAACTTGACCGGCGGTTGACTTGCTCCGAAGACGAGTTTGCTGACGTCGGATGTAATGTTGATACATGCATGCCTGCGGGCCTTGATTGCACTGCTTCTGCGCAACGCAACCTTGAAGTACCAAACAGAACTCAATTGTTGTTTACACCGTGATGACGATGGTGATAGTGATGATGGTGATGCTATGGTGGCCCCGGTGGTGGTGGCGAGAATGCTTCGATCGACGACAACTCATTTGCAGGGATAAGTATGACACCAAGTGTCCGCCCTTCCGCCTCAGATTTCTTCCCTGGTGGAGGCCGACAAGGATGGTGGTGACCCTTCCTCGCTTGGGGTGCGGGCAGGACTGACCAACTGAATGTTCTTTCGAGGTATGTGGGTGCACAGCTCTTGTTTGGTAATGCGGAGGCCACGCATCCAAGCAGCTTTCGCAGGTGAAGCAGGTTGGGCTGGATTATTTGATGTTGGTGCCCGAATCTGTGCAGGAACTGTCCAGAAGGACAGCCACGTTAGTCGTTGGGCCTTGTTTCAGGCGGCTTGGAATCTGCATCTATACGTATAAGATATGTGTTATATTTGCATCTATACTTTCCCAGATTGTGATGACACGCTATGATGAACTCTAGTCGAGCTGTGCACTTGGGGGTGAGAGGGATGGTCACATGTGCCAGGGTCCCAGATGGCGGTCTGCTGGGGCCGAGACATCCTGCCTGGGGTCAGGTGGGGATCCCGCAGCCCAGTGCCCATTTGAGGAAGGGTTGTTAAGAGGGTTGGGCAAGGGGCCAGTGCGTTTGACAGGCAAAGGGCCAATGGCAAAGGGCTAATTGAGAGTAGCTGCGCAAGTAGTCAACGGGCAGGGTTTGGCCAGTCACACACCGGGCCCTTTAGTGCTTCGCAATGCAGGTCATACCCGGCAGATCAGGCGGCTTGATGCCCAGGCGCGTGCGCAGATAGCAAGCACGTGCAGCGTGGAGAAGAGCCGTGGCCAAGGCGGAAGTGTGTATCTCACTGAACCACAAATGATGCTTGCAACCTGCAGGTTTCAGAAATGATGGGAGAGGGATGCGCCTACCTGTTTTTCCTGGAAACCATGTTGAGAGCCAACACGGCTCCTGAAAGTCAGCCACTGCAGCCTGCCTACACATACTCAACGCAAGGTCACCACCAGGTGCCCAAAAAACCGGCATCATACAATCGATACAGGTCTCTTGGTCTTTTGCCCTCTGCTCGGACAGGTTTGACCCCATCGGCCCTGGAGAGCCCGACCCGGACCACTTGCCCGTGCCCGGCGCTCGGTCTCCCACGGTCGCACTTGGGGCTTGGCAACCGGGGCGCTTTTTAGACTCGAGGCGCATAGAAATAGACTTGGCATCGCTTGAAGGACTCAAACTGTGCACGCCCTGGATTTTGCAAGTAACACCACGAAAGATGGGACACCTAGAGCAAACATTCACTGGTTGAGAAATTGCGGGTTGAACCACTACCCACATGGCCCAGCCTTAATTCTTGTTGATACCACTCATGATAAAAAACAAGAAATATAATGGCATCACGGATTGCGGTCTCTCAGAATGTTGCAAACACTACATGTCTATCTAGCGTCGAAGCAGAACAGCCTCATTTTGCAGAACATTTGGCGTTGCAGTTTCGATGCGCAAGGCTTGAGCTCTCGGCTTCGCCCCCCCCGCCTCCCCCTCCCCCACACTCTCACTCAGTTCAGTTGGATGTTTCTGGCATTTGACACACCCAGGCCCGGACGCGGAGGCTTAGGCCTGTGCGCAGTTGCCATTTGCAAGAAGTGCTTCACAGCTTCCTCCAACACAGGCCTCCCTTTGAGAATGGCAACAGCCTTCCAAATTCAAAGCTTGCATGAGGGAATATCCCTGCTTTGCCAGCTTGGACCCCTTGGGAACCAGTCAGGTGGCTGGTGAAAGCTGGTGAGCCTCCAAATGGCAAACCAATCTGTGGGGATGGTCGAAGCCGGATGTTCAACACTTTCGCAAGGAGACCTCCGCGAGCCATGAGCCATGAGCCACAGTCATTCTCGGCAACCACACCCCACAGAATTTCGAGTGACAATCTGACCCAGCCTCTGAGATTTTGGCGCATTAGATGCGGGTTTTCGGACATGTACGACATTGGCTTGCCAAATTGTCGCTTCCTCTTGATTGATGTGCGCAATCCAGCAGGCATTGAACGAACACAGGGCAGAATGATTCCAATGCAAATCGGATTGTGCTGCCACCGTGCTGGTTTTCATTTTTTGTGGTGAAAGGTTGAATGTTTGGGGCGCCTTGGATGTGCGGAAGGTGGGCTGCCGACATTTCACGATGGTGGCCGTGGCAGAGGAGTGGTGCGGATCAGAACAGGGTCCCTACGGATGGCCTACGTAAATTCGGGGGCCCTCTCTTGCAGCCTTGGGGACTTGGGGCCTTGGCTATCAAATTTGTGCCAATCCTCAGGAAGTGATGCCAGTAGAAGAAGTGAGGCAGCAGGCACATGTGATGGTCAAAGCGTGAGAAGACTAGCTTTCTAAACGCCCAGTGTGTGAGACATAAAACCAAAGCACCCCAGCTTGTGGATTGTTTGTATCCTTTCATGGCAGGATCCTAGCTCAAGCAAGCAGAGAGAGAGAGAGGCTGTTGTCCCTGAAGGATCCTTTCTCAGGGCCCGTTGTTTTGGCAGTTTGAGCAAGCGCCAAAATGCCCTTGTTAGAACATAGTCGCCCTTCGTTTTCCCCATTGCAGTTGGGGTCTGAAGGGGAATCAGTCTTGGCCAGCCCCAACATTGTTAAATTAAGCCTAAATGAATGGCTACACCGAGTGTGGCGTTAGATTTCGGCTTGACTGATGCGCACCGCCAGGAAGTGGCTTGGATCCGAACGGCCTTTTCATCATGTGAGGCTGGTGGTAGAGAGGTTTCGGAAGGGTGGTCCCAAGCTGGCGAGCTGGTCGTCGCAACTTCTCGGGTGCAGCCTGAGCACGGTCACCTCACTTCAAGAACCTGACAAATCCGGTTTCGGCTTCCTGCTGCTGTTTTTCCTGCTGGGCAGAGTGGTAAAACATAATCTTTCCACAGAAGCATGTTATGTTGGATTCCTTCAGCATTGCAAGTTGGAACAAAGGCTCTCCTGTGCGTTCCTTTGTATTGGGTGACCCCCCTGCGCATGATGAAAAGAAAACAGTCGGCGATGCGACCTGAGATTTAACCTTTATCTCTGACCCTGTGGGTTTGCCAACCAGTCATGGCCTTGGCACTGAGGGCGACTGCCTCTTCCGCATGGAGCTACACTCAGATGGGGAAGAGCGCAGCAAAAGATACGTGTCATGAACGTATGCAGATCACCTGGGCTCGGCGGGCTTGCCGTAGTTTCTTTTTGTGGCCTTCTGAAATAAAACGCATCCTGGGGCATCAATTGGCAGTCTCCCCCACTGTTCAACCGCTGATGCCCTTTTGCTTTGCTCGCTCTTGGATGATCAAAATATCCATGCTCAATCGTAAAAGAAACTCGCCCAGCTTGGATGTCAATGTCTGTGTGTCTGCTCCTTGCTTATGTTGGGAGTTTCTCCTTCAGTTTGGCCTCTGTGGGAAACCAGAGGTGCGAGCAGTGCGGGAGTGGAGCTGCTTAAAGCTTGTGCCTTTGTTTCGTTTAGAGTTGGCATGCTTTGGCTTCCACAATGTTGACCTTGATTTGAAGAGCAGGGGGCCACTTGAGCTTTGGGCAAAATGGCCACTTTGGGACAGATGAGTCCGATTGAAGCGGGAGGGTGTCTTTCGGAGTACGTTTGATTTGCCAAGATTTGGGTTCTCGAATTTACTTTGACACAGCAAGCCTTCGAATATGCATCCCATGCTGCAAGTTGAGCCCAGCGACCGAGGTGCATACTCAACCAGCTGGCAGCCGTACAGGAAAAGCCACGAACAAAAAAGGCCAAGGTGCTTCGGTGCTTCTGTTGACGGAACACATCCTTACATGATACATGAACAATACTTTTCGTCATGCCGAGCTCACAGCTTAACATTGGTTCTTCGAAAGGTACGCACGCTCAATCGCACAATTGACAAAATCCCTGCACGCTCATCATCACTGTTCAAGATTGAACCCGGAAAACCAGGGGCACGTGGCCCGCGAACCTTTTTGGGGTCACACCCTTGCAGGATTTCCCTTCCGTCCACCATTGCGTCGCATCTGGCTAGTTGTCACCGGTTCCATGAAGGTCATGTTTGGACCCTGGGCAGCTTCGCAGCCCAATTCATCAATCATGCCAAAGTAGGGCGTCGCATTGGACCCAACAGAAGTGAGTCGGATTGTATTTCAGCAACTAGATCATATGCCGTTCTCATGTTATTTCTTATGTTCCACGATCTCCGTGAACTTGCTCAGCTCAAAGTTTGTTCGTCTGTATATATTTATATATAACTATTAATACATGTATATATGTATATATATATATATGTATATACGTACATATGTATTTCCGTACATAGGCATATATGTATGTATACATATATATATATATATATATGTACCAGTCCCTGGGCCACGTACCCCCCCCCCCCCCCCCAATGGTATGGTCCCCCCACTCCCCCGCATCATCCGCATCTTGGGGATGATGCTGGCAATGCTGGGGATGCTGTCCAGTACCGTGTGAGCCCTGCAGCTTCGGTCCCAGACTCCCCCTTTCACCCCGTGAACCAACACCCCCGCACCTCTCGCAACATCCTACCCTAAACCAAACCACCCTGCAACCCCTCCTTAACCCCAACCCTAAGCCTAAATCAACCCAAACCCCAAACCCACCCGAAACCCACCGCAAACCAACCCTGAACCAACCCTGAACCAACCCTAAACCAACCCACCAAGCCTAAACCAACTCCGAACCACACCCCAACCACCCAACCACCCCCCCACCACCCACCCCCACAGCGGGGGGGGGGGTTTGGGGGGGGGAGGGCGGGGCTCCACGGCCTGGAACATATATATCCATACACATATTCATATATATATGTACCAGTCCCTGGGCCACACCCCCCCCCCCAATGGTATGGTCCCCCCACTCCCCCGCATCATCCGCATCTTGGGGATGATGCTGGCAATGCTGGGGATGCTGTCCAGTACCGTGCGAGCCCTGCAGCTTCGGTCCCAGACCCCCTTTCACCCCGTGAACCAACACCCCCGCACCTCTCGCAACATCCTACCCCAAACCAAACCACCCTGCAACCCCTCCTTAACTCCAACCCTAAGCTTAAATCAACCCAAACCCACCCGAAACCCACTGCAAACCAACCCTGAACCAACCCTGAACCAACCCACCCCAACCACCCCACCACCCCACCACCCCACTACCCCACCACCCCACCACCCCACCACCCCACCACCCCACCGCCCCACCACCCCACCACCCCACCACCCCACCACCCCACCACCCCACCACCCCACCACCCCACCACCCCACCACCCCACCACCCCACCACCCCACCGCCCCACCACCCCACCACCCACCACCCCACCACCCCACCACCCCACCACCCCACCACCCCCCACCACCCCACCACAAGGGGGCCTTGGCCCCACCCAACCACCCCACCACCACCCCACCCACCCCCCCACCACCCACACCCACCACCCCACCACCCACCCACCCCACCACCCACCCCCCCCACCCCTACAGGGGGGGGGTTGGGGGGGGGAGGGGGGGGGGTCCACGGCCTGGAACATATATATATATATATATGAATAAATACACATGAGCTCGGGCAAGCCTGCCTCAGTGCCCCCTACCCTGCAGCAGCCGGACGTTTTAAACGACGCGCGTATCATATGACATGCGTGTGATGTTGATACAACAGTCTGCTTAGTGTCATGGCTACTTTCACGTGCTTTGTTCAAAGAGTGAAACTAAGAACGCTTGGCAAATAAATTCCACGGTCAGCTCAGATGCAAGATGTCCAAAAAGTGGCCTGAATGTGTGCTGAATGAGTAGCTCGGACGGAGAAAGGAGTTCATTGGATGCAGGCAGCATAAAAAGAAAGCAACAGTTGCATCGCACGTCCATGGAAATGTAGCAAAGGACTGCAAAAGTGATCAATGTCGTCTCTGCTTTCCCGTGTGTGCTCAAAAGGGATTCACAAATGTCAGGTACTGGTAAGTCAGAGTCGGGATGACACGTTTTTGCAGATCTTCCCAGCAGCAAAGATATAAACAAAAACTTACAATGTCCGTAAATTGCGCAGCAAGCCGCAGGTAGCAACATCGCGGGTAGTTTGGACAATCCGACACAAAGCCTTGAAACACATTTTGGTCAAACAATCATTGGGCACGCAGTGCTGGTCCAGCAACTTTATATAGTGAAGGAAACGCTTTTCCGATAGCAAACAATTTGATGTCTCGGATTTTTTTCAAAGTCATTCGTTGATACACAACAAATTGCACAATGGCGCTTTTTGAGCCCGACATGCCTCAAGAGGATGTTCAAAAACACCGACACTTTTTACAAACAACGACAAGGGACGGGATCTTACACTACAAGCAAGCAAAAGGAGCCAGTCCCGCGAAAAAATCCGTCAGAATGATTACGGGAAGACTGCGGGAAGACTTCGGGAAGACTGCGGAAAGACTGCGGGAAGACTACGGGAAGAGCGTGCCAGTCCCGCTAGAATTCCGTGAGAATTCCGGGGGAAAAGTACGGGAAGACTGCGGGAAGATTACGGGAAGAGCGCGCCAGTCCCGCTAGATTTCTGTGAGAACTTCGTCAGAATTCCGTCAGAATTCTGCGGGAAGACTATGGGAGACTACGGTGCAGGGTCTACCCTGGATCGCTGCAGCTGTCGACTTCGCGATTCGCGTGACTGTGTGTAGGTTTTTGGTTCTTGGTTTCTGGAGTCAAAACGGGAATTGAGAGACGCGCATGCTTTTGCGGATTGCTTTGGCTGAAGAAACAGAAGGCTTGCTTCAGAAGGACTGGGCGCAATGCTGTTCGTGACTGTGTGGAGCCCCGTGAGCTGGACGGACTCGGCGAAATTCTGCCGCTGCCTTGTGCCGCGAGCCTTTTCAGGATCAAGAATCGGCTTTGGGAGTCCATCTTTCAACACGTCTGGCTTGCATGTTTTGTTTTTTGCGGGGGCGACGCCGCTGCGCGTGGAAATGTGTGACCGCTCTTAAGAGCGCAGTGGACCCGAGTCCATTTAAGCGTAAGAGCTCAAAGACACAGCGGTCACGCCACACTTGCCGCAAGGAGGGCGCGCAGACGACAAAACGGCCGGTGCATTGTCCCGCCGTTGTGGGAGTAACTTTGGGTGTCTTGCATGAGCGCTCCCAAGCTCAGGTATCCAAGTTCATCCACTGACAAGCCCGCAGGCAAACGAGATGTGCTTCTAGCTGTTGCAAGTCCGACGTTCTAGCTGTTGCGAGTCCGACGTTTGAGGGAGGACATGCCCCCAAGTAGTCCAAAGCCTCCAGAATTGTCCTGAATTGTTACTATCCTGGGCCATCCTTGTTCGGCGCCGAGCTGCCGCAAGTCCCAGAGAACGCGGCAGGAGTGCTCTTCGCCCATGCAGAATCCGCTCGTCCGGGCGCCTCCAAAGCGAAACACCGGCCGTTCCGAGTGCTCATCTCCTTGTTCTACCAGGCATATCTTTGATGCCTTCTGAAGGATCATGCAAGTGAGAACGAGGCGCGTCTGGAATGAGCCGTTTTGGGAGGAGTGTTTCTTCCGTGTCTTCAGAAGAGTTGTACGGGCGGCCAACAAACGCCTGAAAGAATGTTTCGGCGCCTGAAGCGCTACCTGGCGAAGTAGTGGATGGTTGAGTCAGCTGGGAGGACGCGTAGGGCCCGGACCTATTACTTTCTCAGATGGCTGCAGATGATGCAGCGTTCCTACCATTTCTCGATACCCACGCTGCTGCAGAAGGCAAGGGCATTAACTTGCTGTTGGCTTCTGCCAGGAAACAAAGGCGATCTCATCGTGGCAATGGTCTGAGCAAGACCACCTTGTTCAGGGAGGAAAGGGCTCTGTGACACTGCTTGAGCAAACAAGGAGTTGCTGTGTGATTCTCCACCTCTCCCCTCAGCAACTCGAGAGGCATAGCTTGCAAGCATCTTTTTTCTCTAGTTTTGTTTTCTTGGCCGCCTGAATCTGATAATTTGCCAGTGACTAGGTTTGCGCACTTGTCGTGCTAGTGCCTGTTCCAGCCGGCGCTTTGTGAGTTCTGTGCGTCGCTTGAACGCCCAAAACCTGGCGGCGCTTCAGCGCTGTCTCCGACATGCCTCGTCCGCTTTTGACGGTCTAGGTTGGCCAAAGTGATTGACACCTCCAACATCACACCAGTGGCTTTTCTCCGCTTTCCAAAAGTAGATGCCGTTCTGGTCCGTACGTTGAAGTGGTCGACACCTCCAGAATCTCCAGTGTTCTGGTCAGGCAAGCAAAGTGAACAAACCAATGGAAACTCGGACGGTTCTCTTCGGCCCAAGCCTTTGGGGCGCATCATTGTCCCAGGCTCGCTACATTGTAGTCGCGTTCCATGCTCAGAACGATTCAGCTTCCTGCGTGCGCGTGAAGTAGGAAAAAGGCAGAGTCGTCTGTTGTTTGGGGTTGTTGCCAAGAAGACAGCAATAGCAGGATAGCTCATGGGACAGAGGAACTAAATCAAAAACAGTGACACTGAGAAGACCTATCCAAAAGGAAGTCCTCCACTACATATCTGCATGTACGTATAGACATATACATTGGTTGGTGCAAGATGGTACCACATGTACATCGTCACATTCCGGACTACAGATCTTTTCTGAGTTGTTAGATCCTTGTGCAAGGCCTGAAAAAGAACACAAGATTGCGAAGATGTGAGAAGGGTAACCGTTTGAAGGACAACTTGTACCGAGCCATGGTGGGACCTCCGAAAAATAGGGAGCATCGCCACTAAGATGAGGATCACAGGGCTGCCAAAGCTCTTCGGAGCTGTGAGCATGAGATTGGTCCGTTGATTTGGCTCAGCTCCAGTGGATGCCCTGCCGACCATGGGCCTGGGGTGACTCGGTGACTCGGTGCAGAGAGAGTTGACGAATTCAGCGAAGCCGTTGTCAATCGCCAAATTCTACTTTTCAAGAGGGACCAACCAGGAGTGTGCGTATAAATCATCCTCCTGATGGGAAGCTCAGACCTCTTCTGACCGTGTGCCGTTTCAAGCGGTCGCTTGTGCCTCTCCTGCTTGGTGCAGGTGTTGCAGTCAGTTTCACGCACAGCAAGAAACAATCCAGGTGCCTCGAATGTTTTTGTTTGCCGTTTGGCTGTCAAAGCAAGGGACCCTTGCAAATGGCTGGTTTGGTTTTGCTTTAGTTTGGAAACTGTTCGCGGTCCCAGGTTTGACACACACACACACACACAGCCAGTTGATTCGGACACTGCCTCAATTCGAGCTCAATCTCAAGTTCGTTGCACCGGGCTTCGCAGACCATTCATGTCGGGCTGTTCGTCTCGGGCAGTCTTGGGTCATGTTGGATAGCTCGCAAGACCCACAGGCAAACCAAGGAGCTTGTGCTCCTTTGACACAATTATCGGTTGCACTTATTCCCGTCCGAACTACACAATTACATAAGTCGGGTAAGCTGTGATACGCATGATTTAACTCTATTAAAAGCACGCAGATGGATCGATTCACGCATTGGGGTCTCAGCCAATCCCGAGTTCAGCTCGGCCTTGGGGCAGGTTCCAGGAGGTTCCAAGCATGTAAATAGTTGGCTGTCGTGTTCAGGATGCAGGAACATGGCACTGCCTTCCAATTTGAAGGGGCCAGGTTTCGCCAGGTTTTGAAATTGAGGTTCCTTTTGGTGGTTAGTGATGTTTATAGGCTAAAAATAAAGGGAACCCATTTCTCCTCTCTGGGACACTCACCCACACGCACACGTAGCAGACAGGCTGAGGCGTTGAGCCGTTGAGCCGTTGAGCCGTTGAGCCTGGAGGACTCAACGAGGAGGGGGGAGGGGGTAAGGAACGAAAGGCCAGGGACTCTGCGGAATCCTTGACCCTCACATGTGCCACGGTCAAGCACCTGTTTCGGCTTGGTGGGGGCTGCTCACGAATCCCTGAATGAAGAACTTTGACAATTGCAAGTGTGCCTTCTAAGAAAAACATGACTGTGTCCCACATGAGGAATTTCTGACCATGACACACATCAGCTGGTGCAAACAGCCAGTCCACCATGCAAAATGCGCTCCAGGACTTGGCCTAGGCTTGAACATGTGAGACGCCTACTCATATAGAGTTGAAGCTTACGCGCCCGTACGTGTTGCGACCATACATTTTAGGAATGGTGTAAGAGCGTGCCACTGCTAGATGCACTAGCAGTGGCATTGGAAGGGATGTGTGCATGGGCAACGGTGGAATCGCTTGTTGATGTTTGGAAGACTCAGGGATGCAGTTAGTTTTCCATTCATGCATGACGTGTCAGTGTAACTCATGCTGAAATAGGTACTTCCAAAGCCTAGATTGCTTTGGATTGCCAAAGGCCTCCGGTGTTTTGACGTTCGCCTTGATCCAACTCCTCAGCCTTCGGGTTCTCTGACACGATTTCTTACCTGAGCTTTATCAACCTGTACACGTGGTGGACATTTGGAAGCATCCGACCAAACCAATCTCCGCTTTTCAGTTTCAGCTACGGGAAAGCGACGGGGACCAGCAGCTTTTGTAGAAAGACGTGTTCCACTGTCATGGCGGATATGGCTTTGTGCATATTTGGCCTTCGACCTTGATCAGGTGTCGATGACGACCAGTGGCAGCTCGCCGTGCCCCATGCCGTTGGGGGGGGGGTGGAGAAACAGTTCAAGACTTGCTTTGCCACTTGTGGTCAATAGCTGTCATGAGAGGCTATTGGGATCCGACCCCCAAGGCGTTCTTGCATAGGCCTGAGGTGAGCCATTGGGCCAGATCCATCCGCTTCACGAATGCGGTGTGGGTTTTCCGTTTGCAGATTTATGATAGATCTTTGATTTGAGGCCCAGGTTTGGTTGCAGGTTTCACTGCAAGCCCCTTTACTTTGGACAAAATCGACCTTGCAGGGCAAAAGTTCACGTGTCTAACACCCGGCGCGGTTGTGAGGTGTGCACCAAAGTTTAGACGACACACGGACAAAGGTTGCAGAGTCCTTCGTTTTGGTTCGTTATGTTCTTTGTGAGCTAGAACCCCATTATTTGAATGTTGATGATGGACTACTTGGCGTTGATGGTTCCTTTTCGTTTCCTCCACCACCACTGGCGGCTCCTGTTCCTTTCCGGGACATGACTCTGCACGCTTGCGGGAATGTATGTGGCTTGCAGGTACAAGCTTATATGCAGCAAGACGGCAGTGGACGCCTCCAAGTTCAGCACCTTGCTCAAGCAGGACCCAAAACGCGTTTTGGGTTCTGCCCGAAGGCTGAAGACCCACGGGGTCCGGCTTCAATCCGGATGTCCGAGAAGACATCACACACAGGGCAGCCATCCTTGTCCGGGCTGTGAGGCAAGGGAACGTGGTGAGCAGCTGTGTATGGTTTTGCGAGTTGAGAATCGGAACAAAGGAGGCAGAAAGGTGGTACTGGCAAAGAGGCAATCCTCTTCCACACTTTCATGCACAAAGCAGAAGCGTGCCTGTTTCAAGTGCACCTCGGTCCACTTCTGCTAGCTTTGACATGTGTTTGGTGACTTGAGGGAGGATTAGAGTCCCCTTAGCTAGGTGTAAGCTGAGTGGTGACTTGGCTTCGAATTGGTTCGCTTGTGTCGCCCAGGGCTAGACGGAACATCATCTCTCCAAATGGAAAGCTTCACTTTGGAGTTTGGCTGAAGCAGGATGCATCCAGAAGAATCACCATTCTGGCAACGCCGTCGCAGCCATCAACAGCAATTCATGCATGCAACGACGAAGTAAACAAACTATGGCCACTGCCCAAGCCTTGTGGACTATGACCTGGATCAGGCAAACATAAGATGACAGCCACCTTCCCTGTCCGTTTTAGGACTGCGATGCTTTCCGCAGGAGCTCCTGAGTTTCGAGGAAGTGGATTTCTCCGAGTGTAACTTGACTGGCGACTCCGCCAAGGGCGACACTTTGAAAGTGGTGCCCTGGCTCCCATTTTAACTCGGGGAACTTTCCTCTCCACCACCCTGTGAGGCGTTGCTAGGCGCAAGCTTCGGGGTCATGGAAAGGATAGATGATGAGGAGAGGGGAGGATGGAGTAAGATGAAGGAGGATAAACCCGCTGTGAAGTTTTTTCCCTTTGTTCCACCCGGCATGCCTTTAGTTCTCATTTACCTCTCTGCATCCATGTGGATCAAAAGGGGGGGTCATTGTCTGGAGCGGGGTTGCTTCGCTTGAAGGGCGACGGCCCAAACAAGTCTGCTTGCTTGCAGAGCATCTCATGACACCGAGGTGGGCCAAGGACATTGTTGACGAGTAAATATCTTCTTATTTGTATACATTGCTCAAACAATAAGAGCCTCTTTGGATGGATTCCAAAGGCACGACAAATTTAGAGCAGGGAGGGGCCCATGTTCGTGGGGCTCAACCAAAGCTTCCCCGCTTGCGAGTTTTTGGAGGTCTACGCACGGTGTGGTGTGAACTGCTGAATTCCAAACCCTTTTCTACAACCCCGTACCAGAACGGAAACCTTTCATTTCACGCTGCAGGCCGCTCAAGAAGCCCCTCCCTTTTTGGTACGAGTTTTTGGCGGCAATGAGTTCCTTGGCTTTTTGTAAGCCTCCCCTGATCAGAAGCAACCTTCGATCGAACGTGCTCATCTCCTCGTGAGGTTTTGGAACTTTGCAGCAAGTGCCCCAAGCTGAGAATCTTGAAGTGGGCCTGGCCTGTGTTCGCAGAGTCACACCACTCGGGTAGGGCCTGGGTTCCCGGTGGTTGCACTACAAATGTCGGGGAACTACAACGGTCCCCGACATTTGGCCATCGGTATCAGTCAGCTGTTTCAATCTATACCGAGCCGCATGGGGAAGAGTGGTCAATGCACAATTAGAGAAAGTTGGATAGTGTCGGTCAGTCTCATTTGTTTGCCTGGTGCCCCAACCAATCGCTACTACACATTTTGCACATACGTATACTAATGTATGTGCACATGAAAAGGTACTCATGCTGGCAGATGCTGCACATTACACAAGCAGATCAGTTTGACTTGGGAGCCCTAAGAGGGACATGTCCAAGGCCCTTTCCAGCAGTTGTTGGCAACCCTCTGTCTTGCTGATGATTTTTGGAGTGATGCTTAGACATGTGTTCAGATAGAGTGCAAATGGATTGCGATTGGACATGCTCGCGCTTCGGGCGGTGTCAGTCCGCAAGTTGCACGGCCAGGCTGTTCAAGAACCAGCTAGATGACAAAGCTGCAGACAGCATGGCGCCAAGCTGTGAGAGAACGGTCTCAATTGGCAGATTCGTGGTGTCTTCATCTTGGATTCTAGCACTTGGACTCGCAAATTGTGCAGCTCCGCAACGACATGTGCAAATGTGCAAGTATTGGGGAACTAGCGGTAAGAGCTCATGGAAGTGGGTTCGACAAGAAAGTGCTGTATGGAACATACCCTTGGAGTGATAGGTGTATGATTAGATGTGCTTGCCTTTTGGTTTCCTTGCAGTCCGTACATGTAAGGGCTGGACAGGGAAAACCAATGTTCTGGAAACCAAGCAGGACGGTCAGTACATTTTCGTGAAAGTTGGCTGCAAGGATTTGAGATCGCAATGTCAACACGTATGCAGACTATGCATATTCCAAAACAATTCCGTGCCTAGGCGTGCCCAACGCCTTGCCTAAAGTTTCATAAGTCAGACCGCTTGACTAACCCACGCGCTGCTCGAAGCGGATCTGCGACTTGAGGACTTGCCGATATGTTGCAGAAGGTGCCTGACTTGGAGGATGGGCTGACAAGACCCAGCTGCAGCCCAAAGCACTGGCTACCCAGCAGGTGTTTTCATAAAGCCATGGTCCCAATGGTTGTGTCATTCAATATGTGTCTCAAGATAGTCGAGGGCGTTTCTCATCGCACATATGCAAACAGCTTGCTGGTGTTCGAGCAGTCCAGTCCGAAGTCAAGAAACAAAGGACAAACCGCCACACAAGAGACAACGACAAACACACAAAAGAAGCAACCAACAAAACAGGATGCCTGAGGAAATTGCCCAAACTTGATGCTGATAGCATTGCGTGCTTGTGATTTCTTTTTCCGGTCCCCAAGACTTTTATTGTCAAGGTTGTCTGTCACACAGCGATGATGTTTTATTTGCTTTGCGATGCGAAACGTGTTCCCAATCTTGAAACAATGACAAAGCAGGCGTCGGGGGAAGAGGCCTATAATGGAGCATCGTTTCAAGATAAGGCCTGTACTGTCTGGCTAGGCTGGTGCACAAGCCGCAGCCAGCTGCAGCATCTTGTCATCGCAACTCAGGCTTTTGCGTGTTGAATATTTTGAATGCCTATCATCACAGTTGGTGGGATGTCGTTCCCCCCGTTTGCTCGGTTGAGGGGTGGCACACGTCGCGCGTGCAGGAGCTCCATCTCTCGCACAACATCTTCAGCTCGTCAGGTGTGAAGCGCCTGGTGGCGGCCGCCGCCTGGAGCCCCGAGCGCCCAAGCACTGCGCCTTGCGAACTCACGGTGAAGCGAGTTGAGAGGCCACAGATCGACTCTCGACTCTCCAGTTTTCGAAATCTTGCAGCTGTGCACTGGTTTTCCCAACGTCACCTAGTTCGAGTGCTTTGCACCATGTGCAGTGCAGTCCATTCGTAGCAAACCTTCAAAACGCTTTGCTTTCCAAAGCACAGCCCAGGGGCATCCGCCTTCGTGAAAGTCATGAGGCTGAGGCGCGGCCGGAGGAGAAAGTACAGCCGCTCTGGCTGCGGCTGGGTCCGGGGCCCCCAGAAGGTCGCTCCGTTTGGTGCTCGGCGCTGGTGATATGGTCATATGACATGGGTCGATGGCCTCACGAAACATGCTCCTTTCACATAGCTCCTGCGATCACCTATTTCGAAGTAGACGACTGTTCGGGTCCCATGGTTGTTGTTGGGGAGGGTTGGGACGGCCTCGGGACTTTTGCCCCCCAGCCTCAACCATGGCGCACCTGAGTATTGCCCGCTTTGAAGCCACTGCTTATGATACTGCCCCTGCGATGCCGGGAGGGACAGGGCTTTGGCAGGGGCATGCCTCTCTCTCTCTCATCTGAAAGCATTTGGAATGCCAAAGGCAACTAATGGGATCAGCGCGGGCTGAGGACTTCCGGGGAGCCTACCAGACGTGCATTTTGCGATTGTAAGGTATAGTTGGAGACCCTAAAATTTCGGGTCTCGCAAGCATCGCAGAACAGGACCTTCCACACATCTCTAGCTGGTGGCGCTTAGAATTGCATGCTTTTCGGAAGGGACTGTGCATTCGAGCTTTCTCTCAGAGGCGGCTCACTTGTTGAGGATGCGCCAGCCATGGTACCCTGGTGTCTGTTTGGTGCTTCATGAAATGAGATAAACACTCTGTCGACCAATGCCGGTTTTGATCCTTGCTTGCTGCTCAGAACAGAATTCCGTCGCGAGCCCGGATACGGTCTGCAGTCAACTGGAGGATGAATTCAGTGCCGGCAGCTCAGTTGTTGAGGCCGGCTTCTGATGTTCCAGTGGCAGGTTGCAACAGGGTTGGAGTCGAGTTTGCCTGTGAGCTTACCTGTCACTAGCATGGCATTCTTTGTAGAAAAGGAATAGATATGATACATGCAACGCTAGTAGACCGCAGCTTTGGGCATTATTAGGACCATTCAAGCCAGCCAGGGTAGCAAAGATGCATGAGGGCTGGGTGGCACGTGCTCTGCTTTGGCGAATTTCTCAAGGGTGCCATCGAGCAGACCAGAGTTAGCCCATGGGAGCAGAACAGTAGGACCGGTTCTCCGTTATGCTTTTCTCCTTGCAACCAGGTGTTTACCACAAACTGACCCACATCCCTATTCAACCGGCCGCTCGTTTGAGAGGCAAACGAGGGCTGAGGAGGTGCATAGGGTGAGGTAATGGGCCCGTTCCGAGCACCCTTCACAGTGAGCCAAACAACCGCGCCACGTTACCGTATGTTGAACTCAGAGGCCTCTTCTCATTCCTTTCATGCTTTGCTTCCTTTGAAGATCACCAAAATCAGGATCCCTCATGCCTGAACGTTCCTGTATCCGTGATACTGCTCCCGCCTTTTTCGATGGTGCCAAACCTGAGGTGTGCAAGCGAAGCGACACTGTGAGATGCACAGTTCGCGTTTGCATGAATAAGAAGAAGGCCGGGTCGACGTGTGAGACATGTGATGCGCGTGGAAAGGAGTTGCACGAGACCGTATGGAAGGTCATAGCCCGAGGCAGCGGTAGTGAAGCCCCTGGGAAGGAGAGTTGCAAGTAGCATGATTTAGTTTCTCGGCCCGAAACAAACCTGCCAGCTTGCGAAGAAGCATTGTTTCAGACAGTCTTACTAAGGCTTTGCGAGCACGAAGGAAGTGAGTGGATGGAGTGGCAGAGGTTTGTTAAAGCATGCAAAACTCACGTTTGAACCGCCCGGAACTTTAGTTTTAATGTTTCTAAAGGCTGCCTGTTTTTCCCCCCCAGCAAGAAACCCAACACAAATTCGCCCCCAGAGTTTACAGCAAGCACAGACAAAGGCTTTTCTAGGGAGTTTGTTTGTTTTCTGCACATGTAAGTTTGTTTGTCACTCCCGTCCAGGAAGTTAATTCTGAGCAAGATACTATCGATTTCATGGGCGAGTTTGATTCGCCCCCAGACTCTATACCTTGCCGAGAAATGGATGTTCTCTCAAGCTGTTTGTTTCAAGGCTGCAAACTGAACCTCAAACTAGTAGCGATATACTCAAACTGTCGGCCAACCGTCATCTATCGCCCTCTCCTTGGCCCCCCGCCACTTGGCTTCGCCGCTCAGCGCTCGGCCTTGCCACTCAGCTTCGCCACTCAGCTTCGCCGCCAGACTTCGCTTTACTCAAACCGTCGGCTGCCTTTGCCACACCTACCGCGAACGAGACAAATCCGCAATCACAAGGTGTTATACAATGCAATCCTTCCTCCCTCTAGAATTTTTGTTTCTGAGTGAGGGCGGAGGGACTGCTGAAGCCGTTGTTCCGACATCTACTAGAGTTGCAAGGCAGCCTTTGACTTTCATACTTATGCCGTTTCCATGTTACTAGTTGCCCAGTCAAAGAAAAACTGCTGATGCATAATTTCGGGGAGAGGGAGGGGGGCTGCCAATTGCGATTGTTAACAGATGAGGTTCTATGGCCCTGCGCAGTAAACCCTTGTCGATCGAGGACTTGGCTTGTGTGTTGCATGTGCTCTTGTTCATGTTTCCTGCAATCAAGTTGATCAGTCATTGGCCGAAGCTGAACTTGCAGGAACAGGCAGCACTCTTCCAGCGTGTCGACCATTCAAACTACACTTCACACAAACGAGGTTGCTGATGATTTTTGGTGCACAGAGGGTCCTTGGGAGGGGAACTAGTCCCGCGCAAGCTTCCAATTCGGGCCACCTTGGCCCTGGCCAGCCAGTCTTCAGTTGAGTGACACACGCACGCCCAAGTGTGGTTTCCACGGTGGCAGGTGCATCTGCCCTTCTTCAACCTGCAGAGACCCGTATTTGTGTCGCGTGCGGAGCGGGAGGCGCAGGCTGCCGCCGTCGGCTGGCCCAGCAAGATTTTTGGAGATGCAGGGAGGTGGAGGAAGGCAGGCCGGAAGAGAAATTCCCAAGGAGCATAAAGAGCATTTTGGATTCAAATGGCTTATATTTGGAGCATGTTGGGGTTGAAGACTTGGGACATGTTGGGAAATGCGCGGCTGCTCTTGAACCTCTGCTGGGGTGGCTTTGGGAGAAGCTTTAGGGTGTGTCACACGATTGGGTCACCGCCTGATTGCGCCAGCAGATGAGTGGCTTGGATCGACTAGGCCAAGTTGTTCAGCTGCTGCCCCCTACAAAAAGGGGGTTTTCAGGCACAGAAGCAAGCGCCCGCCGCTTCGTCACTGAGGCCGCCAAGGCCAAATCCCCTGCCCGTGGCCCCAGTGGAGTTGCGCACACGTTGAATCCATAGGTGACTGGTTCGACAGATATGATTGGAGAATTCCGGCGATTCCGCCCGCTTTTGTCAATCCTAGCTCACGCGCCTCCATCCTGTTGTGCTGACGTCAAACTTCGTTGCGCACGGTTTCCTTTGCCCGTTTGTCAAATACCGTCCAAAGGCGAACGAGTTTCGGTGGTTGGCTTAGACGCAGGTTGGCAGCGCGTGTGAGCCAACAACCGCAACTGTGTGGGAGTCCACCGAAGCCCTGCAACACTTTGCATTTTGTTTAAGCTCGGATCCCGAGACTTTCCAAGAAGCCGTTGGCAGAGCTGTTGACCCAGGCTGCGATCCGCACAATCTCTGGCGGAGTGGCCCAGAAGCCGGCCGGACTCCAAGCTTGAGCCGATCGCGAGTGGGCAGAATATTCATTATTCCATCGCTCGCATGAGCTGCTTTGATTGGAGTGGAGGCACTGTGATCTTGCCGAGGTCGGGTGGATTCACGTGCTCAGTTTGCGAACAACCCGTCATCTTTGTCAGATTTGCTTGGCTTCGTTCTCCCGCCCAGGCTGCTCCCAAGCCGTGTGCCTGGGGACAAGGCCTGGATGAAAGGACATGAAATCGCAGACCTAAAACAACAATCGCACACCTTTGCAAGAGATGAAGACCCTGTCGGCAAGAGCTTTGGTTCCCCCCACTGTTGGAAGGATGGTGCCAACTCTCCACAGCTTGGAATTGGGGGTTCAGCAGAACGAGACGGAGAGAAGCCTCCGGAGGAATTAAACGGCAGTTAGAATTGGAAATGAGCTGATCCATCTCATAGGAACTTTCTGAGATTCAGGCCATTGAGACGACTGCCAATGGGACACTCACTAGTGGTCGAGATAGCTGGATGAATTTCCCCGGAGGGATTGGCCATGCCCATTGCATCCTGCCTGATCCGGCTTTGGAAGGTCCTAAGGTGGCACCGACGCCGCTAGAGTTCCCGGCGAAGAAAGAGGCGAGGCAGAGCGTCCGAGACATCATCGATAGGATGACATGCTGCAAGCGGTTGCTGGACTTGAGAAGGTCGCATCTTACGGTGCAGCATGCAGAGCTGTTTCCGATATGGGGAGCGAGCTAAAGGCTTGGATCAATTCTGTGCGGAAAGCAAGATGATGTTGACCCCTCCTTTTTCTCTCCCTTGAAACTGCGACCTTAGCCATCAATAGTAGGCATGTTGTAAAGACAAGCAACAAGTCTTCTCTTGTTTCCTTTGTGAGTCCATACCTCGGTGGGAATCATGGCTTTGACCTTGGCGGGATGTTTTGGACCAGCGCTGCCTTTGCTGGCATTCCGTACATCGGCCAAGGCGGCGATGATGCTTCGTGTTAGGGTTCTGCAGTTGGCAACGGATCTTGGGGGTAGGTTTCTAGGCTCGATATCGTTCATTTGCTTCTGGAAGGAAGGAAGAGTTGCACAGTATTGGCAGCGGGAAGCAAGGAAACTTGCACTAGACAGGCAAGATTCAGCTCTTATGTTACAGATTTTCTGCAGCCCCCGCGACGGCCCCTGTCTCTAAAGTGAAGCACCAAAGCCGACAGGACGAGGAGAAGGCGCAGGCTCGTCGGGGGTTTGGCTGAAAAACCTCCTAGCAGTGACAGTTTAAAGTCAGCTTTGACGATCTGTCTCAGGATGGCGCGTGCACCTGCACGTTTTGTGGCAATCCTTCCACGCCGCCTTGATCACGACGGCGCAACACGTGATTACACCTATTCTTGAAGGCACGCAAGCACAACAGCGTCACACAGTTGGTTGAAGCATGCAGGCCCAGAATACGAATGGACACATTTGAGAGAAGCCCGACGTTGATTGAAGCGCGTAGGCACAAGCTATCTCGAGGAGAACGTTCAAAAGAGCCCTGAAGTTGATTGATGCACGAAGGCGCAACATTTTAAACGCGTTCAGAATATGCCTGAAACTGATTGAAGCAACTTGTTCGAAGGAACCCTGAAGTTACTTGAGCAGGTGCAGCACCGCAATAGAAATGTCCAAGCTAGCTGAGGCACGCAGGTTTGCTGCTTGTGTTAAAAGTAATGCTGAGCGCCCTGGCCCCTCCAGGATGCTACCCCCCCACAAGCTGCAGGGAAAGGGCCCGAGTATCCACTAGTGAGGCAACCAGATATCAATGCTGATTTCAACATTGACCTATACCAAGCTGGTCAATGGCATGAGCAATTTGTTCGTATGTGGCGATGCCTTAGTTTGACTTCGACCAATCGCCAAGGTGGCGCAGGACCGAACGCCGGCTTGGAAGGCCCGGGGTCTCAGCTTCGGTCCGGCACGCTTTGGGTTCACGTGAACTGGCGCATTGGGAAAAGCAAGGCCCAACCTTGGCATGCAATACAACAGCCCAAATGGGTGCAAGTTTAGACGTGCCAAAGCGGACGGGGCTTTGTGGGCTCACATGTTTTGCAATTTGAGGTGCCTTGTGCCTCAAAATCTTTGCAAATGGATTCACCATGCAGGACCAGGGATAAGTTTAGAAATGCACGAGCAAGATTCATGGGAGCGGTGTCCTTGTCAGGGGCGTTGCAATGGCTCTGGAAGTACCTGTGGTTGGGTCATTCCTGTGGTCTCTGGTGCCACTTTAATCATTGGCCAAGCTGGAAGTTGGGGTTGACATGCACCCAAGGCTGGCAGTCGGCCATCCATTGTCCTGGACAAATTTGGGCCAGGAGCCGAGTCTGAGCTTGGCGTGGCTGGTGGCATGTTCAACCATGGTGTTCTACCAAGGTTCAAGCACGCATGATTGTCGACCATCAATCGGCAGCAGGGGCGAATAGTAATAGTAGATTGATTGCTATCCCGAAAGCGTGACTGTGTACCGAAAGGGAGGCTGCCGTTTTGAGATGCCATGAGCTTCCAGTTCGAGATAGACTTGCGAACGTTGATAGCATTCTATTTGACTACATCCCACTCCATCCTTTGTAATGTCTTTGGAGTGTTCTGAGACGGTCTAAGGGGTCATGATGTTTTGCGCTCTTGTGTTTTCGGTCTCAGAAAGCTTCCGCAGCCAGTCCAAATTCACATGGTCTATCTCTGGAGAAGTAGCAGCCATGGCCATAATTTTTCCTTGAGCCAAGAGCTACCGGATTTGTGCGGTTTTTGGCCATCACTCCATTAGCGTTCACGCTCAATTTACAACTAGCACTTCAGGACCTGCTCAGTAACGGAGAACCACTTGTCATTCTTGCAGTGCTCAAGTTGTAGCTGGAGCTCTGTTCTCAGATGGCACAGATGCTCATATGTTTCCATTGCAGCCTGAGATGACTAATGTTTTCGGCTAGCAAAATCAGACACGGCCCGCACCTCAAGGTTTTGTTGGACTTTCTTCGTTCGAGAGGAGGCATTTAGGTGTGTGCAGCGTTGGCCACCTGGCAGCGCTGTTTCCAACCGCGCCAGCAGGTTTGGTAGGGCTTGCTGCTCCAAGACTCAATATGAAGTACACGGCACTGCCGTAAACCAAGCCGGGTCAAAGCGTGCTATCCAACTGTTTTCTGATCCATGTCCGTTCCAGGCACAGGCGCACAATGCCTGAGCAGTTGGACGGGGTGCGGAGGCCCAGACATGCAACCTGGAGTGTTGCCATTGCAGTGTATATTTTTTCGGGGCTCTGCTGGAGAGTCGAACCGTTTGCTCATGCCCGTTTCATTGAAAGATGGACAGGTCCCGTTAGCCCGGAGAAGTCTGCCCATGTGGGGAGATTCAAGGTGCGGTGCTGATTTATTATCAAATCAACAGATGCATGAATTGGATGTCCTTCTAAGGTCATTTTCACCCCAATCTTTGAAGCGCTAGAAAACCCTGTCTAGTGATGAAGGCCGCCGCTTAATGCCTCTTATGTTTGGTTGCAAGCATGGAGGTATGCCCATGTAGCAATGCAAAGTTTTGTTCAACAAGGGTATGCCTCTCCCAATTATCATCCTATACCGCGTGAAGCCAAGGTGCTGAATGTTGTGAAGGGAAAACACCTCTTCGATCAACGAGTAGTTGAGCAACAAGACTCCAACATCACTGTGAACTGCTGCCATTTCTTGCGATGTTCACGCAATTCCAATATATTTTTGGCTCAGGTCTGAACCACAAGCACCCTTTCTCGCGGGGACTGCCGAGGTGGATCCAGCCCCTTTCGTTTGTAGTCTTTGCCACTTTTTGATGTCCAAGCGCGGTCACCCAGAGCTGACGGAGAACTAGAAATCGCACACTACTCAGGTTGATTTCTATGTGCTGGTTGGTTGGTTGGTTGGTTGGTTGGTTGGTTGGTTGGTTGGTTGGTTGGGTGGTTGGGTGGTTGGGTGGTTGGGTGGTTGGGTGGTTGGGTGGTTGGGTGGTTGGGTGGTTGGTTGGGTGGTTGGGTGGTTGGGTGGTTGGGTGGTTGGGTGGTTGGGTGGTTGGGTGGTTGGGTGGTTGGGTGGTTGGGAGGTTGGGTGGTTGGGTGGTTGGGCGGTTGGGTGGTTGGGCGGTTGGGCGGTTGGGCGGTTGGGCGGTTGGGCGGTTGGGCGGTTGGGCGGTTGGGCGGTTGGGCGGTTGGGAGGTTGGGCGGTTGGGCGGTTGGGCGGTTGGGCGGTTGGGCGGTTGGGCGGTTGGGCGGTTGGGCGGTTGGGCGGTTGGGCGGTTGGGTGGTTGGGTGGTTGGGTGGGTGGGTGGGTGGGTGGGTGGGTGGGTGTGTGTTTGTTGCACACATGGGAAGAGGTATTCGTCAATATGCACCTCGTGCAAGCGGACTGCACCAGGGATATTAACATGGAATGGTACTGGCTTCTGCAGTAGCCGCAGTTTTCACGGCCAACGAGAAACAGTCAAGACTCTTGGGAATTCTAGGCTTACCTCCCCTAGTAAAATCCAACGCCTTTCCAGGGGTGGCCCTGTGATACTTCTCACAGGCAAAGATTAATGATTTTGTTGGTCCCAAAGATTTTGCGAGAGGCCTTGGTCGACTCGATTTTGCCAGCCTTGCCACCCCTGCCCCCTCCCTGGGACGGATGCTGCTAAATGTCACAAATGTTCACTCATGCAGTTCCATATGGCCCTCGATTTGTTGTGCTCGGAGCAATGCCAACCTTCGGATGAATCTGGGAGACTTATCAGAGGGTCCGAGACAATCTGCGAACCAAATGGTAAACCTTCGTCTCGAATTAATTTGGAGGGGGTCACGAATCCATCCACGAACTAAATGCCAGTCTGCCAGTTGAGTGCTTTCAATCGTTCGCCCAAGGCCTTTAGGGCTGACCCCCTTTGAAGTCGCCCAGATTCAAAGGACAGCGTGCAGCCCGCAAGCCTGCATGCCCTCTTACCGGCCTGCGCTTTCTCGCATTGCTGAGGCCGGTGATCACACGGTGTTCGCACCTCTTTTGCGATTTCTGCTTTAAACAGTGGGTGTCGTACGAGGCCGGCGCTGGAAGCTGATGAGAGTTGAGGTGCAATGGTGTCTCAAAGTGAAAGGCTAAGTCCGGCTAAGTAAAGTGCAAGCCTAAGTGGGATCAAGGATCCTTTGATATTTGCCCACACCCCGACCGAACGAAACAGAGGGCCATTAAAAAAAATCGTTCTTGAAACAGAAGACTGTTCTACAAATGGCAGTTACTTTCTTGTTGCGAATTTGCTTTCAACAATGAGGTAAGTGGGCGATAAATCGCTTTAAAAGAACCGTATTGTTATGAAAGCCTCCTGCATCAACTGTCCAGATGACCTCGGAGAGAAGATACTCTCATTGAACAGCCTTCATTATCGTTGGCAACATTTCATTGATGGAGCTTTTCTTTCACCAGTCCCTTGCCGCCTCCCGGGCAGGAAGTGATCCAACAGTGAATGATAATCCAGGCGAATGGGAATAGTCTGTAGGTCCCTTGGCACCGGTGGCCACATGTAAGCTGTTGGCAACTTTATTGATCCGTGGCCGCAGATCCATCACACGGCTGATTTCATGATCGTGTACGTTTGCCTGCGATCTGCCATGTGCGGTGTTTCGCTACGGTGTTTTGTTGGCAGGTACCCTTAAGTCTTACTTTCAAGGGAGCGATTGTTTGGCTGGAAACGGATGTTTGTCGATGTCTCAGCTTCGTACTGTAGGCCAACGCTCTCTGGGCCAAGCCAATCAGGTGGAGCAGTACAAGAGCCAAAAGGCAGCTGCCGCACCTGCGCTGGCCTTGGCATGGGGCTATACGGCGCAAAATCCAGCTTTGAGTCAAGTCATTTGCATTGTACTCAAGCCAAAGTCTGTAGACTGAACGCCACACGAACGCGCCCAAAGACACATGTTGAGCATTGAGTTGAAGACCCATGTGCGATGCAGACTGATTTGCAGCTGAGGTGCCTCAGATCAGGTGTCCTCAGACCGGCTGCAAAGAGTTGCTCAAGAAGAACGACGCGCCCCCGCCACGTTTGTATTACGTTTGCAACATCTTGCGACATAGTCTGTTCGGACTCAACAGAGCAAGGTGGAAGGCAGTTGCTTTGTATTTCCTGGTTTGCGCAATGGCGCCTCTTCTTCCAGTTGTTTTGTGGGCAGTTTGGGTGCCACTTTCCGATCTGCAGCATAGAGTGTGAATCTCTCCTTTGAATAGGCACCGGTGAGCGCTTGGCATGCGTGACTCAAACATTTCAATGCCCATCCTGCCAGGTTGAGCCTGCAGCCAGGATCTCGGAGAGAAGTATTCGAGCTCTTCCAACAGACTCAACATGGGATCTGAGTTTATAATATACCAACAGCAACCTCACGACCGAGGGGTGAAACGACTTGTTGGAAGGTGCGCACAACACCTGCTTTAGGTCAGTGAACTGAGCGAAGGCCCTCAACTCACTCAGAAAAAATCGTCTTGGACGACAGCTGATACCATGTCCAAGGACAATGTCTTGGTCAGGCCAAGTTGCCAAACCAAACATCACTGTTCGGAACCGCTGTTTCTGCCCAGATTCAGAACCCTCCCAGCGTCTTTGTCCACCTTGTCATGGGGGAACGAAGGTCTGCAAACTACTGAAGCCTCCGGATAGATATGCACGTCCTCCAGTTGCAGCACGGCTTGATATGTGTTTTTACATGCCTGGTGCGCACGAGCGCGAAGTGTTGTCAATATCCATAGACTTCCCATATTTCTTTGGCTTCATTTTGCTAAGCGTCGGGCACCAACGACACCTTGCCTTCCTCACCTCGCCCTCCTTACCACTCTCCCACATCCATGACATCAGAGGCTGACGGCAAGACGAGCGGCGTGCAGCTCTTCCAGCGCCTGCGGAACAACCTCGTGATCCGATGCGTGCATCACAAGGACCACCACAAGTCCGAGCCTCAGAGACGTCCAGCACAGTCTGCTGGAAGCGCTTGAGTCAAGCCATGTGCACTTTGGATGTGTTCGCCAAGGCCAATGTCAAATGCAAGCGGTCAATGCTGAGGCTTGACTTCGGCAAGGATGCGGAGCGTGTGCTAGCAGAGCAAGGTGGCGCCAGCAGAGTTTCAGTTGAAACGAGATCTTGTGACTGCCGTTGCGATTGTTCATCCAATGCACCAATGGTAACTAACAATGGCGGCGGCGGTCAGGAGCAAAGAATGCATTCTCAAGCATCTTCAGAACAGTTCTACTCCATAGCCACACCTGGAGGGTGCAGATAGCCCGCCTCGGATGCCTTGAAGCTCGACACTTTCGCCCCGCAAATCTCTATCTCCTTTCATTCCCTCATGCTATTTCTGAGATGTGTTTTAGAGTCTGAATTGTTGGCTCTCCGTGATTGGTCGGTCTTTGCTCAGATTTTGGCTAGCGGTTGTTGGACTGCCGTTTTTGACATGGGGCTTGGTGCCAGGAGTTTCTTGCTCCTGGAGTGGCGCTCCTCCACAATATGAGGCTGGAGGGACGGGCAAGACATTGGCCTGAGGGCCGGTCGAGAACGAAAAAGGCAACACCCCGATATCCTTGCTTTAGAAGGAAGTGGAGTGAGACATTTCAATGCAAAATGGGTACATCATTGGTCGTGCAAACCTCTTGAGAAGGGATTGACAAGGGAATGATCTTGTTCACTGTCACGTTGCCGGACAGACCTGACGACCTACCCAACCTTTCGGAGACTTGCAACAACAAGAGTTGCACGTGTTGGCCCTGGCACTGATAGCGCTGTCTGCAGGAGATGCACATGAGAGTATCCTGTTAAGGGTTGTTTTGCGAAATCAAAGGCACACCGCCCTGGTCGAAAGTTCCCCAGTTTGGTCCCTCCGCTTCGACTCAGTTCTGTGTCCGTGTTTCGGATAGGAGCACATGGCTGCGCATTGCCCCGTCGAGAACTTCCTGAAGACATCCTGGCCTGCTTGCCAAGAGTCGAACGCCTGGTGATCGGGTCGCTGATGCTCGATGGCTTGTAAGAGAATCATGCAGTGCTGTTCATCCTTGTTTTTGAAACCGACGCAGTCAACCAGTGGCTCAGGTACCCCTTGTACCTTGACAATCCACACTGTGCATGCGGATACCTCCGTAACAGATTGCCAACGCAGCTCCTCTCTGGCCCTTTCGCTTCGACCACGCAAGTCATGGCTGCCAGTGACTTTGCAACGTGGCTCGATCCCGAGCACGCTGGCAACACACCAGAGGCTGCTTCGGAGACCTTGCGCATCCTACGCGTCGGTCCTCCCGCAACCAAGCCACGGACACACGAGATAGTAACTCTGCAGAAATACCGTGTGGGTGATGAGCTGTTTACGCGTGCGTACACGAAGGGGGAGAGAGGCGATGACACATGGGAGTGTTGCACCATTGTGTGTGGCTGGGTCGATCCTTCAGAGTTTCGTTGGAGGCCCGCCCTGGATTCCGCACTCATACTCTATTCCAAGTCGGAAGGGGAGCACAAGAACTCGCTTGCTGATGCATGGTACTCGGACAGCCAGACATGTGTTGAGATGAAGATCAAGGGTATGTGGACGACCATCCACGTAGAATCGGACGAAGAAGACTATGGCCGATCTGAGACCGATCATCGTGCCGAGCACGAGCCGGAAATATGGCGCTCGTTGGAGGCGCTTCTGACGGCTGCGGGTGCCGAGAGCACTCAGGAAGGCGTCACTGCAGTTTTCAACGCGTTCGAGGTTGTTCCCAGTGCTCATACGTGGATGAACAAGCTCTTCAAGGCTGAGTAAGAGTGTCACCCTGTTCTGGATCCCACCTCAAAGAGGGCCTAAGGATGAGCGCAAAGCAAACCTGCTTTGTGACTTTGTTGCATGATCGCTGCTTGGCACCGGGAATTCTCTGCCGGGAGATGAACGACGTGTTGCGATCTTTCCGATTGCCAAAGATCCGGGACCGCATAAAATCTATGACGGAGCTTGTTGTGTGGGGAAGCAATAGGTACTTGGCTCCAAGCAGACTTGCTTTTTCAGCAGGGAGCTATGCATTTGTTTGTGCAGGAACTGCGATCAGTGGACTAGTGCAAGAATGCGCTTGCGCAATAGTCCAGCTGCATTCCAGCTTCAAATGGCAACTACTAGCTATGCTGCAAGGCCATTCTCGATTGAGAACCTTTCTGTTTGCAAGCATGAGCGGTCGGACCTCTTGAGTTATTCAGATAACCTTCTGACCGTTTTGCCGAAAGGCATGCCAGCGAAAGCCAGTTTCTCGGCCTTGCCAGGTCGGAGAACCTGGCGCAGCAAGGCTGGGGGGCCTGCCATTGCTTTCCAAAACTCCCTCTCGGTCCACCCATGTATTTCTTGTTTTTGAGAAGCGGCGGTTGCAGGTGACCGCAGGTGCTTTTTGCGGAGGGGTCCTGAGGATTTATCAACCGCGAATGGAAGTTGGCCGTGTCGCAAATCCAGGTGCCCAACCCGTCTTGATGTTGGATCCAGAAGTGGAAAGGCCGCAAAAAGGCGCTTGCTTGGACCATGTCTTTGTTTTACATCTTCCATGTTGCCTCAGGCAGGGCTGTTGCTCCGTTCTTCTGAACAGGCGTGAGTCAGTGAGGGCTGATTGAAGCGCACCCGCTTGCAACAGAGTTTCCCTTCAGCGTAATCGTCTCATAAAAGGGTCGTCTTTTTGCAGTTTGATGGCTGGGCTGACAGTCACAGCTGATTCCGATTCTGGTTTGCCATCACTTTCGGGCATAGGCCTTTGTGGTACCGCGAGCGGGCAAACACATGGCATGATGACACAGGAAACCTTGATCTATTTGGACTTGTCTAAAAGGGCACGAGTCAGTGACACTATCCTGGTGCTCCGTTCATTCGGATAGCCAGCAAATGAGATTCTCAAGTGATACTGCAATGATTTGAACTCATGGGAGGAGTCTCCACCGATGTTCAAGTCCGGCCGACTTTCACGGTTCCACCGTCATCTCAACCGAAGCCCGTTGGGCAAGGTCCCGGCACGGGCCAGGTGCTGACTTGAACGTCAACAATATCGAGGGCGCGAGATCATATGAGCTCGGCGCCTAGAAATGGCCAAGACCGAGCAAGACTTGCAACTCGGTTTGCTCCCTCTGGATTTCCAAGTAGAAGGACGCTTGACAGGTTGCCTGCAATGAGTGGCTGGCTTTCTTGCAAGTGAGTGCTTCACCCCTGGGTTCAGCATGCCTGGAAAGGATGTGGAAGGTGCCCACGCTACATGTTCAAAAAGTTCCCATGCCTTGTTGGGGGCATGATTTTCTTGATGCTCTGGCCCCAGAGCTGGCCAAAGAAACCGCGGCACTTGTTGAATAAACTTGGCGACAGGCCTGAGAACTGGTGACAGGAACCGAGAGACATCCCCCTTGCCAAGGGCAGAGCCAGAGCCGGAGGCGTCGGTGGAACAGGCTGGACCTCCATGCAAAAAGTCCGATTGGGTGTGAGTGATGACCTGGCTGTAGAATCTCTCAATGTGGGTAATCATAGAGGCCAAAGACAAGATGTGATCATGTATCTTACGCAGGATGCATTGGCCAAGTTCTGGGGAGTAATGGAGTCAATATTCGAAGGGCTGTGGACACGAAGCAAACTCCACGAACATAGGCAGCTGTAGCTTGGCCACCTGTGAAGCGCGTTGGGCAGCCACCAATGGTCGGACTTTGCCCAATCAGAAGATGGAGTTTGCAGGCTGAGCTTCGGTCATCCTGAGAGTGCCCCCTCTACAGTGCTCCGGGCAAGGTGACAGGTTTTCTGCGAGGCCCAACGTTTTGCCTCACTCACGAGGCGTGCCATTGCTAACCTTTGGGATTTTGGTGAGGGTTTCTGGAACCGACATATTGGCCACACAGACACACACACACACACAGACACACACTGAGAAGACCCCCTGGAAACCCCCTTTCAGGGGAAACCGGGCGGCTTCCGCAGGCACCAGAGGGTGCTCAGACAGCCCAGGCGGGGGCGGGGGGAGCGCAAGATTTGCACTGAAAGGTGCTCTGGGAACCGCCTGAGTATGAATCACCCCACAAATGGGTCAAATGGCCTCATGATAAAGGTTGCTGTGACTGTGAGGCATGAGAAGCCCGAATGTCAAATCTGTGCGCAGTTACCGCACACGTTTGTGAATCTGGGCGATTTCACTGCCCATGCTTGTAAACTCCAACTTGGCTCGGGACTCGGGACAACCCCACTCTTTCCCGCTTCAGCCTTGCAAATGGCCTCTGGTCCCCCAAAACTCCTAGAGGGTTGGCCAAAGCTCTCAGAGGCGACATTTGGCCCGATAGCGAGTGACGATACGATTTCTCTTCGAACGTACGGCTGACTTGGTGGACCTCTTGACCGGAGATTCCCATTCCTTGAGACTCGAGATCCAATGGGGCAGGAGTTTTCCAATGCCAATCGCAGAAAACACAACTCCTTGGAAATGCCTCTCTCCATAGTCACTACCTGAGGCAGGGATTGTACTTCCGTTAGGCCTTTCATGAAAAAAAAACTGCAAGGAACTCGAACGAACCGTGCACGCTTGGGCCATTTTATGTGGCCCCGGGATGAACTTGGACAGCAAACAAGCGGCCTTTGAATGATGGATTGTGGAGCACCTCTCGGAGCACGTCCGGTCCAGGACGCGGGCTACTCGGGCTCTCAGGCGGAGAGCAATCACCTCAACGAGGGTGAGGCGCTGCATGTTGACATGGGAAGCTTGCGAGCCACAAATTGTACACGGAGGAAGCCTGAGGCCTTTGGTTTAGAGCCAGATTAGCTGTGAGCTCGTTGGCTGGTTGGCTCACGCTAGTTTGCTAGTTCCACGCAACTTGCTAGTTTGTCTGTGAAACAGCCGGTTAAGGAGTTAGCCAGATACTTATTTAGAAGCTATTTAAAGAGTTGGTGCCGATGGAACATGTAATCATACGGCAATTCTGTTGATGACCCTATGAACGTCTGCAGGATACGCGAGCCAACTGAACAATGTAAAACCGATCGCTTCAAAGTGCACTGAGGATTTCGCATGTGAAGTAAGACACAGCAAAACGCATGAGCTGCTTGCAGTTGACCCCGCCAACACCGTCAGAGGGATTTCCAATCAATGGTTGCGAACACAGGGCGCGCGGCCGTGTCATTCGGCTCGGCGGTCTGAGCCGGCTTGCTCCTAACATGCTTCTGTCAGGTGTCGCGACCGATGTGGTTTGCACACGTCAGAGCCGAGGGTTTGTATAGGGCCATGCTTTGCTGCCTGTCCACGCACAACGTGTATGTTCAATTTGTTTTCTTCTAAACTTTCTTTGTCAAGCCTTTGCAATCTGATATGAGTGGCCGAGACTTGGCAGATTCGGGCATACCTGATTGTCAACACCAACCTGGTTGATAGAACCAGCTCGAAGAAGAATTGCAATGACAGGGGACGCACAAGCCATTGCTTCTCAGGCTCCAGGTGTAGGCGCATGACTTTTCAAGAGCCAATGTGTTTCAACTCAGGTACACTTTGTCACGAGCGTTTCACATCCGCTTGCCACGTTGCAAGGTGCGAGTTGCTATGTGCGACTACATCCCGTCTGAAGGGGACGAGGCCAGCTGCATCGGCGGCATACTGATTTGAACGGAACCAGTGATGCAAATGACAGTGAAACGTGAGCCTTAGAGATGAGACGCCAGGGCCAGATACGGATCAATAGAGACGACTACATCAAGGTCTTGCAGGCCGGGGCGTCCTGTGGA
>CAUJNA010003222.1:70000-75000 GCA_963377175.1 Effrenium voratum
CACACATCCTTCCACCTTTCTGGGTATCAAGAACGTCAAGGGCATTCTAAGACATGCGCAAGTGAGGTGTATCATTCGCCTTTTCAATCTGTGGGTAAACTCCGATTATGATGAAATCTGAAGACGTGCCAATCCTGCCCAACGCCCAGGACTCACACACAGAGACAGGCGCACGCGCACACACACATTCACGCGCACGCGCGCACGCACCCGCACACGTGCACGCCACGCGCATTTGCTCGCACGCGCACACACACACACACACGCACACTCAGACGCGCACGCGCGCGTGCACGTACATGCGCACGCACAGGCGCAAGCGCGCTTGCGCTCGCACGCGCGCGCACACGCACGCGCACGCGCACGCACACGCACATGTGCACGCACCTGCATGCGCACGCCTATGCTGGTGCACACGCGCACATGCGGACGCACATGCGCGCGGACACGCGCACGCACACGCGCACGCACACACACACAAAACACGCACACACACACACACACACGCACACACACAAGAACAAACAACACACGCAAACAACACACACACACAACACACACAACACACACACACACACCGACACACACAACACACACACACAACACACACACAACAGTCACAACACACTCCCCACACACAACACACACACAACACACAACACACACACAGCCCACACAACACACACACAACACACAAAACACACAACACACAAATCACACACAACTCACTCAACACACAACACACAACACGCGCAACACGCACGCAACACAACACACACACACACCACACAACACGCACACACACACCACACACAACCCGCACACACCCACACACACCAACCACACAAATACACAACAACCACACAGACACACAACAACCACACGCGCAACAACTACACACACACACACAACAACCACACACAACAACCACACACAACCACACACACAAACCACACACACTTGACCACAGACAACCACACACACACACAGACACACCAACGCCACACGCACGAACCACACACACACACCAACCGCGCACACACCAAACACACCCACACCCACACCAACCAAACACACCAGCCACACGCACACACACAAACACAAGCACAAACGCACACACAACACAAAGCGGAGAAACCCTGCACGAACACACAATCGCACAAACACACACACACGACAACCATACACAACCACACACACAACCACACAAAACCACACACCCACACACGGACACACACACAACCAACAACAGACCAACCACACACACACACACACACACAACAACCACACGCACACAACAGCAACACATTCACACACGCAACAACCGCACACACAACATCAACCACACGCGCGCAGCAACAACAACAACAACAACAACCGCACACACACACACACGCAACAACCACACACACAGCAACCACACAGACACACAGACACACGACAACCACACACACACACAGCAACCACACACACACACAGAACAACCACACACTTAAACTCCAGATGGAGGGTGCTAATCTTTCGAGTACAACTGGTAAGTTTCGGCTTGGATAAGGTTCTTCATGCATAAGTTTCGGCTCGCAATGCACTCGGCTTCCCTCTAGTGTCGAAAACGTTACCCGAAAGAACAAGAAGCACAAACAGCGCCGCAACCAAGGGGGCCAAAAGGACGTTGCATCACGGCAGGTCCGTCAGTCCAGCGTCCTGGACTGATTTCACGATCCAATGGTGCGGTCTTCGTTGGGCGATGCGCACCAAAGGAACCATCGCCCCCCTGCGCTCAATTGTGGTGACAGGGTATTCTGCCACTCCGCACACACACGCCCCTCAGTGAGGGGCGAAAAGTCTCTTTTTTCGGGGGGAAGAAGAAGCGCCCGAAAGACGGACGAAGACCCCAACAGAAAACAAACGGAGCAAGAACCCAAAAGGAACAGAAAGGCCCCACGTTGGGTCTCCGCGGGCAAAACCCCAACCAAGAAACACGAAAAACGGGAAACCGAGTTTAGGGTCACCGCCGAGGGCAAAGAACCCCAAACAGTCCAGAAACCCTCCTAAACCTTGTAGAGAAAGAGCACCGCGAAGTTGAAGAACGACACCACGAACACGCCATCCCTAAACGGGCGAAGAGGAACAACCGGAAGTAGTAGGGAAAGGGGAGAAGAAAAGAAGGAGAGAGCGAGAAAGAGAGAAAGAGAGAAAGGAGGAGAAGGGCCGAGATGCGTATTTAGGGCGCCGCAGCCCGCCCGGGGGAAGGAGAAAGGAACGCAAGGGAGAGAGAAGAAGAAGAAGGAGAGAAAAGAAGACAAAGGGAGCGAGATGCGTATTTAGGGCGCCGCAGCCCGCCCGAGGAGAGGAGAAAGGAGAAAAAGAAAAGGAAGAGGGAAGTAGTATGCGTTTTTAGGGCGACGCATCCCGCCCAGACAGGAAGAGAGGATGAAGTCCAAAGCTCGAGGAGGAAGACGGCCAAGAGGACGAACACGAAATAGCAACGGAAGGGGAAGAAGACGTCAAGCCAAACTACGTGAGGAAGAAGAGGAGTAGGAACAGGAAGACAGACACGAAGACGACGACGAGGAAAAAGGTGAACAACGCGAGGACACCCAGGCCATCCCTAAGCGGGCGAACAGGAGGAGGGCGAACGCGCGGGTCACGAAAGGCAGCAGGAAGAGAACGGGAGGAAGGAGAAGCCATCCCCAGGCGGGCGAAGAACCAGAAGACGGGCACGCGGAAGACGAAGGCGAGAAAAAAAAACGAAGGGTGAAACGTAGCTATGAAGAGGTGGCTGTCTTCCCTTTAGTGAAACCTCGATCCTGGTTAAATGTGAAATTCCGCTGGTCTATGATAAGCACGCTGGGGTCAAATTTCCGACAGAGCCGGCCCGGGGTCCCACGATGGGTACACCCGAGGATTCCCCACGAATGGGGTGTACACACTTAAACTCCAGATGGAGGGTGCAAATCTTTCGAGTACAACTGGTAAGTTTCAGCTTGGATAAGGTTCTTCATGCATAAGTTTCGGCTCGCAATGCACTCGGCTTCCCTCTAGTGTCGAAAACGTTACGCGAAAGAACAAGAAGCACAAACAGCGCTGCAACCAAGGGGGCCAAAAGGACGTTGCATTACGGCAGGTACGTCAGTCCAGCGTCCTGGACTGATTTCACGATCCAATGGTGCGGTCTTCGTTGGGCGATGCACACCAAAGGAACCATCGCCCCCCTGCGCTCAATTGTGGTGACAGGGTATTCTGCCACTCCGCACACACACAAAACACACACACACACACACACACACACACACACACACACACACACACACACACACACACACACACACACACACACACACACACACACACACACACACACACACACACACACACACACACACACACACACACACACACACACACACCCACACACACACACACACACACACACACACACACACACACACACACACACACACACACACACACACACACACACACACACACGCACACGCACACGCACCCGCACACGCACACGCACACGCACACGCACACGCACACGCACACGCACACGCACACGCACACGCACACGCACACGCACACGCACACGCACACGCACACGCACACCACACCACACGCACACGCACACGCACACGCACACGCTCACGCACACCCGCACGCGCACGCGCACGCGCGCACGCGCACACCCGCGCACACACGCGCGCACATGCGCACACGCGCACACGCGCACACACGCACACACACGCGCACACACGCACACACGCACACACGCACACACGCACACACGCACACACGCACACACGCACACACGCACACACGCACACACGCACACACACACAAACAACAACACACACACAAACACACACATACACAGCACACACACACATTAACACAAACACAAACACAACAACAACAACCACAACAACAACACAACCAACAACACAACGACGACGACGACCGCCGCAACAACAACACCACCAACAACAGCAACAGCGACAACAGCAACAACAACCAACAACAGCAACCAACAACCGCAAGAACCACAACAAGAACAACAACAAGAACAAGAACAACAACAACAACAACAACAACACCAACAACAGCAGCAGCAGCAGCAGCAACAACAACAACAACAACACACAACAACCACACACACACACAACAACAAAAACAACACCAACCACACGCAACCACACACACAACCACACACACAACCACACACACAACCACACGCACACACACACACACACGCGCACAACACACACACACCAACCACACACACACACACGCAACAACAACCGCGCGCACGACAGCCACACACACAACAACAACCGCACACACAACAACCACATAACACAACAACCACACACACATAACAACCACACACAACAACCACACACACACAACAACCACACACAACAGCCACACACACAACAAACGCACGCACCCAACAACCACACACAACAATCACACACACACACACACAACAACCACACACACACAGCAACCACACACACAACAGCCACACACACAGCAACAACCACACACACAACAACCACACAGGCAACAACCGCACACACAGACAACAACAACAACCACACACACACAACGACCTCACACACACAACAACCACCCACACACACAACAACCACACACACAACAAACACACACAGACAACAACCACACACAACAACCACACACACAACAGCCACACACACATCAACCACACATACACACACAACAACCACACACACAACAACCGCACACACACAACAACCACACGCACAACAGCACAGACACACAACAACCACACACACAACAACCACAGACACACAGCAACCACAGACACACAACAACCACAGACACACAACAACCACACACACAACAACAAAAACAACACCAACCACACGCAACCACACACACAACCACAAACACAACCACACACAACCACACACACAACCACACACACACGCACACAACACACACACACACAA
>CAUJNA010003222.1:80000-105000 GCA_963377175.1 Effrenium voratum
CACCGAGACAGCTATGAGACGTCGGAAACTGCCTGCGCAGTTTCACCGCAATACAGCTGCATGGGATCTGGACTGAGCTGCATGGGTTGGCCTGGGACCGCGTGATTTCCAGCACGCTGGGGCACATTTCCGGGTTGGGGATTCGTCTTCCGGCAATGACATAGGGTTTCTAGCTTCTCTTCGGTCAGACATCCCATTGTGAGGGAGACCCCTGTTATGTGTCAACCAAAGGGCCATTGTTGCAGGGTACTCCCTGGACAGACACTCAAGGGTTGAGAAGTGCACATGGCAAGTATCCTGGTAATTGCTTTCTGAAATCGGTTTGGGGTGCTGTCGGTCCAGACTGGGGTTAGTTTTACTAGACATGAGGCTTGTACCGTTGCCCCAAGGGCCCGGGCCGCTTTTGCAATGCGCTCAGTGGCACAGGCCGAGGCTGCAACTCGGCTATCTCGGGCTGAGGATTGTTGGTCCCTGATTCTGAAGCTAGGACCGGGAGAGCATGAGCTTGCAAATTTGTCAAATTCAAGGGGTTGAAGATGTGATGCCCGTGTTGGTGTTGGTATGTCCGATGTGCCGACAGGTGGCCGTCAACCGACGCAGGCTGAGGTAGTCACACTGCGGCCCGCGTTGTCTGCTATGCCAGGAGAGCAGCACAGGAGGCTCAAGCCGGCAGCTTGATGTGCTGCAATCGGCTGAATTGTGGCACGTCTTCGCATGGAAATCTGAGTTGGGCGTGTCCTAAGGAAGGGCCCCCCGCACTTCTGGTGTTCCCCTCGAAGACCATGCGGGGGGGGGCTTTGTTGTAAGAATGGCCCCAAATTATCCGCTGCTTTCACTTCAAGCCGGGCCACAACGCTGATGGACGCCATAGGCTCCGGCTCCGCACGCGGGCCTTCTCGCGGATCAGTTCCGATCTATGGGCACAAATCCCAGCTCTTGCTCGCAAGCCGCGTGCGAAGGCTCAAAAACATGACTGCGCGCGTGTGCCCGCAAAATGGGTGGAATGGTAAAGCGATTTTTGGGGTGTAAGAGCAACTTTGAGACGGTGCTGCGTCGCTGGGCTGGAGAGCCGCATTCGCTATCTGGGGCCTCTCCCAGCCAATGTGTGCAATCTGTTGGGCTTGTTTCTAAGACGACTGGAGGAGAACTGCAATTATTGGCTAAGCAAAGAGAAAGCAAACATGGGTACAAACCATGTTGAGAATTACACATTTCGGAGCTGTCGTCAGGAGTCTCAAATTCAGACACAGGGTCCAAATTTATCTGCAGTGTCCTAATTTTGTACACGCGTGCTTTCTGATTTTCTTGAAGATCTGGGTCAGTGTGCCTCTTCAGGTAGATGTCTCCAGATTGTTGGGAAACACAGCATGTGCGCAAGGCTTCCGCTATAGTTGATACATCGCTTCGAAGGAGCCTTAGACATTTTCACATGCTACTCCCTAGAGACCGCGTGTTCCCATTGCAATGCATTGCTGGAGCTGCGATCTCTGTCCTGGCACAATCCGTCAGCAGTTTACAACCCCACTTCCTGACAGCTTCCCAGAATATTTTCGAATATTCCCAGATTTGTCATTTCAAGCGGAGAGGGGATATCAGGTCCCTTGTTCTCAGCTTTCGGCTCGGGGCGGCGGCGCTTCCAGCTAAAGGCAAGGAGCGAGGGGCGAGAGCATTGACACAAAGTCACCGTCGGTGCTTCGGGAAGGCTGGGTGTGACTGGGCATTTTGACTGCCTCTGCCAACCCTACTAAACCAGCCTTAAACCAACCCTAAACCAACCCTAAACCACCCTGAACAAACCCTAAGCCAAACCTAAGCCAAACCCTACACCAACCCTAAGTCAACCATCAACCAGCCCTAAACCAGCCCTAAACCACCCTAACCAACCCTACACCAACCCTAAACCAACCCCTAAACCAACCCTAAACCAACCCTAAACCAAGTCCAAACCAAGTCCTAAACCAACCTAAACCAACCCTAAAAGAGCCCTAAATCAACGATAAACCAGCCCTAAGCCACCTCCAAACCAACCTAGCCAACCGGAAACCAGCCCTACACCAGCCCCAAACCAACCCCGCGTCTTTGAACAAGTGAACTCTCTGCGGACTTTGCTGCGTTTTGGAAATTCGCTTCTTCGAAAAGGTAAACCCTTTGCAGCTTTTCTGGTTCCGGACCACCGCGCCGAACCTAGGGAAAAAAAACGCAGCGCCGAACCTAGCAAAACAAACAGCCCTTCCGCCTAAATCCACCATGTCCCGCTTATTGTTTCTGATGGTTTCTCTTTACAGAACCATGACCATCCTCCACTGGAGTTTTGACTGTCCTGAATGTGGTTCATTTGGGGATAGGTTTGGCTGCATACCAGTGGCCGATGCGGGGAGCCCAGTGCGTGCTGGCCAGTGAGAAGGGCGCTCGGATTCTCAGGAACCCAAAGAAGAACACTGGCGAGGATGAACCTTTTTCTGAGAACCTTTTAAGTCCTTGAGCCATTCAAGGAACCAGCTATCTTCAAGGACCTGTATGTGAAACCTCGCCAGGGAATGCCCGACGCGTGTGTATGTTTGTGGCTTGAACTTGGCGGGATGTGTCTCATTGCCTTTGACTTGTGCCTTTGTTGGATTCAGGTGTATGTCTCATGCCGTCAAGCGCTATGCAAAATTAGAACCTCATGACCTGGCAGCAACATCCTGAAGCTATCTCGTGGGCTAGCTGGCACGAAGGGAATTGTGACATTCATGTTTCAAGACTCGGAATCGTTCTGCCACTTTTTGGACTTACCGTTCTGGAAGATGACCTTGGAAGCAACTAGTTTAGACGGCATTTCGGCTCCACTCGGCAAGCGAGAGCATTGCCTTTTTGTTTGTATGCCGGCTTGCAATGCTCGTTCCGGTCTTGCTCAAACGGTCTTTTGACCTTCGAGTGGTTTTGACCGCAGGGCCCAACATCCGCAGCAAACAGGCCACCGCCTTGGGTAGGATGGAAGCACGGAATGGTTCTTTCTTGATCAATCAGAACCCCTCCTGGGTATCGCAGCAAGTTGCGGGTGGGAGCAGGGATCCGACCCCTTCAAGGGCTGGGAGAAGCAACTTCCGAAATCATGATTTGCAAACTTTAAGGAGGCAGACTATTGGAACATCCCAAATGCCCCATTCACGACAGCTGGCTGCCGAGCGCACTTTTTTCATGAAACGTTCAGCCAGTACCCCTGTGGCCTACAGTAGCCAACCGCGTGTCCTGTCCCGATGCCATGTGCATGAGATTTTTGCAAACCAGTGTTGGTGTGGAATTTTGTTTATCAGCAGTGAGTTGATGGCAATGGCAGCTGCAGAGGCGTGCATTCGACCGACAGTCCAGGAGGGGACTTGGAAACCCGACACGTTAATATCAAAACAACAGGCACGAGTCACAACCGCTGCGGCAGCAATTGCCACCACCAGTACCACTTGCACGCCATGGTCGTCGCCGTTGTTGTCCTCCTCCTCCTCCTCCTCCTCCTCCTCCTCCTCCTCCTCCTCCTCCTCCTCTCATCATCATCATCATCATCATCATCATCATCATCATCATCATCATGATCATGTTCATCATCACCACAACCGTCACCAACTAACACGGAATGAATCCTGCTTACACCTGTGCTAGCAGAGTTTTGACCTTCCTACATTCACTCGCAGGAACATCACATGGCAGCTGCCAAACACCTGGTGGTGCAAGTAGTCGGTCAACCTGATCAGGACTACTATGGGTTGCGCAGGCCAAGGCTCCAGTGGTCCGAGCATGCCAATCCTGAACTCATACGCCCTGATAAAGAGGAAGAAGAGTCACTAAAAGTGAGCCTTCCTGGGTGTCGTCTAGTAAGAACCTCTGTTTGGGGGGGTTCGGTGTCCACCCAATTCAAGACATCCCTCCCCGACATCTAACAAATAAACCATTGAATTGCCAAAGCTATTGCCGGCAATGCCAAAGCCAGAAAGACAATTTGCTTGCTGCAGAAAGCGTTTAAAGGTTTGACAGGCTCGGAAAGCATACCTCCTACCCTGTGCAGCATTGGAAAATACACGTTTGAAACTAGCCAAAGAGACTGCCTGGCAAAACAAGACAAGAACAGCTTTTACAAAAGCCACGGCCAAGAAATTATAGTCATCGGGTTGGTCCATGAACCCAGAACAGGATTGTTGAAGCAACACGAATCACTAGAAGAGCTCCGGCTGCATCGAAACGGACACACAGGGTTGATTCCGTCAGGTCTGCAAGCGATGTAGTCACTTTGAATCTAGCCCCTCGCCTCATACGCATCAGGCTTCTCAGTTGGGCGACCTGGCCAGAAGGCGCAACATTCATGGCAGAGCTTGGCTGGCTTTGGCTGCAAGCCCAGTCTCAGAATACCCAAGGTTCTGAGATGTCGATGAATGTTTGTGTGGAGCCACACATCTGACATCTGACAATGCGAGCACGGCAAGCCATTCGCGGAAGTGAAAGAAGGCAGAACTCGCGTATCATGACGGTGACGTTGAAGGGGCTCACTGATCTTTCGCCTGTTTGGGGAGACACCGGTTCAAGTTTGCCGGTCCAGGTCTTGGTGGAATTGCCAGATGGCGGCTGAAGTTTCGAGCCTTCAGTTGGCAGACAACTGGCAATGGCACCTTCCTTGTTTCATGTTGAAAGGTCATAACCGCTGGACAAGCAGGCAATGCAAGCAGTGCTGTGACGGCACTCTTTGGAAAAAGCACTCGGGGTTTGAGAGAAAGCAGTCCTGAGTTGCCAGCGCTGATTAGTTTCCCGCTGCAAACCACTCCGGGGGGCAGGCTTTCAAGCGCTGCCCTGGAGGCAACTTCTTTGGAGACTTGGGCGAAGAGAAGGGGTGAAAGCAGGGCCTGTGGTTTTGCTTCCCATGGCAAGTGAGATACAATCGTTCAGTGGTTTGACTGTCGCGACGTTTGCGTGGTGGCAACGCAGCCGTGGGTCAAAGCAACAAAGGTTGGAATATCCCCTCAATCAGCAGCATTCGCACTACCTCTAACAAGGTCAAGCTTGAAGCGTATATAGCGCGGCTTTTTGTAAGGCAGCCTGTTCTATCGGACTTGATCATGTCGTCAGCATTGTGCCAAGCACCATCGTGCGCGCGGGAGGAATGTGGTGTACGGTGTATGAAGCAATGTGTGTATGCCTGCGAGCGCACATGCGTGTGCGTGCGGTCGTGCGTGCCTGCCTGCGTGCGTTTGTGTGTGTGTGTACTTCGGCGACAAGTCCACAAAGTTCAAATAATGATCCTCAGTTCCATCTAATTCATCCGGTGTGCGTGTGTGTGTGTGCGCGGTGCCCGCGTGCCATATATGTATACACACAAGTGTGCTCCTTTGCTTGTGTTTCGCAGGTGAACCAAAATGAATAGGAACAGCTTGGGGTAGGACAGGAGCACGTGCCAAGTGTTACCTTTGCGGAGCAGCTATTCCTGAGCCTTTGCAGTATTGTTGAGTGAGGCATGGCTGCGTCGTTCATTTTTGAGACCACGGCAGCAACCATCTACAGAAGCATACATACATATTATATATATATACATATGCACATCTCTCCCGCTCTCTCTCTCTCTCTCTCTGTGTCTCACTCAGTCTCTTTTCTCTGCCCCTCCCCCGTGTCCTCTCCCTCTCCCTCTACCTTTCCCTCTGTTTCTCTTGCTGTCTCTCTCCTCTCTCTCTCTCTCTCTATCTCTCACGCTAAACTCTCTCTCTCGCTCTCTCTCTCTCTCTATCCCAGTTTCTCTCTCTCTGTATTTATCTTTCTCTTATTCTTTCTTTTCTCCTTTTCGTTTTCTCTTTTCCTTCCAAGTATGTACACAGGCCTAGTACCTTGTCAAGACCCGGGACCCCTCTAAATAGTTGGTTTCATGCTGACTTCCCTTTTAATCGGTCCCAGCAATGCTTGATACATACCCATTGGGGAAGTTGAGAGGTCCACTGTGCAGGAAATATTGCGCCAGCCATGAGCTGATGTTCCCCACTGGGTCCGCTTTACGTGGATGGAATTTGCCGAAGTCAGATTTGGGGGATTGGCATATATGCAGCACGAAAGTGACGCCTGGGACAAGTAGATGGCACAATGAGACCATCTCCTTGCAGCCATATCAACAATTGCTGAAAACGCAGCCGATTCAAGTTTGGTTTTAGAGTTGACGTCATCCCATTTGGGATTTTGGGGTACCTTGTGAATTTGAGTGGGCGCGCTAAGGCTCCGCTGGTGGAGCTGTGCTTGGACGTGGCGCGACAGCTGCAAGACATGGCGGTGATTGAAGGCGGGGACTGGGGGATGGCCTCCGATCTTCGAAGACTCCGCGCGTGAAGAAACAGAAGGTCAACCACTCCAAGGGGGCACCAGGGGGCACCCAGGCTCATTGGCCCGGAGCGAACTGCTGTCTTAGAGCTGGGCGCTGAATCAAGTGCGTGTTTTTTGCTTCGGCCATCCTTCAATTTCGAGTTGTGGGGTTGTTAACGACTGCCGCAGAGAAGCGAGGGCCGAGGTCCCAAGGCCATTGATTAGCTGAGCAATTCAGAAGTTCGACTGGTAGAACAAATTGTCATCTTCCTTTTGCGTTGGTGTTCGACCGACCGTTTTGTAGTTCTCAGTCTTTGGCACATTGAAGCTGCAAGGGACATCCCGCACCAAGCCGGCAGTTGCTGGAAGCAGCCCACCCGCAGTTCGATTCAACTAAGATTCCAAGGGGACACACACACACACACACCATATACTTCACCAAGAATAGGAGCCATCCCCCCTCAATCAAATCAATCAACCGCCTGAGAAGCCTCCGACAAGTGTTTGGTTCACAATGAGACTGTACCTTGTCAGACTGTACCATCGTGTACCATAGCGCTTGATATTTGAAAGGATGTGCACTGGCGTCATTCGCCCCCATCAATCACAGCTAGACGTCGTATACTGCTGGTCTCTCAGGATGATTTGCAATTTCGGCATCTCACTGGCAGATGCTCAATGAATACATTGATGAGGCGAGACGTTGGCCGACTAGATTCATATTGTTTGACGTGAACATTGCACGTGAGGAACGCTCGCCATCTTGGCCATCTTGGCCTCGTTGGTCAGACATAAAGTCTATCTCGCACGGAGCGGCCAGGGCTGTAGGTGGGATGTGTGAAGCCAAAACTTCAAGCGCAAGTACAAAATTGGGTGTGTTTCAAAAGTCAGTCAGCCCTTTGATTGGTGGATGTCTTGTCAAAGGTCCTTAAAGAGTTCTTTTGGAAAGCACCGGACCTGTATTTTGATTCCCAGCATTCATATGTTAACAATGCGTGCCCGGCACGCCAGCACTCACTGTGTTTCTCCAGGCTCCTTGTCGCAGCGGGTGCAGCGCCAGCCGGGGAACCCCTTCGTGGAGTTGCTGCCGCTGATGCGGAACCCTGACAACTCAGTGCTCTGCAAAGGGGCGGGGGCCTCACGGGAGGACCGAAGGTGCTGAGGGGACTGGGAGACTTCTCTTGGCTTGAATGAAGAATAAACAGGAACTGACAGTTATTTGATGCCAGCAATAAGTAGGGTCATAATTTTGGCAGCTGGACCGCCCGTTGTCATTGATGACAACTGATTTGTCTCCTGACTTCTCAACTTTGCTCTCCTTTGGACAGCTTTTCAACAAGGTTCTTGAAATCTGTACGTTCAACATTGCACTCTTGGGTGCCAACGGCCAAACACCATTCCTTTGGTTCAGTTTTTCGAAGGGTGTGATCAAACTATGCCTCACACATTTAGCGTAGCACATGCATGTTGATTACCAAAGGAGCATGAGTTGCTCACACTCCCCATTCCCCCCCTCCCTCCTTCCCTCCCTCCCGCCCTCCTTGCTTCCTTCCTTTGTTTCTTGGTTGCTTCCTTCATTCCTTCCTTCTTTCCTTCCTTCCTTCCTTCCTTCCTTCCTTCATTCCTTCATTCCTTTCTTGCTTGCTTGCTTGCTTGCTTGCTTGCTTGCTTGCTTGCTTGCTTCCTTCCTTCCTTCCTTCCTTCCTTCCTTCCTTCCTTTCGTCTTTTTTTAATTGCTTTCTTGGTTTCTCCGTTTCTATTCTCTCTCCGTCTCATTGGAGCAGTGGTACAAGGCTTGTTGACCATTCAAGATGAGACATGGGGCTGCACAACCTGAGCAAGCACCTACTTGTTCAATGATTTCAAGTGGACACTTTCAACTTGATGAACATACCCTTCCCAATTGCTGCCCTCTTCGAGGTGCCGCCTGATGACTTCCTGCCCCTGCACAGCCTGAGCTTCACCGTGAAGGATCCTGCCGGGCTGCAGTGGCGTAGCTGAATATGACATGCGAGAAGCGGATGAGCTACCCTCTCATGGCATCAAGCATAGAGCTGGAAGGCCCTGCGCCTACGGGCTCTCAATTTCCCAAGTCAGCAATGGTGCCAAGCAGCGGAAACAAGGGCAAAGCGACCCCGATTCTACAAGCAGAGTCGGAAATTTGTTTTGCTTTTGGGCCATCAAGGACTGTGGAGGTGGATGAAGCTGCCACGATGCTGGCACAGCGGTATCCGGTGATGGCCTGGGGTGAGCTGAAGCTTCCTTAGAAATTGTCGCGGGAGGTTGGGGCTTGATATGGCATATCACATAGATTTGGTGGGTCCAAACCAACAAACAGTGGGTCCCTCGCATCTATGGGGGAAGAACTGCAATCCCTCAAGGCGGTATCCGAGATGGCTCCATTGCTACGAGCTACCCGTGAGCCAAGTGTAGCTTGAGGGAAGGCTTCAGCTTGCACAGAACACAAAACGCTTCAGCTTCATGAGATACAGAATCCCAGCGTGAGATACCAGGCTACCAGGCTCCCCCGCGCCGTCGAGCTGGATATGCATTGCGCCTCAAGCCTGGCGCATCTTTCAGTGGTTGAAAACAAACGAGGATGAAGGCAACGGTTTGGAGGGGCCCCAAATTGCGATGCCCCTTAGTGTTGCGGTGTTGAGTTTGCCCAGGATGGGAATCCTTCAGAAGCACACTGAAGCTGTGCCTCGGCATCCTGACCAGCTTGGCGTATGCTGATTCGTTGAATCAGCAGCTTGTCTTTGAAGAGGTAGCGACCTTGTACCACTAATACCATTACATTGAGTTCGAACAAACCCTGCTTGCAACATTATATATATATATATAGTGGGCTACCCGAGCTTGCCATACCTTGTTTGGCCGCTGTTGAATTAGTATCCCGTGAAAGTTCAGGGATCCACCTAGAATCTGAGTTATTGAGGCTTGGATATCTACGCCTACACTGCTAAGCCTGCCTCCAAGGCTTGAAACGTTTTTCTCCCTGCTGGCTCTTCAAAGCATGGGCGCTGTGTGTACGATCAGGATGACCAGTATTAGCATCAGGATGCACACTTTTTGTTTGAGTTCTTGATAGGTACGTTTCTATCTGTTCACACGCACACGTAGATACACTTCGTTGCTCATTCTGCACATTCCGCTTAGTCACATCGAGCTGTATGCTTTTACTCGCTGAATTAAGTTTCTGCATCCAACCTTGCTTCGTTACAATTCCAAGGACATGCTCGCGGAGAGTAAACAGATGGCGTGCTGCATTGGCTTTATAGCCCAAGCTGAAGCTAAGGCTGTTTGCCGTGTTGACCTTCACCAAGTCTGTTTCCAGCTTCAGGTTGAATTGCTCAGAGCGATTCAAGTTTGGCTGTGAGCAGAGACCTGCTTTTGGCCATGTGAGGCCATGTTTGCTTTGCTTCTTTCCCAATTTGTCTGATGATATTGTGGGTGGCTCCGGACAGCTTGATACGTGTAGATTTGATATTTGCCTTCAACAGTACAACCTTTCTGGCGTGACATGTGTTAACTCCGTATTTTCTGGGCCTGCGGCCTCTAGCCGGCTACGCCTCTTTGAAGTTATACCATGTCATGTCATGTTTTTTGTATGAGAAACATATTCTGTGCTATGATATGGCTGGTTTGGTTCTGCATGTTGCCCACCTTAACCTCAGATAATGCCGGGGATGCCGGCTTTCTGGGCCCCAGCCGGGCCCCAACCCAGAAGGCTGACATGGGGTCGCGCGCGGACCCAAAAAAAGCAGCCCAAAAAGAGCAGCCCGCAAGCCAGCCCGGAAACGCAAATGCAACAAAACACCGTAAATAACAGCGTTTTGTGGCTGGGGGCACGCGCGCGCGCGCCAGAAGGCCCGAAAACCAACGGGAAAAAAGCAAGGACCGCGCAGCACGCGAGCCAGCCACAGCAAAAGCAAAACGGACAGAACAACAGCCCAACGCTCAGCACAGCAGTTTTTGGCGGTATTTACAGCGTTTTGTAGAGTGAGGACCCAGCATCGCCGGCATGCCCGGCAGCGCTTGGCGCCAACATGCGCAAAAATGAGCCTCGCTTATACCCCTCCGATACCTTCTTAAAATCACTGCTTCATGGGTCGAGAGGCTTTTTGGAAGGAAGTCTTGATGATGCAGACCAAGCCCCGCTGAAGCATCACCCAGGCCCAACCCCAGACCCTGACGATGTCCGCCACATGGCCTAAACCCTGCATATACGCGATGTTTCGCGAGGGTTTCCCACAGTCAAGCAAAACCGCAAGCCCGAGCTGGTGATGCAGAGGTGCCGGATTTAGGCCGCGCGCCACGACCAAGTGGCGAGGGTCGGCGGCACCAGCCCCTATAGCTACAGCTAGCAGGCTAATAGCCTAGCGGCGACATGCTACCCCAGGAGGCGTAGCCGGATTTAGCAGGCTGACGCCTGATGCTATGGTAATCGTAGCATCCCTTGCATCGCAGGCGGGCGTAACGTCACTTTTGATTTCTTTTTCATGATGACGACGGTCACCGTGCTGATGATGATGATGATGATGATGAGGATGACGAGGATGAGGATGCTGATGCTGGATGATGCTTTTTTCCGTGAGAAGGCGGGTTACGAGGTGCGAGGTGGACCCTGAATTTCGCGAGGTAGCTTGTTTGTTTTTTGAAAAAATCGAAAACAAGAGAGGAAAGAAGAAGACAGAAGTAACTCGAAGGTGTGATAAAGATGGACTGGATCTCCTCGAAATATTGGATCACTGAAAAGTGTACCAGAATGAAGATCACCCAACATAAAAACAAGTGTACCAGATAAGATAGGCAACGAAAGCCGTAAGCAAGAAAGAGAAAGGAAACAATGGGATGGTCTGCAATATCAGGTCCGAGGTTGAGAGCAACTTTCGAAGACAAAGAAGGCAGGTTCTGCATCCCGCGCAGACATGCAAAAGCTGCCTTTTCTCCCGGGTCTCCAAGACCAAAAAGGCAGCTCCCCGCATCCCCAGCATGCAAAGCATCACCCCAGGCACCTGCAGGAAAATGCTGGTGAAGCTTGGGATGCAAAAGCTGCCTTTTTTCCCAAAAAAATCCCCAGCATGCAAAGCATCACCCCAGGCACCTGCAGGATGATGCTGGTGAAGCTGGGGATGCAACAGCTGCCTTGTTTCCGTGAAAAGGCTCACAAAAAAGGCATCATCCAGTATCATCGCATCATCCATCATCATCATCATCATCATCATCCGCATCATCCATCATCATCATCACCATCATCATCATCATCATCATCATCGGCATCATCATCATCCTCATCATCCATGATCATCATCATCATCGGCGTCATCATCATCCTCGTCCTCCATCATCATCATCATCATCATCATCGGCATCATCATCATCATCATCGTCATCATCACTCCCCAGCATCATCATCATCAGCATCAGCATCAGCATCATCATGATCATCATGATCATCGTCATCATCACCATCATCACCGTCATCATCTCATCTCTACATTACCATCAGCATCGTTATCATCATCATCAGTCATCAGCATCACCATCATCATCGTCATCACCATCATCATTCCTCATCATCACCTCATCATCATCATCATCATCATCCATCATCATCATCAGCATTGTCATCATCATCATTATCATCATCATCCATTATCATCATCCTCATCATCAGCACCATCATGAAAAACTCCTCATCATCCATCATCATCATCATCATCATGCATCATCATCATCATCCATCATCATCATCATCATCATCATCATCATCGGCATCATCGGCATCATCATCATTATCATCATCATGATCATTGGACATGAAAAGGATCGTGGAAAGGGCATGGACACTAAATGGAAAGCAAGCTTGGTAGTTCGGGGCTCACTGCTGATAAAGTTTCTACAAAATCAATTTCGGAGCCTGCCGCGGCTGGACCCGGGCACTTTGAATCATAAATGGAGGAAAAAGAAAGGAAATGGAAATGGAAAGGAAAGGATCATTCATCAGCATCATCATCATCATCGTTGTCATCATCATCATCATCATCCATCATCATCATCGTCACCAGCATCATCGTCATCATCATCATCGGCATCAGCATCACCATCGTTATCATCATCATCCATCAGCATCATCATCATCATCATCGGCAGCATCATCATCATCATCATCATCATGATCATCCTCATCATCATCATCGTCATCATCATCATTTTCATCATCATGCTTCATCAGCATCATCATCCTCATCGTCGCATCATCATCATCAATCATCATCATTATCTTTATCATCATCATCATTCATCGGCATAATCGTCATCCTCATCATCGTCATCATCATCATCAGCATCATCCGCCATCATCATCACCATCATCATCATCATCATTGGCATCATCATCATCCTCATCATCGTCACCATCACTCCCCAGCACCATCATCATCAGCAGTATCGTCCTCCATCATCATCATCATCGGCATCATCAGCATCATCGTCATCATCGCTCCCCAGCATCATCATCATCAAGCATCATCATTGTCGTCTTCGGCGTCATCAGGGTTAGAGGTTAAGGTTAGAGGTTAAGGTTAGAGGTTAAGGTTAGAGGTTAGGGTTAAAGGTCAGGGTTAGAGATTAGGGTTAGAGGTTAGAGGTTAGGGTTAGAGGTTAGGGTTAGGGGTTAGGGTTAGAGGTTAGGGTGAGAGGTTAGGGTTAGAGGTTAGGGTTAGGGGTTAGGGTTGGGCATCATTATCATCATCATCATCATCATCATCATCATCCATCACCATCATCATTATCATCGTCATCACCACCATCCATCATCATCATCATCATCATCATCATCATCATCATTATGAATCATCATCACCGGCATCACCATCAGCATCGGCATCATCATCATCAGTCTTCATCATGATCATCATTTATCAGCATAATCGTCATCATCGTCATCATCGGCATCATCATCATCATCCCCCTCATCATCATCGTCATCATCGTCACCATCATCATCGTCATCATCATCATCATCATCGGCATCAGCATCATCACCATTATCACCATCATCCATCATCATCATCATCATCATCATCGGCACCATCATCATCATGATCATCATCCATCACCATCACCATCATCATCATCATCATCGTCATCATCACCATCATCATCATCAGCGTCATCATCCTCAGCATCATCGTCATCATCATCATCATCATCCTTATCATCATCAGCAGCATCATTATCATCATCATCATCATTCATATCAGCATCACCATTATTGTCGTCATCCAGCATCATCATCATTGTCAGCTTCCCATAGTCTTTCTTTGTCCCGCAGTCTTCCGTCGTCTTCCCGTAGTCTTCCGTCATCTTCTCGTGGTCTTCCGTCATTCTCAGTCTTCCGTTAGGTTCCCGTCATCTTCCCGTAGTCTGCCATCATCTTCGTGTAGTCTTCCGTCATCTTCCCGTAGTCTTCCGTCATCTTCCCGCACTCTTCCGTCATCTTCCCGTCAGCTTCCCGTAGTCTTCCATCATCTTCCCGTAGTCTTCCGTCATCTTCCCGTAGTCTTCCGTCATCTTCGTGTAGTCTTCCGTCATCTTCCCGTAGTCTTCCGTCATTTTCCCGCACTCTTCCGTCATTTTCCCGTCAGCTTCCCGTAGTCTTCCGTCATCTTCCCGTAGTCTTCCGTCATCTTCCCGTAGTCTTCCGTCATCTTCCCGTAGTCTTCTGTCAGGTTTCCGTCATCTTCCCGTAGTCTTCCGTCATCTTCGTGTAGTCTTCCGTAGTCTCCGTCATCTTCCCGTCAGCTACCCGTAGTCTTCCGTCAGCTTCCCGTAGTCTTCCGTCAGCTTCCCATAGTCTTCCGTCATCTTCCCGTAGTCTGTCATCATCGTCATCCATCTTAGAGGTTCGGGTTAGGGTTCGAAGTTACGGTTGGAGGATAGGGTTAAAGGTTAGGGTGAGAGGTGAGGGTTAGAGGCCAGGGTTAGAGGTTAGGGTTAGAGGTTAGGGTTAGAGGTTTTTCAGGTTGGGGTTAGAGGTTAGAGGTTCGAGGTTCGGGTTCGAGGTTAGAGGTTAGGGTTGAGAGGTTAGGGGGTTAGGGTCATCTTCCCGTTAGAGGTTGGGGTTAGAGGTTAGGGTTAGAGGTTAGGGTAAGAGGTGAGGGTGAGAGGTTAGGGTCAGAGGTTACGACCCCCCCCCCCCCCTCAGACTCCCCCTAAAGACCACTTTGCAGAGACTAACGTGGCTTTTGCAAAGGGGTTGGCGGATATCCCGTGAACCCAATCATTTCAAGCGCGTGCCCTTTGTGCAACCGCCAAGCGGATCAGACAGTTCTGAGAGCATTGAAGGTGCTACACCTAGATGCTCTCCCATGAATTTGTCCGGTTGTTGGTGGGAATTGTTTGCATGATCTATTCGGCTAGAATTGAGACCGTTGGGGCCGCCAGACTTCTATCCCTGAATTCTGAGGTTCCTGGTTCAGAGAGCAGGGTTTTCATTACACCACCCCGAGCCTTGGGCGTGACGACCGTGAGGTGTTGCGGCCAGCAGCGCCGCAGTGGGCCATCTCGTTGAGCGCGGGCAGCATGTCGGCGCTAGACCTGGCGCTGGGCATGTTGCTGAACCCCGGGGCGCCTGGCTTGCAACCCCAAAACTTGGACTACGCCAGGGAGCCAGAGCAAATAGTTCAGGCCAGACATTTTACAGGAGTAGTGTCTTTCATAGCTTGGAGTCAGGTGGGCAAGTTTTGGGGAATGTCTGAGGTTGGCATGCTGTTGCGCAGAGGTTGGACACATGCCCTTCTGAAGCTGGAACAGCAGCTTGCTTATCAATTGCACAGTCGAGACCAGCAGATGTGAACTGTGCTCATTTGAGCAATTCGGAGCCATCCCTGCTGGATGTAATTTCACTCTTTTTTTCCGTCTCAGAATGCCAATTGGGAAACAGTGGCAACATGCGCCATACTTGGAGAATGGTGCAAGCTGTCTTTCTGGATCACGGCTCTACGGACCGTGGGGGGGAAGAGGTGGGTTGAGGCTTGGAACTTAACCGGCGCTCATTTGAGGATAGGTGCGAATTGCCAGGGGGAAGAGTTTCGCCAAGGGCGCTCTTTGGCCGGACCTACCCTAAATCAACGACTTTGGAAAGGCACAGCAACCACAGGATCGGACGAGATTTGAGGATGGGGGATGCAGCTTCCGCTTTTCGCCAAGGATACGATTCTGATGGAGGAGTGCCCGGGGCTGCAAGGCGGCTCCACGGCGCCTTGCTCATGGCTTGGTCAAGTCGCCGCACTGCAAGGAAAGATCCATTCAGATCTCAAAATTGTTTCGTTTCATGTTGACGTAGCAGCAACATTCACTTTGTGCCTCGGTTGGGAGGTACACCTTCCTGGCCATGGTGGATGCGTGCATGGCAGCTGGGCTGTGCCACGCTTAGACCCTAGTAGTTCAGAACTTGTCACTTGCTGGTTCAAGCATGTGTCACTTGGTTCGCACGACGAAACCTCACGTTTTTTTTCGAGCGCGGCCGAAAGACTCTGCACTCCGAAGGTCCGACTGTTCCGCAAATTCCGATAACACCTGCGGCTATAGCCTGCCAAACCAAGAGTATTTTTTGCACAGCCTGGATCGTCAAGAGGACAAATGTCTTCTTGCGGGCAATTACCTGTTCTTGGACCTGTTTGTGTTGAAAGCTCCTTGCGGTTCCTTGTCAACCCATGGAGGGCCTCCCGTGGTAGACAGCCCCGGCCTCGAGGAACGCGGTGCCGCTGCGCTGCGATTGCGAGGGCCTGCTGCCGGAGGCGTTGATGGCCGCGCCGGCGGCCAAGGCGCTGTGCCCCGGACGGAAGCGGCAGGTAAAGACATTCGCCGGGTTTGGCACCTGTGCTTTGCCATGCGGTTTTGCTGGCTTGCAATCGTGCAATGCTATGCTTGCCTGCTTGCTTGCTATCGTGCAATGAGGGTTCAGCAGCTTAATGGCCTGTGTTGATTTAATGTACAACAGGTCCAAGCGTGTCACATATTCTGCAAGAAAAGACAGATCTTGGTATGTGTACATATGCATATACATGTATATGCTAACGGGCTTTCGCACGTGTTTTACCAGTGATTTCAGGAAGTGCCAACAGTCCTCAGGGAGACGACTTTCGCGTACATTTTTCGTTCGTCTTTTCATGGCAATTACATGGCCTGTGATTCTGCAGGGGCCTGTCATATGGTAGGGGCCATATCATTCATGTGGACATGATTCGATGTTGGGCTGAGTTATGTGGCAGGTTGGAACTCGTTCTTTTGTCAAGGTTGCGCAGATGCTCTGCTGAAGTGCTGGCACATGGTAAGCACACCCTCCCACGCGCATGTCGCTCAAGTGTACTTATGTCTGGCGCATGGTAAGCACACCCGCCCACGCGCGTCATCTCAGCACTGTACCGATGCGTGGCACATGGTAAGCGCACCCGCCCACGCGCATGTCGCTCAAATGTACTCATGTCTGGCGCATGGTAAGCACACCCGCTCACGCGCGTCATCTCAGCACTGTACCCATGCCTGGCACATGGTAAGCACACCCGGCCACGCGCGTCATCTCACCACTGTACCCATGCCTAGCGCATGGTAAGCACACCCGCCCGCGCGCGTGTCGCTCAAATGTACTTATGTCTGGCGCATGGTAAGCACACCCGCTCACGCGCGTCATCTCAGCACTGTGCCCATGCTTGGCACATGGAAAGCACACGTGCACTCGCTCGCTCAGCACCGCACACATGCCAGGCAAATGGTAAGAACCACTCACTTCTGGCTGCGCGCTGGTCTCAGCCCTGAAAAAGGGCCAATAAAGCAAGGCTGGATGGATGAAAAATGCGCGGCGCCCAGGCGAGAGCGCGCCTGCAAGTGCACCCGTCGGGATACATATATATATATATACACATATACACACATACATAACGATTGGTCCATTGTAGGACTGACGCACGCACGCACACAGAGAACTGCAAAAACTCTGCGTATTGAGTCATACTCGGGCCTGTACCAGCAGTTCTTGGCAAGCCATTGGATTGGGCGTGCATTGAGCGTACACGTGCGCCCGCCCAGGTACACGATTCCGGTGGCCAAGCTGCACAAGAGCCTGCAATGGACAATGCAGTGTGTCTGTGTGTGTTGTCCAGGCGTTTCTTGCATCGCATCCCTGAGGGCCCTGGTTTGCGGGCCCGTGGATCGAACTTTTTCCACAGCGAAGACGTAGCTGGATATGCATGCGTCTATCCTGTAGTTGCACCCGAGGTGGGTCACAATCCACTGGGCACACGCCTGCCCGCAGAGCGGTACCATGCCATCTACGACATTTGCTCCTCGGATGTGGCCAGCTCTGAAAGCAGACTGAAAGAAGTTAGGCATGTTTTGAATTGCGTCTTAGAATTTCGGATCTAGAGCCTTACTCTTTGACAACGAGCTTAGTGCGATGTGTGTGGCACTTCGGCCTATGCCTCGCAGCGCATACATGACAATGCCTTGTCTCTTGGGATTGTTTCAGCCCCAAATGGGGGCGTGCAAGGTTGCTTTCCCGCGGCAGAGTGTTTCTTTTTGCGGCTTTTTAAGCCACATGGCCCATCCTTAGGGCTTCTCGGCTGCTTTCAGAAAGTTGCACCCGAGGTGCAGCCAAAGGCATCTCCATCATCGAGGATGATGCGTTCCTGGGCAAGACAAAGTGTGGGCTGCCATGCACTTCACTGGGCAGAGAACCATGCAACTGTTCTGCCAGGCAGTGACAAAGCAGCGCTTGTTTTTGTTGAGGATGGGTGGCCTCATGGTCAACTCAACCGCGGAGTTTCCGGGAGTTGTTTTTATCCCGAGAATAATCTTGAGCGGTTCCAGCCTGAAATCCACTCCTCAATCAGCTCCACCAGATACCGGATGGCCCTTAGGATATTTTGCTTGGCTTGCTTTCGACCCTTGCGGCATTGACACTCTCTGTATTGAGACCTCAAGTGATATGTGCACAAATAGTGCCCAGCAGATCCTCTTCCTTGGCCGTCCGCGATTCGCCTAAAAGCCAGATGTTGGAGTTTTGGTTGCCATTCCAACCCAGTGTGGTCTTTATTTTGGCAGGGGAGGGATCGGGGCCAGGTACTTCTACCAGCAGCACAACTCCCACGATGCGCTGGGCGACGAGGATGTACGCGGAGTAGCGGGCCTGGAGCTGGGCATCAGCTTTGTGTCCATCGACCGTCAAGGCGCCTTGCGGCTCTGTTCGACTCATTCAACGGTGCCCAGGTTCCCTTTGGCTTAAAGACAACCTATGATCGTTGTTTCCTGTATTGGGATGCTCCAGAATAGAAAGAGAAAATGGCAAATGGGTCGAGACCCCCTCGATGGAGATCTCACTTGTCAAAGACTCAGCCGATATGAGCAGTCTTGCATTGTAGGCAGAGAAGTCCTTGGCATGCAAAAAGGGTTTTCAGCCTGAACGATCCACCGTAGCAGAAAGTACCCACCTGCTGGCTTTTGAGCATGGTTTGACCATTTGAGCAAACCTGTGCACAACCGAGTGCACACAAAAGCGCAAACAAGGAATCACTTGGACATGCAGTGAACTGGTATCAGAGCAGTTTTGAGACTGCCGCGAGCATTCCAATCAAAACAAACACTTCTTTCGGAAGTGTGTGAGGCGATTTGACATATACAAATAGCAGAGCTGGACGCATTAATGGACGGTCGAAGAAGATGTCAAAGTCGCCAGTTCCCTCGCCTTTGCAGTTTCAAGGGACAGTGCTACGTGCTCCTCGGTACATGACCCACAAACGTATTCTATATCCCTTGTACACCAAATGTCTCGGTTGGTACCCCAAGTTCAAAGGGGATTGCTTGGCGGGGTTTGGCGGTTTGAGGCAAGAAAACGAAAGGCAAGGTTCACCACCTTTTGCCACAGTTACGTGGATGCAACAGTGACCATCCAAGAGTTCCAATGCTTTGTCCTTCACGGTTCCCTGGTTCATTCTAGACTTCGGCTTGAACGGATATATGCCAGCTTGTTTTTTCCCCCCCGCGAAGGGCATCTTGGAGTGTAAAGTTGATTGCGAGGTTTGCATCACACAACGTCCCCCAGAACTGCCGGCAAAGTTCCCAAGGGCGGACGACTTCAGATCAAGAGCCAACAGAATGGCAGATCAAGAATACTTCTGTCTTCTGCATTGAGCCGCCCGGCTGTTTGGTTTTCGAGGCATCGTCCTGCGCCTGGACTCCTTCGCCAAGATGCTTTGCCCGGGCTTCCGCCTGGGCTGGGTCACCGGCCCCAAGCACTTCGTAGAGGCCGGAGGGCCGCTTTCGTTGGGCTTCCTGGTGATGTGCGGATAGCTTCTTTTGGTAAATTTTTACTTTGGCCTCAGGCCAGTCAATGCTCAGTTCTCAGAGGAGCATCCTTGGCTCATTCTGATTTTGACATAGCGGCTTGATTTTACATTGACCTCACGTTTACCATGACCACACAAAAGCAGTCACGTCAGTTCACCTGGGCGGGAGACGAGCTTTGTGGACAGGTTGCAAGTCGATCAGCCACTGATAGCAGGGGTCATTCGCCTAATTTGGAAAATTCAGACATGGGAGTCCTTTTTTCGAGGCCTACGAGAAGCTGTGCTACGTGTCCAGTCAGCACGGGAGCTCGCTGGCCATGGTTTGCCTGGGCAAGCTGCTGGCGCACTGGGGCACCGAAGGTCTCAAGGCCGGAAAGGACCTGAAAGGAATCAAAGAGAGAAGTGTACAGCTTGGATAAACCCGGCTCCTCTCAAGCTGTAGCTTCCCGGCTCTCACGGTCCAAGGGCGTTGAAAACCAGTGAATTGTGATTGAAAGCCGTTGCATTGTGGCCTGATCCAAAGTCCAAAACCAACACCGACATGAACTTGCAATGTGGCCTTCCGACCAACATGTTTGCAGATCGAATGTTCAGTACTCTAGGCATTGCTTGCTTCTATGTCTGAAGTCCTGGACGGACTAATGCCCATGACTTCCTGATGTCTGGATTTCTTTCTATCTTGGGCATGTCCGGGCACGCGTGTGGCAATCTGATGCAGGGTACAGCACGCTCCCCTGTCAGGTGACAGCCACTGGAAAGCCCTGTTGTCACTTTCTAGTTTCAGGTTGTCCTGCAAGTTGATCACACGAGTCGGATGCCTTGTCCCTGGCATGCGGGAGCGCTCGTCTCCTTGGCAGCTTTGCTTGAGAGTCTTACGGTACCAAGCTGTGTGGCTTTTTGATGGGAGGCGCAGATGGTTCGCCTGCAGCTGGGCCTGCGCCGGAAGTGCCGGGCCCTTCTCCGCGCCTGCGAGGTGGGGATGGGAGGAGAGCGGGACAGCGTGGCACGGTGATTTTTTTGCATGGCTCTTGCAAAGTACGCTGTGCCAGTCTTGATGCTGTGCATCTCGCATGGGAGGTTGAGTCTTGCAGCATGTTCGCAATACAGCAGGAACAACCACGTAGTGAGATTTCAGGAACAAGCGTGGGGACTCGGCCTATAAAACCCAAGAGAGGCACAGATTGCTCGGAAGCAGCGGCACCCAACCCTGTGTGGTGTACTTTGCCATCGAATGCTCCTGCTTCACAGGTTGTATGCCTGGCCGTTAGTTGTTTCTGGTTTTGCTTGACTGTTTGGTAGGCCGGACTGGTGCAAAAATAGAGAACACATGCACACACCCACACACAATTTACAAACCACACCTCAGGCATACGTTGGGCGTGGTATGAAGTAGAACACGGTGCGGAGGCTCACCTGGCTGGGCTGTGCACCTGGAGCTCCCCGCAGGCGTCTCGGAGCCCATGGGAAGGGCCAAGCTGGAGTCTTCAAGTCCTTAAATCTCATTGCGTACAGGTCGTACGACTTTTGATGGGCCAAATTTGCGACTTTGTGCGTTCGGACGGTTTGACCAAATTTATTGCCCAAGAACGGCTCGGTTTGTGTCTCGACCTTGCACGTGGCCTTGCAGGCCGGCATGTTCCTTTGGCTGAAGCTGCTGCACCCGCGAAGCTTCACCCACAAGGAACTCATGGATAGCCGGGATCCCAGGAGCCACCCCTGCCAGGGATGGGGTCCTTTGCCGGTTGGCTCACTAGTTTCTTACTTGCCGCACTGAGTCATTCTGGTGTGTATTGGTCATGCCTGATGTGGTTTGGGAGTGCTCCAACATTTCAAGTGACCCATCGAAGAACGCACATATACAGAAAAACGCGCTGTTACAGACATTGTGCATTGTTGCGTTGGTTTGTCAACGTTGACAGCATGATGAATTTGTGTTGAAGTGTTGGTTGACAGTTCGCCGGGATCATGTAAGAAGAACAGAACCTGAACTGAATGATGTCGGAGTTGGGCCAGCAACGCATGCAAATATGCAGTGCATGTCTATTGGTATTTGACGTGGCCACTGCAAATGTATTTTTCACGGAGATGGCCTGATAAATGCGAGAAAGTAAAACCAAGGAGGTAATTCATATTTAGGTTGGCAGCCTGGCTTTCTATGTGCCGCGGCGAGGGTTGGGAGGGTCAGTCAACATTTGCCTTGCCCGTTGCGCTGCCTACACACACTAGGAGACATAGCGGTTTGCGGAAATCACGTTTTCAGCCTGAAATCTCGAAAACACTCATCCCTCAAAAAGGCTTCCAAATGTCTTGGCTCCCTCGGTGTCAGGGTAGAATGAAAGTCAGGTGTGGGTTGCCCCAAAACGCGAACTGGTTAGCCTTGCCCCAAAACAAGAACGGAGCCCATCTTCCCGTCGAGGCCTTCGGCGGCACCAGGTGGTGCCAATGCCCGGGGCTTTCTGCGCCGCGCGGCGAGGCTTGGATCTGTTCGATCGACAGACTGATCGAGATCACGCCATGGCCGCCGAGAGTGTCTGAACAACGAGGCTCATGACGTATGCTGATGACAGATGCGCAGGTCTCAATTTGTCAAATCCCCTACGGGGATGCCAAGGCGATCTATTTTTGCTTGTTGGATGAGGAATGCATGCTGTATGCCAACTTATGAGTATATAAATCGAAGATCCCCCCTGGTGTTAGATGCATGCCAGACAGTATGGCGTGGCAAACCTGGCCTGGCTAGCTTTGGTACAGACTCAATGTTAGCCTCTGTGTACAAGAGTGGGCGTCGGCAAGTTTCAAGATGTGATACTTGAGGATCGGGCGCCAAGGCGTTTGAACCAAACTCAAGGCGACCTTTTGACGTATTTCCAGTTTTCCAGTTTTGGTCAACGTTCCATGGACTCAAAAGGTCAACTCTTTGTTGGCAAGGGCCCGAAGCCACATCCACGCAGCTGTTTAGGCTTGAGTTGGGCCAGGGCCTCGGTACTATGACATGGGACTTTACTGTGGAGGTGTTTCTCAATGCAGATGCCTTGGCAACTCTTAGATCAACTCGTTGGTCGTATGGGAATCCCCAGCCTTTCCCCAACGCATCATGATTAGCCTGTTTCTGGCAAGGCTTGTTCTGGAAGGCTCCTTTTCAGCTTTTGCTTTGTGCCGCTTCCTTGCAGCCATGCTTCCCCAGCAGGACCGAGCGCTAGCACATTGCCAGATACTCCGCACACAGGCCTCACGTGGCCATGTCGAACTTTCCAGAGGCGCTTTCTTTCGCAAAAATGTGTGTTTTGACCAATAGACGCATAGAACACATAGAGACAGCATAGCCACGCTTGGCGCTCACCAGGACTTGGAGTCGGTGCCCCTGGTGGACACCCGGAACCTGGGGCTCTCGGAGGGCCAGCTGCTGCCGGCTCAATTCGCCGTGCGCACGGGCTGCCTACGGCGCCTGGTGCAGCAGCTCTTCCTGCATCACGTGAACCCCAGGCGACGGCCGAAGGAAAGGGAAGGAAGGGGTAGGGCCTTCGAAACCAATCTTGAACCAACCAACACAAAGCCAATAGCTGCACTGGACCATTCTGAAATCACAGCCATCGCTCGAGCATTTTGGGGAGGGAAGCTCGAGTCAGGGATGTGGTGGCGAGGGCTGGTTGCAATTTTCATCAAGCTCCATTGTACTATTGGCGAGTCATTTGACACTTTTGGTTGTGTGTTTGTGTTCGCGCGTGAGAGTAGCAATCTTGTTTGCATGGTGTGTGTTTTTAGTGTAGCATGCCAGGGTCACAAGTATAAGAGCAAACTTTGTGACTGTTTGTTCTGGGTTTCATGAAGTAGTTCAAAGTTAGAGCCAGCATGCCCTTGATAAGCCGTCTTATTCTTTTGACGTGCATTTGCATTGGGGTCGCTTGTTTGCTTGGAAATCATCAGGGCAAGCAGGCGTTCATAACCGCCATGTGGGAGGTGGGCCATGACCAGTGTGTCTTCCAACGTGAGCTTTTCAAAACCACACCCTCGCCAAACTGGGCAATGGCTAGGGCTCTCGCGAACTTGACAGAGGGAAAGCAGTCAGGGATAGCCGGATAGCCCATGCCGAAGGCCACCGGAGCCTTGCTGCCAGGTTCGCCAAAAACGCAGAGCTCGCATGCCGGGGCGCGGTGTTTCTCTTGCTATGCGCCATCCCAGTGATCATTCCCCATGGCGTGTCAGACCTGCGGGACACCATCATTCAGTGCCTTTGCCAGGGAAAAGCAAACAAAACGTGCCACTGATATCAAACAAGCACCCCAGAGACCCAGACTGGGAGGAAAAGGCAGGAAATCTGGAGCGCAGAAATGGTGCCTACAACCAAGAGAGTATTCAAATTATGAGGCGGCGTGGCAAGCCTCCAAGCACTTTATTTCAAATTCTCGATGGTTGCATTTGTTCAGGATTGGAAGAGGTTGCTGGGGCGGTTGGCGTCAATCCCCAACTACTGTTATCACGGCAAGGACAGAACCAGAATCAGAGATTCAGATTGGCCGCCGCTACAATTTTCCATGTCAGAATTTGTATCGATAGGTAGTCTTGCTTTGCGGCCGTGGCCCCAAATGCTTGGTCTTAAAGCAGTGTCTATCACGCCACCCTGCCCCGCTCTGGGAGGTTTGCCATGTCTGCTCCAGGTACGGCATTTACAACAGCAGTGTGTGTTGCTTCATCGTCTTCAACATGGGCCGAACTGTGGGCCAGGCCTTGGATATTGCCATTTCTGGGATCAAGGGCACAGTGCTTGCGGCGGCCATGGGCTGGATGTTGTACACAATCAGCCCGAGCGGCTACACCACCGGCGAAACGTCGGATCCACTGGTGTTTTGGCTGGGCCTCGGCCTCGGCGTCATCTATGTGTCTCACCTGAGTCGGCAAAATTTGGTCATTGGTTTGATTGCTTTTGCAGGGATTGCTTCGTTTCCACAAGCTAGCGTCTGTCTACTTGATGGCTTCTCACTGAGGTGTGCTTGGTGATGCTGCTGAATTTTCACCTCTCCTTGCAGATGTTCGCTATCTCCGGCTTTGCTGGCCTGTGGATGACCTTCCTTAACCCTGAGGTCCAGGGACAGGTGCGGTAGCCAAAGCGAGGATGAGTTCTTTGCGTGTTTTTCCCCCTTTTGATGATATAGACGATATAATTACATTGACTTGAGTCGTTCAAAGCTAAACTTTCGTCGAACTTCCCAGCTTTGATTTGTCCTTTTTGTTCTGTGGAGCAGGGATGGAACCAACATGCAGTAGATGATATGGTACGCAACCCAGGCTGAGTGCCGGACAGCAAGTGACAAACACAGGGTCTTTCATATTCAACAGCTTTTGTTCTCAGC
>CAUJNA010003222.1:117500-120000 GCA_963377175.1 Effrenium voratum
TTTTTTTGGTCTTTTTTTGTTGTGTGTGTGTGTGTTTGTTTGTTTGTTTGTTTGTTTGTTTGTTTGTTTGTTTGTTTGTGTGTGTGTGTGTGTGTCTGTGTGTGTGTGTTTGTGTGTGTGTGTGTGTTTGTTTGTGTGCGTCGATGTTGGATGTCGAAGCAGTTTGGGGGTACTTGTGTGTGTGTGTGTGCGTGTGTGTGTGCATTGCACGAGTGGTGCAAATCCGCACGGCCAACGCATATTACTAAGTTTCGGTGTGTTTTGCTGGAATGGCACCGATGGTGCCCCTTTCGATCATGTTTTTGCAGCTCTCCAGCGTTCATCCCTCCATCGGTTCATTGCATGAGTTTCGCTGCAAGTTGTCTGAGTTTTCCTCCCAAGTCGATCAAGGAACCTCAGCAGAATGGGACACACATCTCCAGCGACTCGAGTCATGGTTTCAGTGTCGCAAAGGATATTGGTTCCATGCTCCTCTATATACATTTGCTGTCCTGTTTGCTAGTGGCTACGTTGTATTTGGGGTGCCCTTTGGCCATGTTAAGTCTCGTGATCTTGCCTGGTGCTTGAGAGCAGAATGACGTCACCACTTCAGAATTTGTTTTGGGTCCTAATTGAACTTTTCTTAGGGTCAGCGTGCGTAGCTTGATTGTGCCCACGGCACCTGAACCGGAGGTCTTACATGCAATGGACCAGACCTGCGCCCGGGTTTATGCTGCTTGGTTTCTCTATGGGACAAGAGTCAGTTCCGGCAGTTCATGTGAGTACTTCGACAGTATTGGGTTCTGGTGTTGCAGTTGAAATCGACATCTCCAGTACAACAACCTATCCTGCTTTTAGGCCATTTGCCTGACGTGTTCAGTCAGAGAGTCATGATCATTTGCCAACGTTGTTGTAAGCTCATGTTGGGAGCCATGGCACAGATCATTCAACGACTGAGAGTCTCTAAGGCGAAGCCGAATACAAGCAGCTGGCATATAGCTCATGGCTTGCATGGGGCCAGCAAGACAATGGCATGCTTCCCACTGGTACAACTTCTGCATGTGAATGTTGCCGACTTGTGTGATATCTGAAATTGTTCAATTAAGGCCGTGCCACTTTGTTTGTCGGAAAGTTAGAACTTCCGATCGGGATGGTGCCAGTTGTTGGCGCTGCATCCAGGAAGGAAGCAAACAAAGACTCGATGCGTCGATGAGGTAAGTGTTTGCCATTATGCAGGTATGTTTAGGACCTTCGGAGAAAAGAGATCCGGCATGTCCCGAGCATGTCTGAAGGCATCCACGACCACTCCTTACCTGCCTTTTTCCTAGTGGCGTGCGCACACCAGCAAGTGGTCGAGTTTTGCTACACGCAATTTTTCGAAAGATACGTCTTACATCGAGCAGGGAATCTAGGTGCAATCTTCAACTCCTAGCAGACCGGGCCGGAAGATTTTCATTCATTCTTCATTACATAGCAGATTGACTAAACTGTTGCTGGTGATGGCCGAAGTCCTGTGCTCACCCCCTGAGGCTCATAGAACCTGATCTTGGTTTGGACCATGTTGGCTGTCATATTAGTGAAACAAGCAAGCATGTGATTGATCCTGTTCACATTGTCGGCCAGCAACCGTCAACTTACAAAAGGCAAGAGCGTCAACTGGCTGTTGCCACATTTGCATGGTCAAATGTTCCGGATCCATCTTCATCATCTTCCCTTGAATCTTGTTTTCAGTTTCCAAACAAGCTGCTCTTTCGGCAGGATGTTTTACTTCCGGCCATTTTTGTGTGGCTTCGCCTCGAGGATCTGGCATTCAACGCCTGGACGGTGTCCGCCGGCGAGGAGGCTGCGGGCCTCAACGCCCTGCTTATGCGCCAGGCCCGGGCTCGGCCGTGAGCGATCCCAAGCAGACCTCTCGTTTGAGGTCGCACGGAAAGGAGTCTCAAGGAGCCACGTGGTGGGATCCGGATTCGGGACAGCCCCGGTGAGATGTTGCGCAACCTTCATCAAAGGAGTTGTTATTTAAGCGGGGTTTCTTCCGCTGTTGCCTCTTTGTGCTTGGCATTCAGAAAAAAAAGGAACGCACCATGCAGGGAATGAGGCTTGCCCGCGGTCACACCCATTGGCCCTCAACACCCGAAGGCCACTATATAGGTACTTGACACAACCTTTGTCACAGGCAAGCCTCAATCAACGTCCTTTGTTCTGTAAAACCAAGTTGAATATGCGAACTCTTGCAGCATTGGACCTCATTTGGACCTTGCAACAAAGCACAATGATGTCAATTATTCCAGCCTTTGCACATTTCTTGGCAAGAACTCGACAGCTGGTAATAAGCCCTAAACTCCGCTGACCGTGCAGAGCGCCCTGAGGCCAACCAAAGTCTGAAACTTCAATCTAGAAGACCAACGCTTAAACCCGAAGCTCTATCGACTCTTGTTTTCCTGCTCATGCTTGCACCGTGTTCCCAGATAGTAGAAAAAGGCACAGCTGTGAGTCCATTCTAGCCTAGGGTGTCAGGTGT
>CAUJNA010003222.1:124979-132479 GCA_963377175.1 Effrenium voratum
ACACACCCACACACCCACACACCCACACACCCACACACCCACACACCCACCCACCCACCCACCCACCCACCCACCCACCCACCCACCCACCCACCCACCCACCCACCCACCCACCCACCCACCCACCCACCCACCCACCCACCCACCCACCCACACACCCACACACCCACACACCCACACACCCACACACCCACACACCCACACACCCACACACCCACACACCCACACACCCACACACCCACACACCCCACACACCCACACACCCACACACCCACACACCCACACACCCACACACCCACACACCCACACACCCACACACCCAACCACCCACACACCCACACACCCACACACACACACCCACACACCCACACACCCACACACCCACACACCCACACACCCACACACCCACACACCCACACCCACACCCACACCCACACCCACACCCACACGCACACGCACACGCACACCCACACGCACACGCACACGCGCACGCGCACGCGCACGCACACGCACACGCACACGTTCATAGTACGGGCCGCTTTGTATTCATGCGAGCCAGGATGAAACCACCTTGTGATTTGAGACACACGTAGGGATGTTTGTCTATGTCTTCCCCGGGCTTTCACAACCATTGCAAGGGTTCCATTGAGACTGCAATGATCGTTCCCAACTGCCAGTTTTTTCTCGTGGTACGAGCTAACACCGCACCGCTGATTCTCCCCTTGTAAGTGCGACAACTCCAGTTTACAATGTTCTCCGACTGGTTGCCTGTGAACAAGGCTCATACTCTTGTACGCTAGGTCTCCTGTCCTACTTTCTCTGCTTCGCCATCGGCTACTTCGGGTTTGGCGAATACATCCCCGCACGGTCTTCTGCCATTGCTGCGACCTGCCCCCTGCTGTTTTCAATGTATGTGGCTTGGCGAAAGCACATGTTTGCGGCAGACAGAGACATGAGGAGTTGCATTGGACGAACATGTGCTCGGCAATCATCTCCAGGATGTTGTTTGAATTTTGCGTTTCAGAATTTGGTTGCTGGATTCACCGCAGGTGTGCCAGATGTGTATGTGGTCGTGTGCGTGTCATCAGAAGCTTGCCTGGGGCTGACGGACCGCAATCAAAAGACTTGGAGGGAACCTTCGGATGTGTTTTGGTTGAGGTTGGCTCGGCCGTTCTGAACGACTTGAACCGCATCCAGGGCTTGATGATCGGCAACGTTGTGGCCCGCCTCGCGCGGGGCTTTGTGGATGCTGAGCTGGCAGAATCACGAAGTTGTTCGGAGCAGGCTGAAGTCACTTCTCCTTCAGCCTGGTGGGCCTTTTTCACACCTTACAACACGAGGGCTTAGCAAATACTAGGGTTTTCTTCTTTTCATTTTCACACACCCAGTCCAAGAAGTCAGGATAGTTGCAACATCGAAGATTTGGCGCTGCATGCCGTGATCACGTTCCTTTGGGTCTTCGCCGGCCTGTTCACCTACTTTCACTCTCGTGCCTTTGATGTGAAGATATGTGAAGGCGTATCTCTGACTTTGAGCCACACCACTTTTTGTGTTCACCTTGGAACATGCTTCATGCGGCTTCATGTATTTGATGGAGATCGAGAATTACAGTAGCTTTGGGTTTGCCTCTCAAAGCACCAGCCATGGGCCGGCCAAAGAAAAGAGGTAAGCTGTCAAAGATGGCAGCCCTGGATTTCCTGGACTCAGGAGGTTCAAATTATTGTAAGGGTCGTGTTGGGTTTACAGATGCACCTCAGTCGGGCACTCGGATGCTTTGTTGGTCAGCTGAGCAACAACTCTAGCATCACCCACCCGCTCAGTTTTTTTTCCTTTTTTTTTTCCGTTGATCCATCCAAGCTGCTGCTGTCCTTCATGTTGCATTGTAAGGTTGATTTTGAGGCCGGTAAACTCATTCTGGTCTGGAATATGGTGGGGGTGAAGCTTGAGTGGGCCGGGCTGTGGGTCGGTTTGGGGTTGGCTTCGGCTTGCATAGGGGGTGGTATTGGGCTCAGTGATGGCGTAGAAAGGTCACATTCGGGTGGGCTTGGGGTGGGTCTAGGCCTGATTTGTTTGAGTTTTGAATCTGGTTTAAAGCAGAGGGTTCGAGTTTTCTTGTTGCAGGAAGGGCTTTCCAACCCATAGCAAGGGCTACGTGGTGTGCATTGCTTGCCTAGTTTTGCTTCTCTCACGTGAGTGATGTTACACACACACACACAGACACTGTCGTTTCACATAAAAGATTTGAAGGCGGGACTTTCCGAAACAAAACAAATGGTTTATGCTTCCGGGGTTGCCAGTCAGTTTTCATCTTGCCTCAGCCTTTGAGGCCAGTACTCAACTGTGGGCTGTTTGGCTGCAGCTTTCGGGGCGTCCACGTTGCTGGACGTCTCCTGCAACCACCCGGCTGCCTGGCTTCCTGGTTTCCGTTGAGTGGAGGGTCTTGATGCCCAAAGTTTTGATCAAAGGACTGATCTCGCTGTGAACAGCCTTGACGAAACAGGCAATTGCCCTTCCCAGAAATCGCCTTGAGCAACGGTCATTATCATAAATCCAGTGTTGAGGCTACTGACAATAGAAAACACCAGCAAACTCCCTAATGCCCGATGAAAGCTGCAATCGTCAATACCCCTGCATTACCTGGGCTATCCTGGGCTTTCCTGGGCTATAGCCTTCCAACACATGCTGTGCAGGCAAAAGCTTCAGGAGGGAGTGCTATGGATACCCTCCGGCTTGGGATCTCAAGTTTGTTCCAACAGCCCACGTCAGGTGAAATCCTCCTTGCGAGTAGTTTGGCATGGTCAAGCCTGGTCAAGCCACCTTTTTCATGATGCACATGCAACCCATCAACACATCCAACTCGCTAATGCAAGTGTCACTTGTTCCCATGGTGGCGGTTTGGGAGGTAGAAGTGCACGTGCACCGGCAGGGACACTCAAGGAAGAACACCCCGACACAAGTGGGGGTGCCTTTTGGATTGCTCTGCTTTTGCAGAGGAGGTGCAGCGAGATCTTGCATGTCCTTAACATTACTCGGGGAATCTCGTTGAAGCAGGACAGTCAGCAAACTGATTGGCTCTGCGTGATTGATGAATTGTTCGCTGATTGGCAAGAAAGATGACACATATCTTCTGCTCCAGGATAATGAGGCATCAGGTCGTTAATGAGTAGCATGGTTGTCCGTAGCTACCGCAACCTACATTCAGTTGTAGGAGGATTCCTACTTTGTTGAAGGAGTTTGCTTCCTCTTCCGGAAAGCATTGAACGCGTGAATGTCAATTTAGGGTAACTCTTGCCTCGACTTTGCTGGTTATGACTTTCCATTTCCGTGGGATGCATTGTTTTAGTGTGTTGTAGATAACTTTCTCAACAGACCTCTTGTAGAAGCCCACCCACCAGCTGAGCTTGCCACACATATGCAACCGAGGAGAAGGTTGGAAAGGTGGACACCTTCGATGCACTGATGATGAACTGCGTGGCGGTGGTGGTGACCATGCCTCTCGGCTTCCAAGCATAGATCCCCTGTCATACAAGCGCAACAAACCAAAAGGTCCTGGCAGCCACGTGGCTGTGCAAGAGCAGAAGGTCCAATGCAAATATTGTAGTACCCTTTCCAAAACGCATAATCTGAAGGTTCCTGCTTTCAGGCGAGCATCATCCTCGTGAAGGAAGCCGCGTCATTAGGGTTTGCGGTGTGTATCGTGGAAAGTCAGTTCTAGCACCAAGGATTTGGGACATTCTGCTGCAGTCCGCTCGCGCCTCCGACCTTGCCTTCAAATACCTGGATGACTGCTGCTTTGACGGCAAGACTGTGAGGGGTTGAGGTAATGTTGCTCAAGCAGAGAAGGGAGAAGCAACAAGCTCAGCCTTGGCGCTGCATTCTCTCTTGTCAAGACAACAGTTTCGATTCTTAGTTCTTTGGGGTTGACAGGCCGAGGTGACGCAAACAGCACGGTAATTAGAGTAGCCTAGAGTGGCATGAAGTGGCATGGAGTGCCATGGATTGGCATAGAGTGACACCGCCCCTGGTGAGGCAATCAGCACAGATATGCCGACGCGGCGGTTGAGCAAGTTCCTCTGCCATGAAACTAAAGTGTTTGCACGGAGTCCTCTCCCCAGCGTCCCTGCTCACACTTTCTCTCCTTCTCTCTCTCGCTTTCTCTCCTTCTCACACTTCTTCTCTCTTTCTCCCTTTCTCCCTTTCTCCCCGACTCCCTGTTTCCCTTTCTCCCTTGTGCCTGTCTCTTTCTTTTCTTTCTGTTTATTCTTTCTCTCTTTTCTTTCTGCCTGTCTTTCTGTTTTCCCCAGATAGCTGAAAGCTATAGGGGTTCTAACTTCTAGTAAAGAAGGGAAAGTGATTTGCGAGATTGAAGGCCGGGTGTTGGGGGGCATGCAGTTTGGGGTGCTGGTGGAGGTGCTGTTTTGCGAGCTTGACGGCCGGGTGCTAGGGGCTATGCAGTTTGCAGTGCTGCCGGGTGCTAGGGGGCATGCAGTTTGAATTTGGTTTTGGTGGAGGTGCTGTTTTGCGAGAATGACGGCCAAGCGCTAGGGGTCATGTAGTTTGGGGTGCTGGTGGAGGTGCTGTTTTGCGAGATTGACGGCCGGGTGCTGCAGTTTCAGGTGTTGGTGGAGGCGCCGCTTTGCGAGATTGACGGCCGGGTGCTAGGGGGCATGTAGTTTGGAGTGCTGGTGGAGGTGCTGTTTTGCGAGATTGACGGCGGGTTGCTAGGGGGCATGCAGTTTCGGGCGCTGGTGGAGGTGCCGCTTTGCGAGATAGGGGGCATGTAGTTGGGAGTGTTGGTGGAGGTGCTGTCTTGCCAGATTGACGGCTGGGCGCTACGGGTCATGCAGTTTCGTGTGCTGGTGGAGGTGCCGCTGTGCGAGATAGGGGGCATGTAGTATGGAGCGCTGGTGGAGGTGTTGTTTTGCGAGATTGACGGACGGGTGCTCGGGGGCATGCAGTTTCGGGTGGGAGGTGCCGCTTTGCGAGATAGGGGGCATGTAGTTTGGAGTGTTGGTGGAGGTGCTGTTTTGCGAGATTGACGGACGGGTGCTAGGGGTCATGCAGTTTCGGGTGCTGGTGGAGGCGCCGCTTTGCGAAGCTGACGGCCGGGTGCTAGGGGGCAAGTAGTTTGGAGTGCTGGTGGAGGTGCTGCTTTGCGAGATTGACGGCGGGTTGCTAGGGGGCATGCAGTTTCGGGCGCTGGTGGAGGTGCCGCTTTGCGAGATAGGAGGCATGTAGTTTGGAGTGTTGGCGGAGGTGCTGTTTTGCGAGATTGACGGACGGGTGCTAGGGGGCACGCAGTTTCGTTTGCGAAACTGACGGCCGGGTGCTAGGGGGCATGCAGTTTGCAGTGCTGAGTAAGGTGCTGGTGCCTGTGCTGTTTAAGGCGCTGATGGACACTCGTTTGAGGTGCTGGTGATGGTGCAGGCGTATTAGTTTGGGGAGCTGATGCAGTTTTGGGGTACTGTTTGGGGTCATGTTTGAGGTGCTGCTAACGTTGTGGGCGCAATTTTCGGAGATTGCCGGCAGGTGCTAGGGGGCGTGCAGTTTGGGGTGGTGGTGCAGGTGCTGTTTAGTGTTGCTGTTGGAGGTGCTGCTGACCGCGTGGGCGTATTTCCCAGATAACTGGAAACCATAGACTTCTAATGAAGAAGGGAAATGGTTTTGCAAGATAGGAGCTGGGGGGCATGCGCTTTGGGGTACCTGGCGCAGGTGCGGTTTTGGGTGCTGTTCGGTTCAGGTGCTGGTGACAGTGCGTGACGGCAGGGTGCTCGGGGCGCTGGCGCGGTGCTGCGTTGGGGTGCTATTGGGATGCTGTTTTTGGGTGTTGGGTGATGGTGCGTGCTAGGGCGGGTGCTGTTTGGGGTATCGTGGTTGTCGCAGCATCATGATGCTGGCCGCAGCGTCATGATGCTGGCCGCAGCATCATGATGCTGTCATCAGCATCATGATGCTGTTGAACCGATTCGGACGTTGCTGCTGCTCTAACTGTCGCGCGTAATGGTTCGTGGCTGGTGTGTCAGCATGATGTTGTCAACCACGTTATGATGCTGCTGCGATCGCTGCAATGCCGCGTTCTGGTTTGTGGGTGTGGCGGCGGGCATAATGCCTGTCAACATCAGGGTGATGCTGAATTTCATTACACTGTCGCAAGATGATTCGTGGCTGTGGTGTCATCAGGCTGCTGCCTTTGCCATCACCATGATGCTGTGAGCATCATCACGATGCTGTCCGCATCATCATCATGCTGTCGAACACATGAGGACGTCGTCTCTGCCTGTTTTCTGCTAGATATGTAGCGCGGAGTCGTTCGTGGCTGGTGTAGCAGCTAATCGTTTTGCTGCTGGACTCACTAGGGCGTTGTCTGCGCGTCTATGTAGCGCACTATGCTGAGTAGCTGTGGTATTTTCATGATGCTGTCAACATCATCAAGATGCTGTCAACATCATCATCATCATCATCATCATCATCATCATCATCATCATCATCATCATCATCATCATCATGCCGCGGGAACCATTATGGTGCTGCGTCATGGTTCGTAGCCGTGGTGTGCTATCTGGGGTCTATGCTGGTGTTTTTTCTTTGTATATTTCCTTCTAGTGGGCACAGAGGCTGCCTAGAGCCCAGCTCTGGGTGCTAGGCCCTGAGTGAATGCGGGATGTGAACGTGCTAAACTTTGTCTTGAAGGCGCATTTGGCTGACGTGCCAGATCGAGAAAGCTCTATGAAGGGCCTAGGGTCCTTGGCGCCCGATGGAATTAGATGCAGACACGGTGACGGTTTTGCTGCACTTGGCCGGAAAATGCTTGTTGAGCCCGGGCGTGTTGCCCCCGCGCCCAGCAGGCAAACAACCAAATGCAACATTCGGTTGCCTCTTTGATTCGGTAGCAACGGGCACCCTACTATGGAGAGAAAGGTGTCTACGGAACTTCTAGCCATTGAAAGATGCTGGTTGCAACCGATTGAGGCTATGCTTCGGCATTAGAGACTCAGCCGCATGTCGCTTTGCGTCTCCGGGTTTGCCACAGCCAAGGCTGGGAGGAGATGCTGCTGAGTTTCAAGAACCTCCTCGATCCCAACACCGACACCGTGGCCTTCCACTCAGCCACCGCACGCCAGCTACTGCTACAGGCGGAGCAGATGAGCCCGGCTCTAAGAACGGGGGCTCAGCAATGACCTGTGTACTTCTCGAGAGGGGGTGTGTAGCATGGTAGGGGGGAAATTGAATTGAGCACCAGGCTGCAAGGCAATTGTCATGCAATCAGAGCACCAATCCTTTTGAGACAAACCCACACTTTACACACGGATTGCTTCCATCTGCAAATGTGGCGATCTCTGGTTGCAACGGCGTTTTGCATTGGTCAATCCTAACAGTAGGGGGCAAGCCTTGTAAACTTGCCATCCTTTTACCTCCTCTTGGACAACCTGGCAAGATACACTGAACAAGATGTTGAAGCCAACCTGCAATAACTCGTCCAGCAGCCCTTCAAGGCGATTA
>CAUJNA010003222.1:137479-219979 GCA_963377175.1 Effrenium voratum
ACACACACACACACACACACACACACACACACACACACACACACACACACACACACACACACACACACACACACACACACACACACACACACACACACACACACACACACACACACACAGACACACACACACACACACACACACACACACACACACACACACACACACACACACACACTCACGCACACACACACTCACACACACACACACACACACACACACACACACACACACACACACACACACACACACACACACACACACACACACACACACACACACACACACACACACACACACACACACACACACACCACACACACACACACACACACACACACACGGACGCACACACACACACACACACACACACACGGACGCACACACACGGACGCACACACACACGGACGCACACACACACACACACACGCACACACGGACGCACACACACGGACGCACGGACACACGGACGCACACACACACACACGGACGCACACACACGAACGCGCACACACACGGACGCACACACCCACACACGCACACACACGGACGCACACACACACACACACACACGCACACACGGACGCACACACACGGACGCACACACACGGACGCACACACACACACACACGCACACACACGGACGCACAGGGACACACACACACACGCACACACGGACGCACACACACGGACGCACACACACACACACACACGGACGCGCACACACACGGACGCACACACACACACGGACGCACACACACACGGAAACACACACACACACACACACGAACGCACACACACACACACACACACGCACGGACGCACACACACGGACGCACACACACGGACGCACACACACACACACACACACACACACACGCACACACACACACGGACGCACACACACGGACGCACACACACGGACGCACACACACGGACGCACACACACACAGACACACACACGCACACACACGGACGCACACACACGGACGCGCACACACGGACGCACACACCTGGACGCACACACACACACACACGCACACACACGGACGCACACACACGGACGCACACACACGGACGCACACACACGGACGCACACACACGGACGCACACACACACACACACACACGCACGCACACACACGGACGCACACACACACGGACGCACACACACACACACGCACACACACACACACACGGACGCACACACGCACACACACACACACACACACACACACGCACACACACGGACGCACACACACGGACGCACACACACACGGACGCACACACACACAAACACGGACGCACACACACGGACGCACACACACGGACGCACACACACGGACGCACACACACGGACGCACAGACACGGACGCATACACACACACACACACGGACGCACACACACGGACGCACACACACACACACACACACACACACACACACACACGCACACACGCACACACACGGACGCACACACACACACACGGACGCACACACACGGACACACACACGGACGCACACACACGGACACACACACACACACACACGCACACGCACACGCACACGCACACGCACACGCACACGCACACACACGGACGCACACACACACACACACACACACACACACGGACGCACACACACACACGGACGCACACACACGAACGCACACACACGGACGCACGCACACGGACGCACACACACGGACGCACACACACGGACGCACACACACGGACGCACACACACGGACGCACACACACGGACGCACACATACGGACGCACACACACACACACACGGACGCACACACACACACACACACACACGGACGCACACACATGGACGCACACACACACACACACGGACGCACACACACGGATGCACACACACACGGACGCACACACACACACACACGGATGCACACACACACGGACGCACACACACACACACACACACGGACGCACACACACACACACACGCCATGTCGGACAGGCCGTGGGTAAACACACTTACCTCTCGAGAGGCTTCACTAGCCGAGATGAAAAGGTTGGAAAAACCTGCAACTGCTGAAATTGCTTGACAAATCACAATGCAGAACAGAAACCGGGAAGCAACAGCGAACAGGACAGAAAAACCGTCAGGAAAAAGAAGGAAAGGCAGGTACGTCCAGCTGGCCAAGCTGGATATCCCACTTCACTGGTAGCTTCGTTGGACACAGTCCCAGTGAAGTGCTGTGTCCCCCTGCTTAACGTCCGTGTTCCAGGATGGTTCACACACACAAGGCCCCGAGTGGGGCGAGCTCACTTGTGCAAGGCCCATTGAGTCTTGCTAAGCGAACGGAGGAGATCAATCTGCTCCTCAGTCCAGGGTTGCGGGGCTTCGGGGTCAGCCTCAGCAACGGTATCAGTCCTGGTTGATGGGGTAGCTTCGCGTTGTCCAGGGGTAGGTTTGGATGCTGTAGAGCGTGAGGAGGTCTTGTCAGCTCGTTTTTTTGTCAGGAGGAGGTTCATTGAGATCATCGGGGGGGGGGTCAGGGTCCTCCACGGTGAGAATGAGTGGAGCTTCCGGTGCAAAATCCGGACCCTCAGCGAACTCGCGAATGGTGGCGAAGCCTTGCTGGGCAATGCCGATGATGAGTTCAAAATCTTCAAGCAGCCGGCGTGCTGTGTCAAGATCCATAATCGCAAAAGGCTTTATGTCAAACAGCTGCGGTGTGAAAACAGGTCATGTGGGGATCTGCCGGTGGGCAAAGAGTGAAAAAGTGGGTGCAATCTTAAATAGTGGCAAGGGATTTTTCCTTCTTTCTGCAAGGTGAAACCGTGTTGGTGGTACAACCTCGTCAACAATGCGAGATCGTGATCTCGCTGAAACTCAGGAAAGGAAACCCGGCTGATCAGCGTGCGTCTGGAGTAATATCCAGATTCCTTGTGCATCATTGGTGCGGCCGATTTGATGGAGAGCATGTTGTGCTTCTCATACGAGGGGATGAAGGAGATGGTGCCGCACTCAAGGTCTAGTCGAAAACCCAAGAAATCCAGGGCGGCTTCTGTCTCCAAAATGATGTCTCCTCCATAGAAGTGTTCGTCGCACAAGATGTGGGCTGCCGGGGTCGAAAGCCATCTAGGAGTTGCGACCACGAGCCTGTTATCCACATAGCGGAGTAGGAGGGTGTCCTCAAAGGAGCGAGGTCCCGAAGTAGGATGGGTGTTGGCCCAAATTTGCTCGGCAACCGCAATTACCATCAGGCATAAAGCAGGGGATGCGGGGGATCCCATCGGGGCCCCGCGTGTTTGCCTGAAGGAACGGAAGCCGACAGAAAAGATCTGCATGTCAAGGGTAGCTTGGATGATTTCGGGGATGTCGTCAAGCCACAGAGTGCGTTGTGCCGGCTTGTGTCGGCGACGGCGTCCGTTGTAGACGCGGGTGGTGGAAGAGGTGTCAAGTGTGTCCACAGTGAGGTGTGTGGTGGTGGAATGTGGTTGCCGCTGTCGGTACCAAGTCAAAAGTAGACGCCAGGCTGCTAAGAAGCGGTCTTTGTCGATGGAAGTGAAGAAGCCGGAAAGGTCCTGGTTTCGACAGTCCAGAGGGGTGTGGCCGAGGCGGAGAAACTCATGCAAAGACCGCATGAGATCGAAGAGGTCGCCACCTGAAAATGCGTCTGGGCAGGCCGTGGCAACCATGCTATGAAGCAATTTGGCGAGAGCGTCAAGCATGGGTCGGAAGAAGGCGCCAACGAAGCTGATGATGGGTCGAGCAGTGGTCCAGTTCTTCTTCCTCTTGAGGAGGATGTAGGCAGTCGCTGGCCGTCCGAAGCCGGTCACGGCCCATATAGCGACCGCGGAATCTGCTGACAATGCTTTCTCGTTGCCGTTGATGGATCTCGATGGAGGGGACTCGCAAGGGAGCAAAGATGGCAGGATCCGTGAATGTGGCGTCCAGCATCTTGCCGTACACAGCGGGGCAATAGAGCATGAGTCGGGAGTCCGCATGATCTTCGCAATGGCGGACAAGGGGCTCCAGGGTTGCTAGAGCCTGTTGAACATGAGCATGTAGAAAGTACTGTGGTGCGTGAGGACGGTGGAGGTCGAAATGGAAATCGACAAGAGTGGAAAGGGTTGATGGATCGAGCGAGGGCAGGTTGTTGGTCCTGGCCCAGTGGTGAAACGCCTGAGTCAGACGATTCATTGGAGGAAAGAAGGAGTTCCGCATTGAGCCAGAAAGCATGCTGACTATGTCGGGGTCGAACAACTCATGAGTGTCGGAGCCGGAAAAAAGAAGGTGTCCCTCATGCTTCGGGAGGGATGGGTGTCGCTTGGCGAGGTCGGTACATGCGCAGGACGACTCGCCGAGACTCCAGGTTTGAGCTGCCTGGAGGTGTGAGAACAAGGCACTGGATAGTTTCCGGTGTGCCTTGAAAACGATGCGTGGTTGCGCCACATGAAACGGTAGAGCACTGCGGGTGGTGGATCTGATAAACCCGCGGAGCTGGGACAAAAGCAAAGTCCGAAAGGAGGGATGTGCGAAGAAAGGCGCAAGCATCGGTCTGGAGGGGCCGGGTGGGATAAGGCCCCGGAAGCGCAGGCTAGATCGAATGGCAGAGATGCATGCCTGGTGGTGTGGTTCAGGCAAGTGCGCAGCGATGCGATGAAGGATGTATAGGGCAGCGTGTGGGAAGTCCCTGCTCCGTATGTAACGGATGGCATCGAATCGTCGTAGGGTGTTGCTGCCAAGATCGCCCAAAAGGCGCCACAAATCCAGGCGGTTGCTCATACGCTTGGCAAGGAAAGCTTGTTGCAGAGCAATTGGTAGTCGTAGTCTGCGACGCTTCCGCCAAATGGTGGCAAAGCCCATGTGCCGGGATTGAGAAAAGTCCAATTGTCGTATGAAGCCAGCGCGTGGCCGAAAATGTCTCTCGATGAAGCCAAAATTGAGAGACGGTTGCAGTTCCTGAATGTAGAACTGCTCAGTAGCGAAGAGGTCGGTTGCTGGGACGGCAATGTGGATGGGCACTGAAGCGTAAAAGTGGAAAACATCGAAATGCGCCCACCATCGAACGGCCAGCTCGGCGTTGACCAAATGGTGTCGTTGAACCTGGAGTAGCTTGCGGAATCGGCTGTGATCCCGAGCCATGAGAGAGGTGCGAGTTGCACCGACATAGAAAAAGGTTTGCCATTTGGGATGGCTGGTGAATCTCAGATAAACCGCGGAAGGGACAAGCTGAGATGAGAAGCGGGGGAATCCAGGCCAAGTCGGGCAAGCAGGGCTTTCAGTTGGCCAGAGCCACACGAGAGATGGCAAACGTCAAGTAGCTGAAGCTGTGCGAGTAGCCAGGAATAAAAATGACGTGCGGTGACGTCGTCGGTTGGGAAGAACCGGAGAGTGAAACGGAGGACAGCGAGAAATTGGCGGCAATAGTGTTGCCAGAAATTGTGTTGCTTGGCTGTGCGTCGTTGTCGGTGTGCTGTTGAGAGTCACTGGTAAAAGTGGCTTGCAGCGGCCAGGATGCGGCCCAGGGCCGATGACCCTAGTTTGGATAGGGTTCGCACTGGTACGCCCCAGAGCACGGCGGCTCGTTCCAGTTGGGCTCTGGTGTCGGAGTCCAGTGTGTTGGCGCAGTCGTTAGACCAGCATTTTAGGGTCTGCCTGCTTTCTTTGCTGATCTTCTGGGAAGTGATCCATCGCTGGACTTTGGTGTCGGAAATGTCGGGTGGGAAGTTGCTGGTGAGCCATTGGCAAACGTGGGGAGGGGGTTGGAGCAGGTCGCAAGGCTCCTTCCAGGTGGGCGGGGAGGGGAGGGGAGAAGCCGCCGGGGTGCCGCCGTGGGTGGGGGGGGTCATGGGGGTGCCGCCGTGGGTGGGGGGGGCCGGGGGAGAAGGGGAGTCGTCCGGAGCGAGCGGGGAGGGGGAGGGCAGGGGAATCGTCAGGTAGTCAGCCGTGGCCGCTTCATGCCGAAGTCCAGAAGGGAGGCCTGAGAGGGGTCAGCCGGGCGTTTGCCGGATGAAGTGGGTGTAGGGGGAGGTGAAGGGGATGGTGCTTGCTGTGCGAGTTGGCTGTGTGCGACAGCAAGCTGTTGCTGGAGCTGGAGGATGGTGGCAGCTGAATCATGAAGCTGGGAACCACCAGCTGTTCCACTGTTCGTGCAGGAAGTTGAGGAGGGAAACTCGAGCGATGTCTTGTCCCTCAATTTCCCAATTGCCGGGTGAACGCAGTGTGCGTTATGACCTTGGGCAGGTCGTACCCTGCGACGCGGGTGGTGTCGTAGTGATCGTCGTCGGGGTTGAACTCTGCTGGTGTTGGGACTGAGTGGAGGGGGCGAAGAGCAGGAGGGGTGGTGGCCTTCGAGGCGGTGGAGGGAGGGGGCCGTGGGTGAAGTTGCCGGGGGGAGGAGGTGGAAAATGGGCGCCGCCGGGAGGAGGGGGGGGAAGGCCGGTGAACGGGGGCCGAGGGCCGAGGGGCGGTGGATGGAAGTGCGAAGTGGGGTGGCCGTGGGGTTGGCATGGAGTTGGAGGTGTAGTCGGTGGTGTCCAGGTCGTAGAGGAGCATCCATAGCAAGGTCCCAACAGGGCCCTGCACGGTTCCGGCCGTGTTGTTGCCGTACATGTTGCCATGGTGGTTGGATGCAGCGGGTGAAGGTTGTTGTGGAAAGTTTTGCCTATGGAGCATCGGAAACAAGCCTCGAGGGGGTTGGAAAGCCATGTGAAAACACAAGGGAAAGGGGCCAAGTTCGAACCAGAGGCTGGCAAACGGCAACCAAAAGGAAAGGGGCCAAGTTCGAACCAGAGGCTGGCAAACGGCAACCAAAAGGAAGGGTCGCACGGCAAACGATCGGTCACAGAAAAGGCAACAAAGCGAAAAACCGTGCATCAGTTCTTTTCCTGGTCAAATGGAATATGGTACGGTTCGCGCCCTGCCACGCCGGGCGCTGCAGCGCGACACCTCTCAGCATGGCATACTTGGAGTGGATGCACCATTTCTTGCCTCTGCGGCATGCAAAGTGGCGCCGCACGTTGTGCTGGTCCTCGTGGCTTCCCCCGGACTCCAAGATCTTGTGCTGATTGACGGAGCGCAGTTCCCCAAAAGCGATGGCTTCAAGCTGAGACTTTCCGATGGTGAAGTTCTGCAAAAGCTGGCCTAACGTGTCGGGGTTGCAGGCTGTGGGAGTGGGCCTGAGCATAGCATCCAAAGCTCGGGTAGTCATGGTTCTCAGGTCTCCATATGCAGCAGGCCGGATCATGTTCTCAAAGGACATGCGGCGCATTCGATCCGGGGTGGTGCCGTGAACATACATGACAGCGTGATGGGAAGCTGTGCCGGATCCGGCTTCCGGTTGCCCACCAGCAACGGGATGTGGTCGGGGAAACCAAGTGGTTGCGAACACCATGCCATGTGATTCCCGTCCCAGGAGATGGTAGAAGCTGGGGTCGAACGCTATGGGCTCATCCATGTCCATGGTTCGCAGTTCCCAGCAAGCAACAATGGAGTGCCTAGTTTGTTTGTGCTGCAGGAGAGCTCAAACCCAATCAAAAGAGCCAACAGAATACACTCAGAGGAATAGAAAAAGGAGTGGGGAATTGCCACACACAGCCAATAAAACGAATAACAAAATAGCCTGGCCGATATAAGCTTGGTCACCAAGTCATAAAACCCTTTGACAGCTCAGGAGGCTTTGGCGGGGTCAACGACTTGACTTGACACAGCCTGCAAATTTGTCACACGGAGCAGTGTTGCACTCTACAGAAAAAAAGGCAATGTCACAGGCAAGTGTCAAGGCCACAGTAGTGGGCACCAAAAACTCGTCAGGGGCAGGGTCTGCCTGCTGGCTCAGAATCCACTTGCCAAAAGTGCGCCCTGGGAGGCTAAACTCTTTTCGCACAGCTTTGAGGCAAGTGTCCGCAAGCCACTCGACCAGCACGCGGCTATTATGCCCCTTGGAGGTCAAGTACCCACCTGAGGATTGTTTGACGACCAAGCCCACTGTAAATTTCCGCTGCGAGTGGCGGACACGGTGGCCAGAGGCCCAAGCCAGAAAATCCTGATACGCAATCTCAAGGAGGTCTTTCAAGAGTGTGACGGCTGGGTCCGGGTTGCCAAAGTACCCTGCGCTGATGAGATACAGCAGCGCACTCCCATTGGCAGTCCAAAGCAAGCCTAAATTGAGGTTGTGGAGCTGGCACAGCTGGATCATGCTGATGTCAAATCCAGGCAACAGGATCAGTGGCGTGGGGTCTGCTGGCAGCTGCGTTGATATGAACTCAGCTGTGGAGTCCCAAGTTGGCTCATGGAGTGCCTCAGCTGTACAAAGGTGCTGTGGAAACAAGAGGTGAACTATGGACCAGTTTACTAACCCAAAAGCCCAAAGATCAAAAAGGCTGGCTTTGACCAACTCAGTCGCTGCATAGTCCTGCATGGACTCTGGACAGAAATGACAGATACGATCAGCATTCCAGTGAGCCTGGAACTGGAAGACCTCTCTCAACCACTTCCAATCCCCACCTATCTCTGTGACCATCCAGGACGGCGCGGTCAGACTGTAGATTGACCAGAACGACGCCACCATTGCTGCCAAAACCGGCTTCAAGGTGGCTTGCCCCACAAACAGCGAGGAGCGGCATGACCACAGAAGCCACCTCGACTGCCTTCCGCACCGTGGGCGAAAGAGCGGGCAGGACAGGAAAATCGCGTAGACTTTCTCCTACTTGCCCAAAAGGCTAAATTTTGATGTGGGCCAAAACTGGAAAACCAAAAGTCAGAAGCTTGGCTTTGGACAACTGAGTCTCCTGTGTTGAGCGGTGGAGGCGGGCGTCGTCACCGAACAGCTTCAGTGGAACATGATGGTCCCCAAGGACGCGCTGTGCAAAGGGAACATTGCACTCCCGGGCCCAACGCCAGTAGTTGTTGACAGTGTTTGCATCGACACGCTCTTGTAGTCCGCAGTTGTCCCAGAGGTAGCGCACCACAGCTGATGGGGCCAGCATCGGGCACTCCCAATACGTCCACTTGCCCTCGATGCCTGGTTATTGAGGTGCAGCTGAGTGTCAGTGTCGTATGCTGTGACTGCTTCACTGGGGCAACCTGTGCTGGAAAAAACTTAAAGTGTTGAAAGTCGGTCCCTTTAACTCAACTCCCAGATTCTATAGATAGGTCCACAGGATGTCAGATTTGGGTCAGGGCTGTCAATATGCCACCCATGAGTTCTTTTATCAAACAACTCAACCAATCCAACTCTGCACTTGATTGAAACCGAGCGGCAACCTCTACAGCTCGAAGCCACCCTCAAAATATGTTTTGGGCCAGGGGGGGGGGACTTGCAAGGCATGCTTGGGGCAAAACATAAATTTTACGGTGGTGATAGCAGGGCTCATGTCTTTCAAGGTTGCCAGTCGTCAAATGGGAAAACCTGCCCTCACACAGCAAATCATTTTGTGTTTATGGTGAAGGCCACTAGGTAAAAGGCTTTGGCTTATGGCAAACTGTGGATTTTGGTGATGATGAGTTCTCATTCAATCCTGGCCATGAGAAATTGCACAGGGAAACAATCTCCACACCGGTCCTCCATGTGATTTCAGAGCTGTCTTTTGGTGCACAAATGTTTTCTTTTTGGTGCAGCAAGGGGCAAAATGAGACAAAAGGGCTGGCAAGGCTGAGCAGCAATTGGAGGCCTCACCCACCGGCCGAAATCGCGCGCTGCGTTGCCAGCTCCTTTGAAGCCAGCCAGCTTCTTCGAGATGCGTCTCACATGGCCACAAGACTCCTGGCGTAGCAGCAATCAGCAACAGCAATTGCAACGACAGTCAGCAGTGCACTGGGACCCAGGAAAACTAGAGAGTAAACAGATTCAAGGCTATCAAGGGTCTGCCTTTTTTGCAGAGGCACTGACTGAAATCAACCAACGGGCCTCGTGCATGGTTTGCGTGTCCCGCATGAGCGATCCAATGGAGGCTGCCTGGGAATTATCGCAGTTGGTGTCAGCTGAAAGTTAGCCAATGTGTAAGGCCCAGACACCATCACCAAGCTTTTTGAATAGCCTTTGTAGCCAGGGCTGAGTGTCTTCAGGGGGATCTGGGCCTGTCATGGTACAGGCACTGAAGTCCGCACACACTGTCACTTGTGCAACAGACATGCAATTTGAACCCTTGAGACTGTGCAGGATCACAGGCCACACAATGGCAGATTTTTTGTCACACACGCAAATGCTGAGCTTGCCTGGGATAGCCCAGACACGTCACCCTAAAGTCAGTGCCCGATCGGCAGCATTCCCCGTGCTGGCCAGGGCTTCCCCGCATGACTGGCCAGATTCAGGCCAGAGGGCTCCGGCTGATTTCCGACAACTTCCCAACATGACATAGTTTCTGGATTCAATGGTTCAACATTAGCCCACGCAAGAGACCCCCGAAGTGAGGATTTAATGTGAGTTTCATGACATGTAGCAACTTGACTGTGTTGAATCTCAGCCTTGAAAATCCCAGTGTTTGCCTACTTGGCCTTGGCTTTGCTTTTGGCCTTTGCCTTGGAGCCTGCCTTGCTGCGGTGCTGTTTCAGCACCGGCGTTAGCATTGACTCCAACTGGGCCACCTGCCCAGCGGGTAGATTTTTCAGACAAGGGGTTTCACTGGTCATGATACACCAATTTGTCTGTCAATGATACACCAATTTCGGGGCTCGATTGTCAATGGCACCACTCCAACTTGAATTTCACTTGGGGATCGATTGAAACATGTCAACTGCCTTTTTTTGTGGGGATGGCACATCACTGGAAAGCCAGTTTGGGGGATCGGTTGAAACATGTCAACTGTTTTTTTTGTGGGACCAGTTTGGGAGATCGATTGAAACACGTTTTCTTTTGGTGGGGCCAGTTTGGGCGATCGATTGAAATACATGTCAACTGCTTTTTGTTTTGTGGGGATGTCACATCCCTGCACAAAGCCAGTTTGGGGGATCGATTGAAACATGACAACTGCTTCTTTTGTGGGGCCAGTTTGGGGGATCGATTGAAACATGTCAACGGTTTGTTTGTGGGGCCAATTTGGGGGATCAATTGAAATGTCAACTGCTTTTTGTTTTGTGGAAATGGCACATCACTGCAAAGCTAGTTTGGGGGATCGGTTGAAACATGTCAACTGCTTTGTGTTTTCCCGGGATGGCACATCACTGCAATGCCAGTTTTTGGGGGATCGATTGAACATGTCAACTGTTTTTTTTGTGGGGCCAGTTTGATGGCACATCACTGCAAAGCCAGTTTGGGGGATCGATTGAAACATGTCAACTGCGTTTTGTTTTGCGGGGATGGCACATCACTCCAATTTGGGGGACATATCAAAGCCTTTTTTGCAGGGATGACACCACTCCAACTGGAATTTCAAGTTTGGGGGATCAATACTGTCAGTGGCAGTTGTTTTGCGGCAATGGCGCATCACCCCAACCTGAATTTCAACATGTTTTTTGATCTGAAGCCATAGCACATGACAACATGACCCTGATCCTGTGCCCTTATTGACCTTTTGACCTCAACATCCCTTGCCAAACCTGAGCACATTCTTTTTCACACCCACACATTCACTGCTGGCGCAGCCATCGGCGGCACTTGAACGTGCAGTAAGCCTCTACAAAAGCATAAAGCCCACTTCTGCTCAAAGACATTTCCCGCGTCAAAGCAACCGCCTCCTGGATGTACTGCAACCGGATGTCCATCGGGACGAGCTCCGAAGGTGGCCGATGCCGAACGTCCATCAGGACGAGCTCAGAAGATGGCCCATTGGGCAGGCACGGTCCTGGGATGGGAAGAAGGAATCTGTGAGGGAACAAACCCCCTGCCTACTCCCCGAGCACCCACAAACCTGTGAAGTGGATCACCTTGTTTTTTTGGTGACATGGTGTAAGTTGCCCTCTTGGAACTGAGGAAATCCATCAAGGTCTGAAAGGCCGTGAAAGGTGGAACTTGCCTGACACAAATTGATTTGAAGTGGGGACAAAACAGTCAGTTTGAGAGCCCCCAGCAGCAGCCCATGAACTGATCAGTTGAGACCCAAATCGCAACCACAAATGAGGCTCGTTCAGGAACCTTTGTTTTTTGCATCCTCAGTCAGGTTTTTTGGGGCTGACCCATGCCTGGTTGCTCAGGAGTCTCATCTGCAGCAGTGTCAGCAGTCTCATCTTGAGCAGTGTCAGTGGGCTCCTCTGTGATTGCCTCAGGCTCCACATCATTGCCGGCGCCACCCATGGCAGACCCACGAGGCTGCTCAGATTGCGACATTGTGTGCTCTTTTGAAGCCAGAATGCCTGCATATTTGGTTGTCAAGTTCTGACAGCAAGAAACTCCATAAGGAAGGGATAGGAAGGGTCATCAGGCCTTTGGGGGGAACAAGCCCTGGCCTTGCGGGGTTTCATTTGGGTGTTTGCTGGGCTTTTGGAGCAGGCTCTGTGGTTTTGACCAAATTTCCCCCCTGCCCCCAATGCCCGATAAACCCGCCTGGTCCCCATCCATGGAGCTTTGCAACTCCGCCCTGACCTTCTGCACTTGGCTCACCTTGTCATCGACGTCCCGCAGGAAGGCATCTTGAAGATTCTGGCCCCTTAGCCGTGTGAGTGAGCACAAACATACTTAGGCACTGCACAGTGACAGACTGAGGGAACTGTCAAATAGTGAGGCTAGCACATGTGGAAGTCACCTTCTGGCCACAGCTTCATCGCAGACACATCCTTGATCTTTTTCGTGGCCAAATCCAGCATCTGGCCAGAGATATCAGCAAAGTGCACTTCACTTAAAATGAACATGAGCCCTAGCCTTCTTGACAGACTTGGTCAGCTCTCCCTTTGCCTTTTCCTCTTCACTCAGTTCCTTTTTCTCCTGGTGTGGCCAACCATCAACATCAACAGGAGGGTTGAGACACTTCTAGGCAATCAGTCCTTTTTAGGGCGCGGCTCGCCACCACCTTCCTTGCCACGTTTGCCAGACTTCTCTTTCTTAGTGTTTTTGTCATCTGTCTTGTCCTTCTTGTCTTTTTTTTCCTTCTTGTTGTCTTTTTTGCTTTTCTTTTTCTTCTTGTGGCTGCTGCTGGTGGAGCTGCTCGAAGAAGAGCCATCCTCTGCCTTAAACATCCTGTCATGCCAGGTCTCATGGCGTTCCTCCACTGCCTCCTCGTCAAGGACCCAGAATTGGCGGGATGCCTCAGGATGGGATGGATTTGGTGTTATGGCACAAGACCCAACAACTTATTGCGGGTTGGATGTGGTCAATCTGCCGAAGTAGTAGCCTAGTTTTTGGTCCACCCAAAATGGATTAGAGTCGGTTTCCCTTTAAAACCATTCAAGGACACCCTCCAAAAAAATGATGGCTTTTGCTCAAGTGCCTCGTCATTCGGCGCATCTGGGTGGGGGCGCATTTCCGCATGCAAGTTCTGGCTGGTCTTGTGGTCAATGATTGCACATGCTGTGGCCTCTCCCAATTTGGAAACCAGCTGGTGGCGCGTCATCCAAACCTTGACACCCCGACGCACGGTGCCGTTGCTATCCCGGATGTTCAAAAGAATCGAGGTTTTGTTCCAACTTTCCCCAGAGCTGCACCAGCTTTCATACATCTCTGCCATGAACTTGGACCGGTCAGGGCCTGGCACAGGTCTAGGGAATCTTGCAAGTTTGAAGGACATCCTCAACTACCATGTCAAATTGAGACAAGGTGAAAGTTGTTGATGACATTCCCAATACTAAACTCAAATTGGATTGACAAACATGTTCATGGCAAATTGAGACAAGTTGAAAGTTGTTGATGACATTCCCAACTACTAAGTTTGACAAACATGTTCATGTCAAATTGAGACAAGTTGAAAGTTGTTGATGACTCTGACATTCTCAATTGGTACTAAACTCAAATTGGTTTGACAAACATGTTCATGTCAAATTGAGACAAGTTGAAAGTTGTTGAAGTCTTGAAAACATCGACAGAGGAACCTCTTTCAAACAGGTGCGGCAATTACAAACAATTTTGGGATTGGAACACCTGCATGCCTGAAAACCCTGCCTGCATGGGTCTTGGTGTTGCTGGCAAGTACTCTGATTTCTGAAGGTGTTTTGACAGCAGAAAGGCTGCGCCAAAATCTCATATACCTGGCATGATTCTGTTTTTTACGCTCCTCAGCGGCCAGCTGCAGACCACTAGGATCCTCAGACTGTTGGCGTGGCGGACCAACAAAGGCTTCTTGCGCTGGGTTCTGGGGCATGTGGCGATGCTTGGGCCTGGATTGAACTCTGCACCAAGGCTGTTTGCACTGGTGGCTGGGCTTGTTGCTGAGGCTGTGCTGCAGCTGGTTGGGCTTGGGCAGGCTGTGCTGCTGCAGAATGGGCTTCTGGCTGTTGCTGAGGCTGTGTTGGGCTCGCCTGCGCAACGGGCTGGCCCTGGGCCGGCTGGGCTCCAAGCTGTGTGGCAGGCTGTTGCTGTGGCTGGGCCTGGGCCGGCTGGGCTCCAGGCTCTGTGGCAGGCTGTGGCTGGGCGTGGGCAGGCTGTTGCTGTGGTTGGTGCGGGCTTGGGGGCCTGGGCCGGCTGGGCTCCAGGCTCTGTGGGCTGTGGCTGGGCGTGGGCAGTGCGGGCTTGCAGCTGGGCTCCACTGTGGGCTGTGGCTGGGCAGTGGTTGGTGCGGGCTCACTGGGGCCTGGGCCGGCTGGGCTCCAGGCTCTGTGAGCTGTGGCTGGGCCTGGGCAGTGGCTTGCTGTGGTTGGTGTGGGCTTGGCACCAGGGCCTGGGCTGTGGTTGGTGCGGGCTTGGCATCGTTGGGGGCTGGGCCGGCTGGGCAGGCTGTCTGGGCCGCTTGGCACCATTGGCTGGGCCTGGGCCGGCTGGGCTTCAGGCTGTGTGGCAGGCTGTTGCTGGGCGTGGGCTTGGTACCTGGGCCGGCTGGGCTTCAGGCTGTGTGGCAGGCTGTTGCTGGGCTGTGGCAGGCTGTTGCTGTGGTTGGTGTGGGCTTGGCACCGTTGGCTGGGTGTGGGCAGTGGCAGGCTGCTGCTGTGGTTGGTGTGGGCTTGGCACTGTTGGCTGGGCCTGGGCCGGCTGGGCTCCAGGCTCTGTGGCAGGCTGTGGCTGGGCCTGAGCTGTGGCAGGCTGTTGCTGGTGTGGGCTTGGCACCATTGGCTGGGCCTGGGCCGGCTGGGCTGCAGGCTGTTGCATTGGCGCCTTGCTGCTGAGGCTGCACTGCAGCCGGGATCTGAACCGTGTCGGAGTGCCCAACATGCTGCTGCTGTGGCTGACTGCGGTCCGGGCTTGGCTGTGCAAGCAGCTGGGCTGGTTGGTGTTGCACAGGCTGTTGCCGAAGTGGCTCGGCCTGGAGTTGGCTGGTTACAGGATCCTGCGACTCCCCCCTCAACAAGTGACGCTCCCAGTCAGGTGCGGCAGGAGCCGGTGGCATGAAGTGAAGTGGGGAGCTTTCAACCTGAATCAGATCAACAGTCTCTGGCCGCAGCAGGCTGTCAGGATCTTGGAATGTGGCTGGCAACATGCGACCCATTTGGGGAGTAGCCACTTTGCGGGGAGCTGCCTTGGATTTTGCAGCAGTGGGCTTGCTTTTCTTGCTTGACTTGCCCTTGGCTTTTTTGGTTTTGCTGCCCTTCTTGCTTGTTTTCTTCACAGGCTTCTTGCCCTTTTTCTTGACTGCCTGCTTCTTGCTGGTGCCTTTCTTAGTTTTTGTGTCTGCCTTTTTGGAGGCAGCAGCAACTTCTGAGTCAGTTGCTGCCACTGTCTCATCCTGAGATCCTGCAAGTTGTGTTCACCAACAGGCTGCCACGAGTCTCAAAATCTACTAAGCACCCTGCATGGATAGTGCAGTTGCAAAACCAACTGGGCAAGTCTTCAACTCAAGTTCTGTTTGTTGTTTCCCTTTAGTGATTTCCCTTTAGTGATCATCATGCAAAGGACCTCTTGGCCCACTGACAAAGTTTACGGTTGGCTGGCTCTGACAGTCCTAGCTGGGCCGAAGAACTAGCAATTGATGTCGGAGACCTCAAGGGCCGAACTTTGGACTATTTTTCTGACACAGGCACTGAGGTTCAGGCTGCATCCTGCGCAGTCGCCCTGCTCGGTCCCTGTTTATCATCTCTGTCAGGTCCATGAGTGCTAGCCGAGCTCAAGGCAGGGCACCGTGTGTTGAACCGGACAGCTCAAGGGAATCAGACTTGCATTCAAATTGTTTAGTGGTCAAATTGCGGCAAACTGTTGCAGCTCTGACATCAAAAGTGTGCACTTCTTTTTCACCGGGTAATGCCTGATCCAGGGGCCAGTATCTCGGACTGGCACTCAGACATGATAAACCTTGGTCAAGAAGGCTTGGAGGTAAACCTGTTGTGACCCCAAAGGCAATCTGAATTCAGTAGCCCTTGGCAAGACACAGCAAACTCACGTTTTTCTCACGTGTTTTTCACGGTGGTTTCTGCCAATTCAGGGTTGTTCATGCCAATTTGGGGTGGCACTCACGCTAAACTCACGCTAAATTCACGCATTGGCATTTTGAGTGGTCATCAGTCATGCCTGATCCAGGGGCCAGTATCTCAGACTAGACTGGCACTTACATGATAAACCTTGGTCAAGTCAACTTGTTGTGGGCCCCAAGGCAATCTGAATTCAGTAGCCCTTGACAAGACACAGCAAACTCACGTTTTTCTCACGCGTTTTTCACGGTGGTTTCTGCCAATCCAGGGTCGTTCACGCCAATTTGGGGCGGCACTCACGCTAAACTCACGCTAAATTCACGCATCGACATTTTGGGTGACTGTCATTGTTTTTTTTCACGGGCTTCTGCAAATCCAGGATCGTTCACACCAATTTTGGGGGTGTCACACTTAATAACTCAGGCTAATTTCATGCATGGCACTACTGAGTGATTGGTTTTTGTCTCAATTGCTCAACGCAGATTCTGCCAATCAGGGTGGCAGTTGTGTAAAATCATGGTAATAGCTCACACATGCCTGTGGGTTTCTCTCCAATCCTATCAAAATCTGGCATTTGGTGTCTACACAATGCAAGTTTGAAAAGTGTCCCCCAATTTGAAGGCAGGCCAGTGTCAGCAATCTAGGTTCCTCGCATGACAGGCCCCAGCCAGTGACTGCCTGAGCGGCAAATTGAGCCATGACATGGGTATGAATGCGCAACTTGTTTGAAGGCAATGTCATAAGGCACATGCGACTCGTGACCAGTCAGACTATCACTAAACAACAAACCCTAACCCAAAAAGGTTTTGAATCAGGCCACTTTGGTTCTGAGGCAGGGTTTTCCATTTGGATTTTACCATGACCAGATCCTCACTGCTGCACACAGCTTTTATCCTGAAGTCGGGCAGAACTATCTAAAATCCGTCTTTGTGACATGCCCTGCATTTGCAATTATTATGACCTGCTCTCCCCCTTGTGCATGGTCGGCGCCGGCAAATTGCACACATGCCACCACAATCTCCCCGACGGATGCGTTGGGCAGAAATGTCAGCAGTGGTTGAATCTGGCGTTGGAAGAGCTTGATCAGTAGCAGGGGGCGGGGGTGGACTCCACTGCCCATCACTCACAAAAGGCCTTGGAGCCTGTGTAATGACCACTGTTGGATCTACACCCCGGCTTTGTAGCACAGACCAAACAGCCTGCAGCAGCTGCACCAATGCCGAAACTGTCCATTGCTGCAACAAAAACTCGAAGGGCTCCATGGCGAACTAGAGTGACTTAAACTTGGAGACCCTCACAGCAGCGGCTGCTTCATGACTGTGTAGGCTGAAAGCATTTTCCCACACACTGAGCCTGGCACCAGAACCAAGATGATGACGATTGTCAGGCAAAAACGCCTGCACAGCAATCAAGATTCAATCATGAGCACTCTGATGACGATTGTCAGGCAAAAACGCCTGCACAGCAATCAAGATTCAATCATGAGCACTCTAAAGAATTGCTTTGTGAGCTGCACACTGTTTGTCCCTCTGGAGCGAATTTGCTGAGCACAGCCACAAAGTTGCTACAGCAACGAACTGAATTTGCATGCTTTGTTGATGACTCAGATGGGCTCAGGTGACTAGTTGAAGTTACCAAGTGACATGTGACATGTGTCAAAAACATAAACTTTCAATTTGCTATTTCAATCAAGCCCCTGGGTCATGACGGGTTTATAACTGCCATCAGCCACCCTGTCACGCAGGAACTGCTTCAGCTGATCCAGGTTCGCGTGGCGCCACTGAAGTGGAGGCGCTGGTGCCTGGAATTGAAGAATGCCAAATGACAAATTGATGAACAAATGCCCTACCTTGGCCTGTATCTGTTCGGCGTGGCATACTGCAAATTTTAGCGAGGCATTGATGTCCTCAACGTGGCGCTTGGCCAAAAAAAACAACGATTTGGTCTTGCCTGCATGAAATAATGGAGATATGCCACAGCATCTCCAAATTTTCGACGATAGATCCCAGTTGAGGTCAGTTTTTTTCCTCCTGACCTTGCAGAGCACACTGGCAAGTTTGTGCAGCTTGAGTGGACTAAGCAGGGCACACCCAGGTTCCACCACCACATGCTTTTCTCTTCCTTGTGGCGACACCCTCACTGTGGAGTTTCAACTCCTGCCTTTTCTTCTTGGTGAGTTTGGCAACCAAGTGATGTATCCAGGGCCTGAGGTCACAAGATAATGAGTCTGACATTTATCTGTGCCCTGCAAATTAGATTGAGACCCGCGCACTGTGCCCCACAGGTAGGAGGGTTTTGGACCCAATGGCCCCAAATTCCAAGCCACCTTATGGCAGGTTGACTGTCAATCTTTGATGCGCTGCACTTCTAAGAACATGGCACGAACTTGTGGAAGAACTGGATCCCCATGTGGCTGCAGCACTGTTGAATGTGCTGCATGTAAGGCATGTAGAATAGTTTCGATGATGCAGGCTGCTCTACCGAAAAGTAAAGAGATCTGCAAATTGCCACGATCATCACCAATGTTGCACGTGCGACAATCCTGAATCAGCAGGCAGTTTGACTGTTTCCCACAAAGTGCTGAGGCAACTGAATTCAGCTGTGAGTCTGGTTGGCTTTCAAGACATACTCCCTTGTATCTTCGAATCCCAATGGTGAACTTTGTGTGCGGCCCGACGTGGCAGCGTTCAAGAAAATAAATGAATTGCAAGGGACTCCAAAGGACACGTACCCATCCTCCTGGGTCCTCAATGCCCCTTGCAAGCATTTAAGGAACCCGATCCTTGGTAGGCAAGGCCTAAGGCAGGCCAGATTGGCTCTCAATTCATGTTTCAGGCCCACACGCTTCCAGGATGTTGTCAGATTCATGGTTCTGCAGGTCAAAGTGCTGCCTGAGATCATCCAAGTTCAAGGACTGACCTTTTGGCTGGGTGTGCTGCGCTCACATGTTCTCATCGGTGGTTAGTGGCCTAGTTTGACAAATTTAATCTACACTGCTGGGACTTCATGGAAATCCCAGAGTAAAAATTGTGATGAGCCCCATGGAGTATTAACGATCAATCTGGGCTTTCCTTTCGGTTGGAGGGCCTGCTTGGTCTGAGCTTCCTGCGATTTCTTGCCTCTTCGGCCTCGCATGGCAGGCTGCATTTTTTTGAGATGGTGGGCTCTCATTGCCAGGAGCTAAGTTCAGAGCGAAATGCACGGCAGATCACTTTTGAGGCCCCGCTGAAAACATCAAAGCTGAAAAGGTCCTCAGGCAATTGACAATCACAATTGGCAGCTCCGACTCACCGAGGTTGAGACCTGGTGGCTGGCAGGACCTGGATGCTCATATGCAAACTGCGCCACGAAGTCCAGGCAATGGACCCTGAGCAGGCGCCAATCACAAAATTACTGCAACTTAGGAGGCCAATCTTTTATCAGATTCCATGAACAATGGAATCGGGGATTTGGCACAACTTAGAATTCCTGAAGTGATCAAAGTTGACACCCTCAGAAAGATTCAAGGGTTTCCTCGAGCTCCTGAAATTGGTTCCGAGGGATTTGGTGCGACTGTGTCAGTGTGTGTGTGTGTGTGTGTGTATGTCATGCCTGTGTGTGTGTGTCTGACTGTGTGTGCATGTGGGCGTGTGTGTGTGTGTGTGTGTGTCAGCGATTCGGCCGGCCTTCTAGCAGAATTCTTGCCAAGCCACAAAATTAGTGGCACTGCAAACATTGCCAGGAGGCGTTTGGTGTCTGGTCAAGGCTAGTCGGCTGTGCATCCAGGCAGGCCGCTCTGGGGCAGGAGGCTGACCATTCCCGAAGGTCATTGCAAGAGACTGGCACAGTGTCCTAGGCTTGCCTTCTTTAGCAAGTTGCTTTTTCCACTAGTGCTGGGTCAAAATGGTCACATTGACTCTGACTCGGAATCAAGCTAAATGGCTGACACTGGAAAGGCACTTGTCAAGTCGCACCATGAGTATGACATGAGCAGAACAAGCAGGTTGGCACAGACTGGCCTCCCCATGTCAGCCGGCTGCCTGTCAATCAAGTCTGTCACAATTTAATGGTTTGCTTGGTTTCCTTGCCTGTTTTGCGTTCTCAGTGTTCTTCAAAGCCATCTCCAGGGAACAGATTTCACTGATGGGATCCCAAAGAGCCACTTGGGTTGCCAGCTTGAACCTCGCAAGCAAAAAGCTCCAAGTCAAGCAAAAGGAGTTGCATTGAGGCCAGAGCGCTCTTTAAGCTCCTGCCAGCATGGCAAGATCCAAGACAGTGTGAACTCACAGGCACAACACTGGCCTCCATTGCGTTGCCATGAAACTGTCACGCCAGGCTTCTTGTCGGCCTACCAGGCCACTCAAAGAGCCCAACCGCCTGACAAAAACACACAGTTGTTTGGTTGACCCTTTTGAGGAGCCCCTCCACTTAGGCCAGCAGCAGCCCCCCAAAACAAACGTTTTTGTCTGACCCTTTTGAGGCGCCCCTGTGGTCAAGAAAAAAGGCCAACAGCGTCCCCCCAACAAAATATGTTTGTCTGACCCTTTTGAGGAGCCCTCCAATCAATAAACGAGACCCAGCAGTCCCCAAAATCAAAATGTTTGTCTGATCAAAAGGGCGCCCCTGTTGTCAAGAAAAGGAGGCCAACAGTGTCCCCAAAAAGAACTAGTGTTTTTGCCTGACCCTTTTGAGAAGCCCCTTCAATCGGGAAAAAGAGAATGAAGCATCCCCAAAACGACAGCACTTTTCTGACTCTTTGAGGCGCCCCTGCAGTCAAGAAAAGAGGCCAACAGCGTCCCCAAAAAGAACTTGTTTTTGCCTGACCCTTTTGAGAAGCCTCTCCAATCAGAAAAAAGAGACCAACAGCATCCCCAAAACAAAAGTTTTTGTTTGACCCTTGTCAGGCGCCCTGGTGGTGAAGAAAAGAGGCCAACAGTGTCCCCAAAAAGAAATGGGCAACTTAATAAAGTTTGCAATGTGTCATGTCCAATGAGCAGCATGCCTTCAACGAGGCTTCGTGGCGATTGTTCAGTTCGTTCAAAATGTCCGAGTTGGGCGCAGGCATGACATAGAAGATGCCTCTCAGCCTCAGAGCCGGGCACCAAGAGACGTCTGAGCATGGTGATGCTCAATTTAAATGAAAACGGCTAAGTTTGTGGCTGGACACCAATGGTGGCTTGTGTGCTTGAAGCCCCTTTCAATGTCCATGAGCCCACTCGTGAAAGCACATCCTCCAACGGGACTGTCAATCGTGTGTCTAGCGCAGCACACTCTCGAAGGGTCTGGAGGGCAGCTGCAGTACGTTCCGGCAAGAGTTCAAGAGCCAATGGCAGGGTCAAACAAATTCTAGCCCTGAGGTTCCGGGCCTTCTTGCTTTTCTGATCCTGTGCACAGTACTCTCACAGATTGCCTGATGTGTGCTGTTTCCTGTTAGATGTAATGATAAGGGAGATCACACGGGCCCGACTCCATGTCAGTGATGAATTCAACCTGAAACTTAATGAGATTTGTTGTGAGCCACGTCAAACGCTGCAAGACCCAGCCTTGGAGGCCACGTCAGCTTTTGTTGAGGGAACCTGGACCAGCAAGTTTCTTGGCAAGCTGAAACCCTGCAGGCAGCTGACACATGGTCAGTGAAATCCCCAGTCCAAGCCGGCCTTTGGGGCAGCTTCAGTCCCTTCCTGACAAGCAACAACATCACAATTGTCGCAACTGACATTGACAAGGTTGGATCTTTGTGGCTGGCTTGGAGAAACCACCCCCCAGCAAATCAATGATGCTTTAGATCAGTACTTCCTGAGGGTTGCAAGTCCAACCCAAGCCGCTGGCCTTTGGTGCCGGAGTTGAGAGAGTCGCTTCCTGACAAGCAACAACATCAGTGTAGCAATGACATTCTGTGACTGGCTGCTTGCACCCTTGCTTTAGAGGGGTGCAAGTCCAACCCAAGCCGCCGGCCTTTGGTGCCAGAGTTGAAGTTTGAGTCGCTTCCTGACAAGCAACAACATCACAATTGTAGCAATTGACATGGATCTTTGTGACTGGCTCGCTTGCACCCTGAGAAACCACCCCAGCAAAAATGCTTTAGAGGGGTGCAAGTTCAACCCAAGCCGCCGGCCTTTGGTGCCGGAGTTGAAGTTGGAGCCCCTTCCTGACAAGCAACAACATCACAATTGTAGCAACTGACATTGACAAGCCTGGATCTTTGTGACTGGCTCGCTTGCACCCTGACAAACCACCCCAGCAAAAATGCTTTAGAGGGGTGCAAGTCCAACCCAAGCGCCGGCCTTTGGTGCCGGAGTTGAAGTGGGAATCCCTTCCTGACAAGCAACAACATCACAATTGTAGCAACTGACATTGACAAGCCTGGATCTTTGTGACTGGCTCGCTTGCATCCTGAGAAACCACCCCAGCAAAAATGCTTTAGAGGGGTGCAAGTCCAACCCAAGCCGCTGGCCTTTGGTGCCAGAGTTGAAGTGGAAGTCCCTTCCTGACATTTGGCTCGGAAGCAAGGCTCATCACGATGTGGCCAACGCACGGACGTTGACAGCCTGGGTCCTTGTAGCCGGCTTGCAGGCCTCTCTGAGAATTCATGCCCCCCCCCCCCCCAAAAAAAAAAACTCATTAGCAGCTTGTGACAATTGAATCATGAGTGGTCTCTGACTCGTTTCACGTCACCCAAACTTACTTGACATATTTTGGGTTCTATGTCTATGTGGGGCAGCTCATGATGGGTTGCATGAAGTTCATAGGGTGGGTTGGGCCTTTGGGTGAAACACAATTATCATGTTTGAGGACTGTCCCCCTGACCCCTGGCCAAACAAATCATTTTTCACTTCTGCCAAAGGTCCAGGCCTTCTTGACTCTCTTGGATCCATCATCTCCAGCACGTCCGGACGACTGCCAAGTTCAAAGAATACCCCAAAACCCAGAGCAGGCTGCGCTTGCGCTCCAGTGTCAAGAAATATCATGTTTCAGCTTGTGAAGCATAGTGCACGGTTCCGGTCAATCTGCCTTGTCTTTTTTTGCAGCTGTTCCCTCATCAGCCACTCCTTCTGGCACCTGGCTAGGACGCAACCCCTAACTAGACATTGACAATTTGCTGATACCCTTTAATTTCTCAGGCATATCAACTGGCCCTGTGGCCTCCTATTTCTGCAATCAAATTATGTGACTTCAGGGAAGCTAAGCTCAGCCATCAATTCTGCAGGCCTTTTGGCTTTGTGCAGCTCTTCTTTTCTTCGGCTTGGCCTTGGGCTCAGCCACCTCCTGGCAGGAAGGGGGATGTCAGGGCGTTGGTGTTTACATCCAGAAACTCGCCATATCAGCGGCTGGGAAGGGGTGACCAGTCTGGCTCAGGTAGTCAGCCAATTTCATCATTTAAGGTTAACAGGTTTTCAGCCAATCGGTTCAAACATTTGCAAGGAACTCACTGCAAAATCGAGGGCTTGGGGGGGTTGTGTTAGGGAACATGTGTTATTACTACTGGGCAACTGAATTGTCTGGCCTGCTTGTTCTTTGGCTTGTCTTTTGCATCCACATTGTCTGCCCCTGCTGCTGCTGCTGCTGTCCTTTGCTTTTTCTGTGGTTGGGGCTCCAAAGCTTCGTGAGCATCTGGAGTTGGACTCGAAACCAGGGAAGAGTCCTCATCTAGAAGATCACTTTCAGCTGCTGCTTCCTTCTCTTCTTCCTGCTGCTGTTGTTGTCTGCCTCTGCCTCTGCCTCTTCCTCTGCCTTTGCCTCTGCCCCTTGCACGTGGCTTAGTTTCTTCTGTTTGCTGTGTGGCTGGCTGGAAAGCTTCTGCTGACTTGCGCACCTTTTTTTGCACCTGACAAGCAGAATGAAGTTTGCCAGTTTTACTACCCGGTCAGGTTTCCCAGCCTCCATGATGCTTGGACACGAGGGCTCCATTGTGGCCACAAGCTTCTCGGCAGCTTGTTTCAAAACTTCTGGCACCTCTAACAGCTTGAAGGCGCCGCCCAAATCATCCTGACAATCTAGGGTGACCTTCTTGGATTGACAAAGGTTGACAGCTTCAAATACTTTTTTGGCACCTCTTGCTGCTGAGCCCTCAACGCTTCTGGGGAACAAATGAAAGGATAGAGGTTTGAGAAGCTCATGAAGTACTTGCCCCCCTGGCCTTCTTGATGGAAGAAATACACAGACATGTGCTTCCATTGGTTCCCAACAGAGACTGAAGGCTGGAGAGGATCTAAAAAGGGGACCCTGCAAAGCTTATTTTTTGTCCTTGGTGTATGCACCCAGCAGTCCTGGAACGCTAGCTTTACAGCGGCTGCCTCCTTGCTGCTTGCTGCTGCTTGCTGTTTGTTTTTTGCGTCTGTCTCGTGTACCAGCTGCACCATTGCTGCCACCCGTTCTTTGCTGGTTGAGCTGCATGCATCCACTGCTTCAGCATTGCCTGCTGAGCTTGCAGTTGAGTCCACATTTTCTGCTGCTGTTGATTCCATATTTTCGGCTTCTGTGTTCTGAGCTGCCTTGTTTGCTCGGGTATCACGCTCATCATCAGCAGCACACTCATCAATGGGCCCCTCAGTGCCATGACACACTACAGGGGGCACACATTCATCTTCTGTTTCTTCCTCTTCCTCACCTCCTTCATGTGCCTTCTTGTGCCCTTGTGCAGTTGCTGCTGCGTTCTTGCTTGTGTCTCCTGCTGACTTTCTGCAGTTCCGGGGGGGGTTGAACAAACCCCTACAGACCCTTGACCAACACAACCTTCACATGAGGTGCTGCACTAACAAAGTCAGTCCTTCAAGTTCCTTGGGCATGGGAACCGTCTCCATTTCATCAGGGTTTGCAGGTGTCAGCCTTGATGTGCTCTGAAATTCTTCATTTTCCTGTCACAAAGTCAATCGGCCCAACTGAGGGTACTGTGGATTGATGGAATGACAATTGCCAGTTGGAACCCACCACTGTTACTTGAAATTCTAGGGGGCACAATTGAATTAATTGGGTCTGTCCCCAACTGGCAATACTCTTCCATCAACCCTCAACGGTCCTTCTTGATCTGTTTCAGCAAGAGCTTCAAGCTTGCCATGTTGGATGCGCTGTACCTGTGAAGGAATTCTGGGCACGTGCCTCATGACATTTGTAAGGGGGCAACATTAGCGTGCCTCGCATCAGGATTTCTTCTTGTGCGGTCGATCACATAGGAAGCGAGAGCTCTATGCAAATCTCCTTCCACCTTTGACCACGCCTGTCATTCAACCAGCAACTGATACCACTTGCCCCGCCCGGATCATTTAACGGTTTTTGGCGACACTTTCAACCCTGCTCCCCACTATGTTCAATGGTTGTTAGAGATAGTCTGAAGGGCCTTTAATCCACATGCGGGTGTTGATTGGATTGTGGCTTGTGCTGCAGTTTGGACCTGAGTTTTCGGGCCTCTATTTGACTCCGTGTTGCCTTTGCACTCATCAGAGCGTGCTCATTGGCAACCCGCACCAAGGTTGCCTGCGTGAGTGGCAGATGTGCATGACAGTGCAGCCAAATGGGTGCAGCGCTTCAATGAGCAATGTTTGGAACCCTGTTTTGTGAAGCCCTCATGGGCCATGTTGATGCATCTAAACAAGTAGCCCTTCCCAAGGCCTGCATGTCTCGGCTTGATGGAATCTTGGTCCCAAAGTAGCACAAAAAGTCAGCAAGGAACTTGAAGTTCACAGGATCCTCCACCTGCAATGGGTGACTACTACCAGGCTTGTTTTTTTGAAAGAAATCACACTGCCTCATCAGCTGTGATGGCCCCTCGAAACAGGTTGAGGAATGTAAAGGTTACTGGAACCTGACAAGGAGCGCTGAGAACTGCCATCTGGTCCAAGCAAGCACCAGCCTTGCCCATGGACAAGGATCTAGATATTCGCTCGGAGGTCATCCCCGCTCGCTGTCCCAAGCAGCTCAGCCTGTCCAATCTGAAGTTGTGGTCAAGGAAGAACCTATCGTAAAAGGCCTGCAGGAGCCATTGAATGGTCAGGGACAAGCAAATTGGGTTGCTGTGAGGCCCACCTTCATGTCCTGCACCCGAGTATTTCGCTCCATTCGGATTGCAGCTCGGGATGGCCGGGCTGAGCTCATGGCAAGCTTTAAAGTCACTGGCTGAGTATTTCTTCAGAAACATGTTCTGTCAGGGTCATTCAAATGCTTGTTGCAGGCGTTAGCAAATTATTGAATTATGGTGACCCTTGGTGCTTCAAAAGCCACAAATGCCTGTGCCGGCAGCGCAGTGACTGATGCATGACACTGGCTCTCACAGAGGTGAAGTGAAAAACAGTCGAACATGCCGGCTGCACATTTGAACTCATCGTCGTCAGGCGGGGCAGCCCCATAGAGCACGGCCCGGCGCATCCCATCCAGAAATCTGTTGTGAAGCCCTACTATTTCTGACTTAGTCGAGCTCCATGCAGTTGCAGGTCATGAGTTTATCAAGTGTCCATCATGTTTCTTTGCACTGTTGCTTGAACAATTAAAAGCATTTTCTTTGCACTGTCATGCTGAAAAGGATCCAAAGGCCTTTGCAGACCCCTCTCAGCGGGAAGCGAGCCCAAGAAGCCAAATGAAGCGAGTCCTTGAACATTCTGCTTGTGCATTACAGGGTGGCCCCTGCCAAAAGGACAGTGGTTTACCACAACATTTGGGGCCACCCGCCAAAACAGGGTCGAAGAAGACGAGGGTGTGTGTGTGTGCGCGTCCGTGTGTGTGCGTCCGTGTGTGTGCGTATGTGTGTGTGCGTCCGTGCGTCCGTGTGTGTGTGTGTGTGCGTGCGTGCGTGCGTGCGTGCGTGCGTGCGTGCGTGCGTGTGTGTGTGTGTGTGTGTGTGTGTGTGTGTGTGTGTGTGTGTGTGTGTGTGTGTGTGTGTGTGTGTGTGTGTGTGTGTGTGTGTGTGTGTGTGTGTGTGTGTGTGTGTGTGTGTGCGTCCGTGTGTGTGTGTGTGTGCGTCCGTGTGTGTGTGTGTGTGTGTGTGTGTGCGTCCGTGTGTGCGTGCGTGCGTGCGCGCGTGCGTGCGTGCGTGCGTGCGTGCGTGGGTGTGTGTGTGTGTGGGTGCGTGCGTGTGTGTGCGTCCGTGTGTGTGCGTCCGTGTGTGTGCGTCCGTGTGTGTGTGTGTGCGTCCGTGTGTGTGCGTGTGTGTGTGTGTGTGTCCGTGTGTGTGTGTGGCAGACCATGTCTCAACCCAATGTTTGGTAGGTCTAGTGGGCTGACATGTGAAGCCTGCATGGAGGGAGCCCCTAATTTGCGGAGAGGTTTTTCGCCAGCTGCTTGTGGAAATTGTTTGTCATGCTTGTTGGGGGTATGCGTCATGTATTTTTTGGGAGTGTCGTGTGCGGCAGACACAGTTGCTTCCAGTAGCAATCGTTCATGTTTTTGCGTTTGTGTCTCACTTGCAGGGAGACTGAATATTTGGTCATCGCTGTGGCAGCCCTGGAGTCAGCTATCGCTGAGCATGGCCGTCATGCGGACAAGAAGTTCCCCACATTCGTGAAGCTGTCCCATGTCGCCGTCACTGGTGAGGTGTTCAACATGTTTGGCACCTCGCTGGCCACTAATGTGTCACAGGGTAAATGTCTGAGTATGGCGTTCTGAATGACTTGCGTAGAAGCACATCGCGGACAGTGTTTCCTTCCAAGCCCGCTGGCACTGCAACAGTTTACAGAAAAGCGTGCCTCAATTTGCTGCGCATGAGCCAAGTGAGCCAAGGCACCGAGGACTCGGTCATCGGCATAATTAAGTTCAAAGCGGTGAAAAGGCTGCTGAAGATTTTTGCACATGAGACCGTCCAGAAATTCGACGGCTTTACGGACAGAGAGGCCACGCATTATTTCCAGCCCGAGCAGGAAAAGGTGGAGGCCAACTTCATGAGGCTGGGCAAGCAGGAAAACATACGAGTGAAAACATATACAGTATGAGTGCCGACCTTTCAGTTTTACACTCCTCTGCCTCTCAAGAAGGAACATGCTTTCAACCATTTGCTCATATTCGACAGAGTTAGCCTACCTCCACTGCTACTGAGCTAATCGTTTGTGCTCCTGTTAGCTTGGCTACTGTACCATTTCCAATTTCCAGGCAATAGATTGAAATAATATAACAGGACTAAGCCTTGATGTGCAAAATTGTACAGCCAGAACCTTGCAGCTCCCAGATGCGCACCTCATTTGGAGGCTTTGAATGGGAAAGCTGTGGCCTTGTAAACAAATCATTGTATTGGAATAGTTCAACGAGCTGGAATGCGTACTAGAATCCTTCGCATATTTTTGAATGGCAGAGTTGACTGTACCAAACTGGTGCAAGAAGGTGATTCGAAAGCAATGCTTTTTGGGTTGGCCCTTCAATGATGTGTTTGTGGCGCCGCTGATCTTTGGCTGTTGCATGCTGGTGACTCCTATTGTTTCAGGGCCACGCCGGTGTTGCAACGGCCCTGAGGGAGACCGTGCCTCTGTTCTTCGGCCTGGAAGACGACGAGCCAGAGGAGAATCTGTCCCATGACGAGATGGCGCATTTGTCAGTGGTCTTTGCGGGCTTTCAGCGCACAACTGCGCTGGTCCGCCGCATGCAGCACAAGATTCTGACGAGCTACTGGGAGCCCTAAAATTGGGGGCTTCCTGGATCCACGCCCGAAATGGCGCAGACGCACAGCGGTTGGCCAGTGTGGGAGGTTGATCTCTTGTAGAATGACCACGGGGAGACTTCCCAGACTTGCTACATGTGTGTCTGCCCGTGCATGGCCAAAGCTGCTGAACGTGTGATCAACCTATCCAGCTGGTCCTGGGATACTGCCTAAGGCAAAACTGAGAGAGTTGTGAGTGGTCGAGCGTGCACTGAGCCGGTGTTGTATGCTTTGCTTGTTGACCTTTGCTGGAGAATCAATTGTGGTTCTGTGTCCTGTGCACGAAACGTCTTCTTTTCAATGGGCTCAAAGAAAAAGCCCAACTCTTGAGCGGTGTCAAGCTGAGTCCTTGAGGTCATGCAAAAATGCGGAAGCCAGATGCCAATGACAGGCTAGGTAGAAGTTGGACGGGGCAGGGAAGGCACCCTCGACATTGTGGCGCTTATGCTCCCAAAGAATGCATTTTTAAGGTTCAGGCAGTAAATGTGACTTGCAAAGGGAGAGGCTCGCATGCAGCTTTTGTTTCTTGAGTCATGTTTGGCACTTGTTTTCTTCCCCTGGCCATTGGGCAACAACAAAATGACTCAGCAGGAGGTCGTTTCTTCTTATTGAATGCCAATAAATCATCATCTGGCAACAATTCTTTCCCCCAGCGCGCAAAGCTGCCAGGTGGAAGGGCAGAGCCCTTTTTCCGCCTCAGTTTCGTCACGGAAGAGGAGGGCTATGACTTGGCTCTGCGGAGGCTCCGGCAGGCGCAGAACAGGGGCCACGCTTCTGGCTTCCGTGCGCTTTTTTGGGGATGGACGGCTTGAGGCTGGTCTATTCAAAACCCCGCGCCAAGCTCACCAATGAGCAGCGCGGAAGGGTAGAACAAAAGGTCCAGCGGCAGGCAACCTCGCTTCAGCTTTGATTCCATGTGCTGAATCACAATGCCAAAGGCCATGAGTCCTTCATGGGAAAGCCGCAGACTAGCGCGTGTCAGCATGACAGCATGATTCAATTCCGGAAACACGGCTGGAACCATCAAACCCTGGAACCACCAGCGCAAGGCCTACTGCCAGGTAATCTTTTGCCAAAGCACAGTTGTTGGATGGCATGACATGTAAACACGGCCTAATTGCACTCACCCTGACATGTCGCCTTCGGTTGGCTTCATTCGCTGTTGGTGGTGATCATTTGAGCAGTGCTGATATTGATTTCATCACCAGATGCTGCAGCTAACAAGTGCTTTATGAACCAATTCTGCTCTGTTGCTCATGTTGGTAGGCTATCCTGCTCGTGCGAGATGAACGATGTGCTTTATCTCATTTAGCACACACGAGCAGTATGAGCGGCTGTCGAGGGGTTTTAGTGGAGTTTCAACCATTTGCGGCATCAGTCTTCCCCTGCAGAGTTTTGGAAGCCAGCGACATGATGGCTCCAACCAGCAGCAGGGGACCTGCATGTCTATCACCTGCAATCAGAAGTGAGATGTTGATGTCTTTTGTAGTTGGTCTACATGCCTGTTGGGGTCTGGGCTTCATTGCAGGTCTGCCTGGAGCTCTCAGAGGGCGGCTCGCTCGATGCCTGAGGCCGACGGTGGAGCCCGCAAGTCATGGTTGGTTACCTCGACATGGCAGGGGTTTGACTCAGTTTGGAGGCTTGGACAAACCAGCACAACTGACTCAACTTTGAAATGAGATCTCCATCCGTTTTGACACGTAGCGGCTGAATGACCCTTTCGACAGTGCAGTAATATGATTTCTAGCTCTGTCTCTGTGTGGAAAGCAGCTTTCCTCAGGACTTCCAAGAGTATGGGGTGCCACTCCCAGCAAACAGCAACAAAGTTGCAACCGAATACCATCGCCTTTTCGGAGTTCATCCGTTTGTGTGTTTTGGGGTGCCCCATTTGGCAGTTCTGCATTTGCAGGCAGCAATCCGCAATGTCGCCTACCTCACGCCCGGTGACGCCTTGATGCCGGACAGATGAGCCAGGGCTCTCGGGACTCAGGATTGCTTCATTCTCTCATTTGAATGATAATGTGCTTCCTGTGCATTCTGCCCGACTTCCGGCAAACCGTTGCAGGCCTTGTGGGACCCGCGGGCTTAGCGGCAGCGAAAGCTTTACACATGAGCCAAATGGCTATGCCCAGCTAGCCAAAGCTCGCAGCAGGCGGAGAAAGCGTGTGCAGCAGCGGAGTCATGAACAGGCGACTTGTTGAGCCAGGCAACCAGGGTCACAGTGGGTAGTTGGTTTAAGAAGCGTTTCAGAAAACCTGAGACCGGTACTCAAGTAAATGATCCATCCAATCATGAAGATGCCGCATACCGCTGAGGAAAACAATGGGATACAAAGGCTAAAGGTGAAGGTGTGCATAAGGTTGGTCTGTCTAGATCGCCCCGATAGCTGTGCCAAGGATGCTGTTCTCGTCTGGATGATTCTTGGTGTTGGCCACCCTTTGTGGGCCATGTGTATTGAGGCTAGCTGGGTTTCGCCTTCCAACTGAGAAAGCTGAGCCCTTCTTTCACTCCAGTAAGCCCCGTTGAAACCCAATGCGCGTACTCACGGGCTGGTCTGGTCAAGTTCAACTCCCTCAGGATGGTGATTCTGCTGTTTCAGAGCCTGCCTTGACGTGATTGCATGATTCGGAACTCGATGATGCTGCGAGCCAATGAGCGAATTGTCTATCTAGCCATTGCTTGTGGCAGTGATAGAGGAGTACTATGCAAAACATATGTGTGAAGATATTGGGTTCTGTTACCTAGACCAACAGGAAGGCCATAGCATGCTGCTCCCCCTATTTCCTCCTAAGACTTTGCAAGTCAAGGGAACCGGGAGCTGAGCGAGGCTGACTTTGGCGTCCTAGGGCCGAGGGCAATTCAAGATTGTTTGATGCAAGATGCAATCCCATCCGAACCGAATTGCAAAGCCTGAAATCCTGAATGCCAGTGCCCAATGTCCACCAAGGGCGCACGATAGGGCGGAGGCGAGAACCGAGCGCCCGGGTGGCTGGGAGATTGGGTGCCAAAATGAGGCTTCCTCGGTGGAAGCTAAAGAAATAAACAAAGGGAAACAAGTGCTAATGGTGTCGAGAGAACACGTGCCGAAGAGTGACCGACAACCAAAGTTCCAGATTGAACATGCGCTTGCTTTCCTGCCATTGTGGAAGGCTCTTGGTCCAGGCTTTTTTGCACCTTTCGGAGCGACTGCGTTCGAAGAGCATTTTCGGGATTTGATTGAAGGCAGTTGAATTCCGATTGAATCTCATGAGTTGAGCGCAAGCTTGCAGAGCCATTTGACTACTGCCATCTCTCCCTGCCCTACAATGCGTTTCAGGTGACCCTTCAATTAAAGGTCCCTGGTGGGCCTTTTGCTTCTCACTGCCCTTGTTAAAAGTGCAGTGCACTTTTGAGCGGCACTTGGTCATGATCGTCCGTTGAATGGGAAAACTGCGAGCAACAGATATTCGCTATGATTCGCCTTCCAGTGCTGTCCTGGAATTTCTGAAGTCCCCGCAGCAGATGGGTTGCCTGTGGTTCCCTCTCAGCATTTGAGAACAATTACAGGCCTGGGACGACAGCCTGCTGACGATGCAGGCTCGACTTGAAACTGCAGGGATGCGCTCGAGAAGCCGTGCTACCACCAACTTCCCCACGTTCGTTTCTGAGGTCGCAGGCTGTCAGTTGCTAAGAGGGGGTTCTAGCCGCAACAGGGAACAAAGACCAGCGACGAGGAACACGAAAACGACGACAACAACAACATTTTCCGTTCCATGAGGGTTGTTTGGAGGCAGCTTTAGAGGGCAGATGTAGAGGCACAGGAGGCAAATGCTGCGGCTGTTTAGACTCGACCAGTGCTGAAAGCCTTTCGTCACATTCCATTTTACATTGGGAAGGACCTAAAGCTTCGTTTGGTATTGGGGAAGTTTAGGTTTGAACCATGCTTTCTCGGCGACACTGGCTGCGAGCAACTCGCAGCCAGGAACACTCACCAAGAGCTTTCCATGGATGCAGCATTCGGGTTCCTGCGTCCGCGACGGTGCACGCAGGTTGTGAACCAGGTGCAAGGACTCCTGGAAAGGCGGGGACCGTTGATTGGAGGCGATGCTGTGCCAGACAGGGCCTTCAATTCGGCAAAGTGGGCTTTGCATGGCAGCCCTCAAAAGAATCAAGACAAACCAGCAAGCTTGAACACCATGTCAACATGATAGCTGTTGACAGCAAATCAAAGGCTGCAAGGATGTAAACATCCAGTCACAGGAAGTTGCAGGATTGATTTATGTGCCAGTCTGGCATCGGCGTGACCCCTAGATGGCAGCGCTTTCGGAATGCCTAATCCAGCTTGCAAGAAGAGATGAGTGTGGAAGTTGGCTTGGCCTGTGCATCTACTCTGAGATCGTTTTGATAGGTGATAACAATGCGGAACCTCTGACTGCTTCCTGTAGCCTTGCAGTTCGCAGCGCACTTTGTGCTCCAGAGCAGCTGCGGATGTGGCACAGACAATGCGAGTGCGGAGAAGCATGAAGTTCATGCCTTTGAAATACAGAAAGCTGCAATATTGAAACGCTCGTTGCCCACATGCCATCCCTGCCAGCGTGGCATGGTGACTGACACTCGTATCATCCATTTTTGAGACATTACCATGATGCTGATTCTCGATGCAACGCATCAGGAAGCAATACAGCTGGCTTAACTATCATCTTTGCAAGCCGGTCGCGATTGTGTGGCCACAGACTTAATTTAAGCCTTGTTCGTCTCTCAACATGTACTCAACAAGCTTCCTTTAGAAGATTAGCCTTCAGTTACCGTAGAAGTGCCCTGTGCCTTCAAGGGGCGATATACAGCACTACAGCGATGCCGCATGGCCTTTGCTGGATCACAGAGGCTGGGAAGTGACAAGCGAAGGAAGAGTCCACTGTACCGCCACAGCTTGTGCGATCATCCGGCTTGTCGTGGACATTTTTTTGGACGAAGGGGCTTCCCCAATGTCTTTTCCCCATTGGAGTGGTTTCCAGCAATGCAGCAGGCGGATACCGCTGCAGCGCTTCCTCGGCAGCACAAGGTGCTGTGGCAGCCAGAGAGTCCGATGGATATGTTGAAGCCGGGGCCAGTCCTGGAGTAGGCTGTAGGCACAAGAAGTTTGCCAAGGTTTGCACTTGTTCGGAGAATCTTTGCGGCTTTGTACGGATGGATGGCAGCCAATTTCAACACCCTTGCAACGCACGCTACTTTGAAGAGCTTGCACGCCTCTAGGGCTCTGCAGCAACAAGTTTGACATTGGCCTTGAAGCGATTTTGCAGAGCAAGGTTGTCCTGTCTCCAGTCAGAACTCTTTTGACTGCATGACCTGACTGGCATTCTCGTGTGTGGTTGCGTACTCGTCACTTGCAAGACCTCACCTACTTTCCGCCGACTGATGGCCCATCATGCCCATCATATTCCAGTCACCATGATACAGTTGACTTAGCTTGAGTTCTCCCACGGAAGCATGCTTGGGCCCGCTTTTCGGTTGGACAAGGTTCGAAGCAAAGGTCCTTGCAGATAGGTTGTTCGCATTTTTAGTCCCAATCAATTCCTGGCCCAGTTGAGCACCTTCCTCCAGAGCGACTCCGCGAGCCTCAGCTTGCCTCGGCGCCTTCGTGCCGAAGGCAGGAACGAGGGCGTGCCCCTGGGCCCATGGGAAAAGTGCAGGCTTCAAAGTGGGAAAGTGGGGGCCCCTAACCACGGTGCAGCCAGATCCGTTTGACATCAGAACGATCCTTCCGACTCAATCTCGTTTGGTCTTGAGTCGGCATTTCTTGGTCCAGTCAGTTGGTATGGTGCCAGACAATATGAGGCTGAGCGGATGAAACAGCAACACTCCCTGAGACAGATTCCTGCCTAGAAACGCTGAATTCACTTGAGTCGGAAAAACAACCCGTTGTATGTGTCAATGTCAGGCATGATCCCAGGTCTTTTGGACCTATCAAATTAGCTGCACCGCCGCTTGTAATTTGAATGGCAGGAGTGTGTTGCAGGAGCGGCCGCGCAAGTCAAACATGGGGCCGCGCAAGTAAAGCGCAAGTGAAGCGCAAGTGACGCAGTGATGATCATCATCATCATCATCATCATCATCATCATCATCATCATCATCATCATCATCATCATCATCATCATCATCATCATCATCATCATCATCATCATCATCATCATCATCATCATCATCATCATCATCATCATCATCATCATCATCATCATCATCATCATCATCATCCGCATGGTCGAAAGAATCCGGAAGATTGCTAAATTTTCGCGCAAGTCGCGCGCAAGTCGCGCGCAAGTCGCGCGCAAGTCGCGCGCAAGTCGCGCGCAAGTGTCGTAGATGCCTTGGATCAGGAGTGGCCCATTTCTGTAGTTTGCATTTTCTTTGTTTCTGCAGATCCCAGCAATGAGTTGCAGCAGCAGCCAGCAGCAGCAGCCAGCAGCAGCAGCCGCAGCAGCAGCAGCCAGCAGCAGCCAGCCAGCAGCAGCAGCAGCAGCAGCAGCAGCAGCAGCAGCCAGCAGCAGCAGCAGCAGCCAGCAGCAGCAGCAGCAGCAGCCAGCAGCAGCAGCAGCAGCCAGCAGCAGCAGCAGCAGCAGCCAGCAGCAGCAGCCGCAGCAGCAGCAGCCGCAGCAGCAGCCAGCAGCAGCAGCAGCAGCCAGCAACAATTTGCAGCAGTGTACACACCTGAGACCTCATACACTTAAGGGGCATGTTTTTGGGGGACCTCACTCTTATGAAGACCGCCGCTTGGATTTGCAATGAAAACATCCTGGGATAAGAGTTTTAATACGGTTTTTTTTTCCAGCTCACTTGAGCAGTGCAGCAACTGTAAGAGGGGGAAGGGACGGAAGGGACGGGACGACAACTCCGCTCTGCGCTGAGCCTGCAATAGGCTTCTCGGGCTGGTTCCCCACGACGGAGAAGCGAGTGCAGCCGCCAGAGGTGCGGCGGGAAGGGTCACGAGATGAATTCAACTCGTTTACTGCGCGACTTGGTGTTCCTGGGTATCTAGGTTGTGTGAGAGCACGGTTTGATATGTTTTGAGGCCCAAACCCCGGGTTTCTCCGAAGAATCAACATCAAGAAACAAGCAAACAAGTCCCCGCATGTGTTTTGACCCATTATTTACAGTGTTTTAAGCTCATGACATACCAACAGACCTCATGCCACTACATGGAACGCGCGCGGACTAACACCACGGAAGTCCGTGTGAATCAACATGAATTCAAGTGACCGAAATCTTCTCCAATGTTCAACACTCATTCAATTCCCACTGTAATTGCAAGATTGGAGAAATGTCTGACCAGATCATGAGCAGCAAAAAAGTGCAGATTTGCCCTGTTTCCGCGTCAAAATCACACATCAACAGTTTCTACACTTTCCACAGCGGCTGATTGAAAGCCTTCGTGGGGCAATTCAGTTCCATGCATTTCTGGCGGTGCATTTTCAATGCAGCCAGCACACTTTGAATGAGTGTTGAACATTGCAGCAGATCCCGGTCACTTGTGTTCATGCTGATTCGCGGTGTAAGTCCGCACGCGTTCCATGAAGTGGCATGAGGTCTGTTGGTATGTCATGCGCTCAAAACACTGTAAATAATGGGTCGAAACGCATACGGGGACTTGGCTAGTCGTTTGTTGACATTCAGGGATTCCGGGGCAGGAAGTTCCTGTCAATGAACGTTATCATATTGCCCCACCCCACCCCCCCCCCCCACCCGAACAAAGGGATTACGGGCCAGGAAGTTCCTGTCAATGAACGTTATCATATTGCCCCACCCCACCCCCCCCCCCCAGCACAGCTTAAGCTGTTGTGATTGCTGGAGCTGAGAGGACCTGGGCGTGATGCGGTCTCTCGGAGAAATCTGGGGTTTGCCCCTGTTTTGAGGACTAAAATCTTGCGCCAGCAAGTACTGTTCTTCATGTCCAATTCAAGATGAGGACCCGCAAGCGGCCCCTGCGGTTCCACTGCTCACCAGTGTTTCTACTCGGTGGAGCTACCTCCATGAGCAATCGCTTACCCTCATCTCTCTCTTTTGTGCCACTGACTATGTCCCACGGAGATCCTTTTATATCTGTCTTGTGGTTTTCGGAGTTCAGAAAGTTGACACTGGGCTGTCCTTCCTTGGACCCTTGTTCTGACATATTGCGGCCACGGAGAGGGAACAGATTCCTGAATAGGGCGCTGGCTGGAACATTAACGGCTGCAGATGTCCCAGTTGTTTCTGGGTTTCCTCCGCGCTCATCAACAGTTCCAGCTTTTTATGGCCACAAGCACAGGGATGTTGTGAACACTGCATGTCCCTGAAAGACTGGAACGCTGTTCTTTGCAAAGTGGCTTCAATGATGTAGTCTGGCAGCCCAGCAGGACAAAGACCTTACCCGTGACAAGTTGTGTTTTTGGTTTAGGATCAGTACGTGATTGAGTGCCATACAGCCAAACGGTTGCACCAAGTTTGGTTTGTTATCACTGGCTCTTGGCAATTGGCACCCGTCACTTGGTAAACCACTTGTTAGCCCTACATCCTGGGTGGGCGCTGAGCCATTGAGCCAATGCCCCAGGGCCAAGAAGAGTTCGAGCTACAGCAAGCCGAGAAGGTGGAGGCGGGAGGGGACAATAATCGGATCCTTTTTCGGCAGCTACTCGCCATTTCTAGGAACATACTCCATCCCATCAATGTTCCAACTTCAATTTTGCCTATCGTTTGCGCATGTGCATGTGAGGTCTAGGTGAGCAAGATTGAACCTGCTAAAGACATTCGGCGCCTTGACAGCAGGCAACCTGGCAGTGGCGCTACTACAATGAACAGAGAAGTATCTGCATTTCACGCTAGACACTACATTTTTGAATCACTCTCAAACCACCATGCGGTCCCAGACTTGAGCGTTCGCAGGTCGTCAAAGTTTGTTTTGGTGGGCTTGTGGACTTCTGCTGCACGAGAAGTGCTTCGAGCAGTCTGGGTCTGGATCGAGAACAAGCTGGATGGTGAATACAGGGCCCAGGTTTGGGAGCATGACTGAAGAGAATCTTGTTGGCTGTCAGATTTCCTTGCGCAAATACCTTGCTGTTAGATTAGCGAGACCAACTGATCATCAAGAGATGGCTTAAATTGACGCCTTGTGAGCTGCTCGATACAGTGCAAGTATCAACACATTTGACCCAAGTCAGTGGGTCATTGGACCCTTACAGGATTTTGGCCAACAGACCTGAACACCTGAACACCAATATGTTTGTCCATGGTTGATCCCTACAACCAAGGCCTGACCTTTTTCCAGCATGAGCACAACTCGTGCTCCCACAAACCAGATGGCGGAGTGTATCACAAATGAGTCATGCTGGGCAAATTGGTTGAGAAGGAAGTTGCACTGCTTGGGTGTGGAAGCGCACCGTCTCTCTCAAACGAAGTTGTGCCTAACCAGGAGGAAGAGGAAGATCCTTTGTCCAAAGCGCCCTGGATGCAGGAATTGGAAGCTCGGATATTGGGAAGACTGTGCATGTGAGCCAGAATCGCTCTTGCGGGTGAAGTTTCTCCATTGAGGGCTGCGCCCAACAGATGTTGTCGGCCGGGGTGGGGGCAATGCATGCATGGATTGCACGCGTTTCTGGAGCTCCTTCCGGGAAGAGGACTCTCTCCTCAACACGAATGGTCAACAATGCGGGATTGTAACCTACTCAAAGATGAATCCCGTTGTGAAATCAAACCCTGGGAGAGTACCTGCAGGGTTCTACAAGCCACTTCCACACTCCCACTTGTCCTTTGGGCTTAGATGGTGGCTTGGGCATTGGTTTTCTGTGTGGATCACTCTCTGAAACCGAGGGGCAATTGTGGCGATGTCCTGTGAACTGGCCCTCCTGTTTTTGAGCGTGCCATCGGACAAGAATCTAAATTTGCGCCAGGTCTTCCAACATGTTGACCATCAAACCCAAACCGAGTATTTCATTTGCAGCTTTCGGGCGCACGCCCGAATAGTGCAAGAGGCGCTCAAGTGCAGAGTCTTTTAAACAGCTTCCTCTCCAGCCAATTGCTATCCGCCCACCAATTACGCATGCCCCCCCCAATTGTCCAACCAGTTGCAACATGCTGAGCAAGTGGAGACGTTGGCTCTAATGACAGGTGATTACCTCATCAACACCGGTTGCGTATGCAGTATTGGCTAACATGCATTTTGAACAAGAAGACAGCACTATTTTCACTACATGTCGTTTGCTGCTCATGTCCATTTGCCGGGCTTATGTTGTGGACAAGTTGCTCTTGTGGTTGCCTTTGGCTTGAGTCAACCCAAATCACGGACCCAGGCGCTGGATGAGGCTGGGGATCAGGCGGCGGGAGCAGCGCAGAAGGAGCTGGATGCGATAAAGGCGCGGCTGCGATGTGCTTTGGCATCGAACTTCGCAGCTTCACAGTTGAGGGAGCAGTTGGTATTCAGGGACAGAAGATGAGCGCGTGGCCCTTCATGACGCGGTTCCCGTTTGACTCATTTTGAAGCAACATCAGGCACCAACGAGGGCTGCTTGTTGAACACTTGTTTTAGCCTCAACTCAGCATCGCAGGACAAGATGACAAACTCGCTGGAGGCTGGCAAGGACGACGGCGAGGCAGACGCTGCTGTGGAGGCAGTCAAGGAGCCGTGTGGGCCATGCGAACAGCTGAAAGGGAGGAGGGCGAAGGAGGGAACTTCTGGGTGAAACAGACAGACTGCGTGAGGTGAGGATCTTGAATCGTGGGTCATGTGGGCTTAGTTGCTCTGCTAGATATGTGGGTGAATGCCGATTCTTCCCGTTTGAAAAACCTATTCACATTGTTCCCATGAGATGTTGATCATTTGGGTCAGGGTTCTACAACCACATTCCCAACAATTTGTGACCCTCCTACGGCTCGTGATACGACATTTCATCTCAGCCTGTTCATGCATCAGCACGGGGTTGTGATAGCGGAGGTGTGGAGCACTCTGCTTGTTCTTTTTTTTGTTTAATGCGCGCATAGAACCACATTGACATGACACGAGCCATCACGCGGAAGCAATAGTATGTAGCTTCATACAGGGTTGTTGACGTGTACACATTGAAATTGGAACATGCCAGGCCTTGGCGTGCTTACATGTTGACATCGTCTCTATCGATAGCCTGTCTGGGGTGACTATCATTTGCCAAGCGCCTGGCACGCACCTTGCAGGAGGAGGAGGACACAGGTGATCCACCAGACGCCGCTCGTCTCAAGCGATCAGGTTAGCTTTGTGGGCCTCGGGTGATCCGTCTTGGGGCCGCACATTGAAGCCCATGGGGCAGTGCTGCTTTTTCTTGGAGCGGAAGGCTGGCCTTTCGTTCTGTCGGCCAAGGTGAATTTATACTCATTTTGTGGAATTGGGGGCTCTTCCTGAGTTGATAACTCATCTTTTAAACAACCTTCTGTCAGGGTTCTTGTGGGTGTGGGTGGGAGGTGGGAGGGGAGTTGCTGGCTTGCCTTGATTGCCTTGATCGTGTCTGGTACGAGTACATTGCCAGTCTTTCGATGCGCCATGTGTTGTGCGCACTCTGTTTAGCCTCCATTCTTCAAGTCTTTTGACCCACCAAGTCACTTCCAGGAAACCAATGCCCAGACAAACCAACACATGCGAGACAAACACTTCAATGGCCCAAGAGCCAACACAAGGGAGACGAGTCGAGACGACTGTCCGTACCGACTCGAGACAGAGACCTTGCAGGTGGACGACGAGCTGCCGGGCCCTTTCTACACCCAGGCCTGGTTCCTGGCGCTCTCGCTCTTCAGCCTGGCAGGGGTCACCAGCTTCGTGGTGGCGCGGCTGCAGCGCAACCAACTGATGTTAATGACTTTGGACTCCTGGACAGATCGTGGACACGCGGAGTTGGGGGGCTTCAATGGAACCACTACGAGGAAGGTCTCCGAGTTCAGACATACCCTGCGATTTGGTTCCAGCAAATTCAATCGGCATCATGTAATGTCAATACAGAATTTGAATGGCAAGATGTCTCAGGCGACCTCACCCCAGGATCGATCTGCTTCTTTCAGTGATCGGCCGGCTCGAGCAGGTGGACGGCCGGTTTGATCTGTAGGGAACCCCCGGACATGTGTTTCTCCTATGTGTATTCTTGGATGTTCTCCTTTTGAACGCAAAGTCCTGTTGACCCATTGAGCCCCAGGGTTGTTATAGTCAAGTGAGGCGACCGATTTGGATCTGCCGCACCCTCCCCCTTTAGCGGAGGTCTGGCAAGCCGCCCAGCTGAACAAGGACGCGAAGCCTCCTGAGGACGAGCTTGACCAGTATGCGCCGCGGACGAAACGGGGAAAGCCGCTTTTCGATGCGGCAGAGCCAACATGTGACGGTTCCCTTGCTCGCCTACGAGATGCTCTTGTGATTGGAAAAGGCCTGCCGCCCGCCACTCGAGTGCTCTTGTTTTCTCGTACGAGTTCCAACCTCAGAAAGATGCATCGGCCGCCCACTCGAGGCCCATGACCCGCGGGCGCCCGTGGCGCCGGCCAAGGGCAAGGGCAAGGGCAAGGGCAAAGGCGCTGAGGCGGGGCGAGAGACGGGATCCGGGAGGGTGGAAAGGCCATTTGGCCATTTGTGTTTCTGCCTCAAAGTTTGCAAAGCTGCACCCAGATGTTTCTCTGTGATGTGCTGACTTGCCATGATGACTCCTTGATACAATCGGATCGAAAAATGACGGGATCCGAGCTTCCCTGTCAAACACGTGGGTTCTTATTCTCCAGCATGGTGCAACAGGACACGAGAGGAGCCGTGCAGAGTAGCCTGCAACATGGTTGATTCCTGCGAAATGTGGGCCCTAGCGATGAACGAAAACGGCAAGATTTGGCCAGGCAGAAGTTCCCAGCCGGGCTGTTGCTTCGCTCCCGAGGCCGCGGCTTCCTAGACTCAACTCGCACCAGGAGAGTTCCGCTGTGACCAGGTGGGAAGAAGCCTGGTAGAGCACACACACAAGCTTGCTGGCATCTTCTTGCATGTTTTTCTTTGCCCCTTGCCAAAACAGAAAATCTTTGTTTGACTCATTTGAGAGCTCTGATTGAATTCGAGGACCAGCCAAAAGATGCGGCTTAGCACCTATAAACGGCACCGGCAATATGGGGGACTGTAGACTGTAGATTGATGTTTGGCTCAAATGAGAACCTTACCCTTTTCGAGCCTCGCACCTCCGGCAGCTTCGACTGATCCACGATGTAAGGAATCTCGGATCCTGAGATCCCACAAGATCAAATCTCCGGTCTCAGATTGGATGTGACATTAGCAAATCGCGCCGTTCCCCTCAATGAATAGGCTCGCACATCCAGTTCCAGCGAGCTCTTTCTCCGTGCTTTTTGTCGTGGCCAACTTACACAATTTAAGATGCTGCATTATAAGCCATCATGGCATGGAGCATGAGATCCATTCTTTCCCTCTTTTCACCCTGTTGCACTGTTGCTTTTTCAGTCGCTAGCCGCCAGCCGCTAATTCTTAACAAAGCTTGATTGACAATGGCCTTCCGGACAATTTGAGCCGAGTTTTCTTGTGAGAAGGTGTGGTTTGGATGCCATGAACATAGATGACCTTGAAAGTGAAGTGCTGGCGTGGCTCAGATTGCAGGAGCTGAGAGAGGCAGTCAGGGTTCTTTGCCGAGCTGCGCCAGTGGCGGGGCTTGCACATGTCCGCCGCAAGGCAAAGCTCTCCGGGTCAATGTGAGACATTTGTTGTGCAGGCAAGCTTAAAACAGTTTGTGGTTGGGTTTTTCCCGCATTCCATCAAGGCCTGAAGAGGTTTGAACATTTTTTGGCTAGTGAATGCTTGCAGATCAGGCAAGCACTCTCCCCTTTGAGAAAAGCTGAAGCACAATTTGTCTCTTGACTCCCTTGTACAGCATCCCTGCTCCAAGTAGTGCTCGTTTTCGGGTTCGACATGGTTTTTATGCATCAGATTCACAAATTACAGACCTCGCCTGAAAGGCATGAAACTAGGTGACCCTGTGAGCCCTGCAAACCCCAGTACCTGCGCCGACTTGCCCAGCGGCAAGTTCGCAGCGGGCGAGAGCAGCGTTCTCCGCTAAACAGGTAGCCTCGTGTCTGTGTAGCTTTCGAAGGAGCCAGTCCTGAAAAGAAGGCACCGCGACATCAGGTTTTCTTGTTTCTCGTTTCGACTGCAACACTTCAGAATTACAAGTGTGATGGGAGCTGCTTGGACATGTGTCAAGGGGTCAGAAAGCCATGTTTGTTCCCCTTTTTTCTCCCCCGTCCAGAAGAAGCCAGTTGCGCGTCCTATTTCCATTGTTTCCCCACCCGTGAATTATCTTTGCGAAGCCTATCATTGTCACTTGTCCATAATGAATGGCACACTTCGCTTCCAGGGCGAATACAAAGCCACACAAACAGCAAATCAGGAAAACGAAGCGCACACAAAGCAAGCAAAGCAAAGAGAACGACCGCACCTCGGGGGCAGCTCGTCTCCGTGCAGGTTTCAGATCACCATTGCCCAGCAGATTCAGGGCTTGGCCATGCAGCAGCAGCACCACCAGGACCGAGCGACGGCTCGGGTTGTGGCTGCGGCTGATGGTGTTTATGTATATGTAAAACAACACAAGACATATTCATGTTGTTGAATGACTTGGTATCCAAGGAAATTTAGGAACTTCCGTGGTACGAACACTGTTTGAATGCTAGCTCTGTGTCAGAAGGCCAGAGAAGAACAAGCACAGACGATGGAGAATGTGCCAGCCTGTGGCGGGGGAATAGAAACTTTAGAGCCTCCGGCTCAGTCCGCCGACATTGTCCTCTCCCTTTTCTCCTTCTTCCTCTCTCCCTTGTCTCCCTGGTGTGTTCTGTCGTCCTCTCTCCCTCCCTCCGCTCCCCATCCTCCCCATCCCCCCAAGCCACTCTCTCCCCAATCTCCCTCTCGTATGTATGTATGTATGTATGTATGTATGTATGTATGTATGTATGTATGTATGTATGTATGTATGTATGTATGTATGTATGTATGTATGTATGTATGTATGTATGTATGTATGTATGTATGTATGTATGTATGTATGTATGTATGTATGTATGTATGTATGTATGTATGTATGTATGTATGTATGTATGTATGTATGTATGTATGTATGTATGTATGTATGTATGTATGTATGTATGTATGTATGTATGTATGTATGTATGTATGTATGTATGTATGTATGTATGTATGTATGTATGTATGTATGTATGTATGTATGTATGTATGTATGTATGTATGTATGTATGTATGTATGTATGTATGTATGTATGTATGTATGTATGTATGTATGTATGTATGTATGTATGTATGTATGTATGTATGTATGTATGTATGTATGTATGTATGTATGTATGTATGTATGTATGTATGTATGTATGTATGTATGTAATGTAATGTAATGTAATGTAATGTAATGTAATGTAATGTAATGTAATGTAATGTAATGTAATGTATGTATGTATGTATGGTATAGGTATAGGTATGTATGTATGCATGCCTGCATGTATGTATGTATGTATGTATGTATGTATGTATGTATGTAATGTGTATGCATGTATGCAATGTAATGTAATGTAATGTAATGTAATGTAATGTAATGTAATGTATGTATGTAATGTAATGTAATGTAATGTAATGTAATGTATGTATGTATGTATGTATGTATGTATGTATGTATGTATGTATGTATGTATGTATGTATGTATGTATGTATGTATGTATGTATGTATGTATGTATGTATGTATGTATGTAATGTAATGTATGTAATGTAATGTAATGTAATGTAATGTAATGTAATGTATGTAATGTAATGTATGTATGTATGTATGTATGTATGTATGTATGTATGTATGTATGTATGTACATGCCTGCATGTGTATGTATGTAATGCATGTATGCATGTATGCAATGTAATGTAATGTAATGTATGTAATGTATGTAATGTATGTAATGTATGTATGTAATGTAATGTAATGTAAAGTAATGTAATGTAATGTAATGTAAAGTAATGTAATGTAATGTATGTATGTATGTATGTAATGCGATGTAATTTAAAGTAATGTAATGTGATGTTGTGTAATGTAATGTATGTATGTATGTTTGTATGTCTGTCTGTCTGTGTGTATGTCTGTATGTATGTATGTATCCTTGCACTTCCCCTTTGCTCCCCAGTATTTCCCGCAAAAAACACTGTTTTTCCGGCGTTTTCGCAAAGATGATGTCCAAAAACACAGAGTTTTTCCAGATTTTCGGCAAAAGGATGCAGGAAGCCCAAGCCAGCAAAAAAGCCGGCAGGGGGAATCGAGCCTGGGACCCCTGTTTTGCGACACCGGGTCCCCGAAGACTACGTTTAGTGGAACGTCATCAAATTGCCGCGCGGTCCTTGGGGGGGGGGGGGGGGCCCCCCCCCCCCACGTATCAGACGTCGGGAGGGGGGGGGGTTATCCTCTATCCTCTCTTAGGTGTCCGACACGCCGAGCAATGTCGGCGGATTATTCAAAACGTGCAGCCCTGCGCGCGAATTCAACTGCTCGACATGAGTCGGTTGTGAGGTCTGGCGGAGCCATGCTCGGAGTGGCTGCGGAGCGGTCTCGGGGCATCGCGACATTTGTTTGCGAGGCAGGTGCGCTTTCGCAAGGTCAGGAGCAGATTTCCCAGCAGGCGCAGCACTTTCGTCGGGTCAGGTACAGATTGCAAGGCACGCGCTTTCGCAAGGTCCAGAGCAGATTTGGCGGCAGGCCAAGTGAGGGTCAGGTCAGATTTCGCAGCAGGCGCTGCGCTTTCGCGAGGTCGGGTACAGATTGCAAGGCACGCGCAGAACCTTCGGACCAGTGATAGATAAGGTGAGGTACAACGGAAATAGAGAGACGCTGGCAGACTCACGCAGTGTTGAGCGAAAAGGGCGAGGCACGGGGAAAGAAACAAAGAAATTGCTTTGAGACCAGCGACAAAGCGAAAGAAAAAGAGGAAGAAGAAGAGAAAGAGAAAGAGAGGATGAAAACCAACAGGCGTGGCTACAGTTTGTTTGCGTGATATTTGCTGCAAGGTCATCGCCCCAACAGCTGCTTCCAAGAAAATAATCTTTCTGCGAATGGGAGGAAATAAAATCATACGAATCATCACCGTTATCAATGTCATCGATTTTCAAGCAACCAACCAGCTTCACCTGCTCAAAGCGAATGCGCGTTTCACCAACAACATCTCCCGTTCTGTGCACCAAAAGCAAACCCTGGCAATCATGGAATCATGGAACATGCTTGTGGAAAACATCCCTGATTTCCCCACGCAAATGGCCGTTCCAAAGCTCCCGACCGTGTCTTGACACACAAACATGTGTACAAGTAGAGCAGGCGATGCCTGGGGGCGGAAGTTTCAAACCTAGAAGAACTGAAGTTATCATTCTTTTTCTGTTGCTCTTTGTTCTTTCCCTTCCTCTTCTTTCTCTCGTTTCACTATCTTGGTTGTTTTTCTTTGCCTTTCTCTACTTTATCTCTTTCTCTCTCTCGCTCACTCCGCTCTTTTCTTTATCTTTCTCTGTCTCTCTCGCTCTCTCTCGCGCTCTCTCGCTCTCTCTCTCTCTCTCTCTCGCTCTCTCGTCTTTCTCTTTCTCTTCCTCTGTCCCCTTTCTCTTATTCTTTCTCTTACTCGTTTCTTCTCTCTTGCTCTTCTTTCTCTTCATCTTCTTGCTCTTCATTTTCTTGCTCTTCATCTTCTTTCTCTTCCTTTTCCTCCTTTTCTTTGTCTCTTAGGGTTGCTGGGGTAGCCAGGAAAGTTCCGCATGGCGCCAGCCAAGAACGCTGGCCATTCCCAGAGAAGTTTGCACACGCATACTTTGTTGAGGCATGCAGAGGTCAATATAATGCGTTTTGCGGCCAACACGGGAGGGAGTCTGCTGCCAGCCTTCATGCAGTTTGCTGCGATATGTGTTTTTTTCTCCGCGAGTGTTGCCATGGCATGCCGACTTTGCACTTGTTGAGCACTCTTTGTTCGCGCATACAGCCACTTGGACGTTGTGAGAGATAGCCAAAGGCAAATTCTGGTCATCAGTTTGGGTGCTAGACGCACGCTGCGCCCTCGGAGCTAATTCCCACGTGTCGTCGATTTGGGAGAAGCGTGGAAGTTTAGCTGCTTAGCTCTTTGACCAGCTGCAGGCGATGCATGGCTGGATGCTGCAACAGGCTGGACAAGAGTGCTGTTTGCAGGCTGTTTGATATCCAGTTGACCTGCCCCCCGTTTGGAACCTCGGGAATCCTTCGCGAATCTCATGTTTTGTTGGGCCAATGAGCCATCGCGGTTCTGTCGCTGCAGGTGCTCCAACATCAGCAGGAGCAGCGCGCCGGAACCTTTGCACCACGGAGGATTTGTCGAAGAGACGCCAGCGGTGGTGCTGTATTGTTGAGAGATTCAGATAGGCATCCAGTAACAGCCACCACTACAAAACACAGTATACAAAATACCCAGCCCGCACTAAGTCCACTATTCCAGTCGTGCTGTACCAAGCTTATGTTCAAGGCCCATTGAGGCGATGAGTTTGTTGCTTGTGAGGGTACCTTCGAGGATCAGGGGAGGTCAAGGCAGTTCTGCGTAGTTCTGCTACCTTTGGTTCCTGCCTTTTGGCAGCGGAGCCTGTTCCACTTCCTCCCTTTTTGCCCAACGGGACATGACATACGTGTGAAGAAGGGCCAAATAGACAATGAACGGGAAAAGCTTTTGACGTAACTGCGTAGTATGTTGTCATTTCCCAAGAGCAGCTTCACAGCCACTGAGCTTCCTGCCTCAATTACTCTCATGATTGAAGTATTGGGAAAGATGGAAAGCACGTTCATTGCGTTCATTATTTGAATTAGTGAAACTTGCAAATGTTCCTCAGTTGTCATCGAAGATGTGCAGAAGGCTGCTGTCAAGCAATCGAATCTACTCGGAATACACCACATAGAGTTGCTTTTATTACATTATGGGTTGTACCTTGAGTTGCACCGCTGCTTTTCTGCCAGCCTAGACTGTATTCTCTGTTTCTGACCGGCTGAGGCTCTCTTTCAGCGCTCAGCTCCGGAAGGTGCCACAAAGGGAAGGGGGAAGGAGGCAGATCATAGGCATGGCTCATATTGGCAGTGGCCGGGTCTTTGGCCAGAGGCGTTCTTTGAGTTGGAATCAGAACTATGGGCCAAAGAAGCACAGCAATATCTTGTTTGAGCATAGATCGAGTCAGATTGTATCACAATCCATGCTTTGCTTAGGCCATTAATTATGTCATCTGTAGCTTTATGCCACCTGCCAGACCCACTGCCCGCCCGTCGGTCCGCCTGCCTGCCTGCCTGCGTGTCTGCCTGCTTTTTGTCCGTTTCTGTCCATCAGTCCATTTGTCCGTTTGTCCGTCTGTCTTTTTCCGTCCGTCTCCGTGTGTCTGTTTGTTCATCCGTACGTCCGTCCGTCCGTCGTGCCGTCTGTCCGTTTGTCTGTCCGTCCGTCCGTCGTTCCGTCTGTCCATCTTCCTTTTGTCCGTCCGTCCGTACGTCCGCCTGTCTGTCTGCAATGTCCGTCTTTCCCTCCGGTGTGTCCGTTTGTTCGTCCGTCCGTCCCACATGTCCGTTTGTCCGTCCGTCTGTCCGTCTGTCTCTGTCCAGTCAAATGTTTTTGCACGGACCGTGGTGAGCCTTTGTCAGGGGCAGCGCATTCCTTCAGGGTGCTCACCAGTTGCAGACAGCTCGAGCGCAAATGCAGGTGACTCGGCCACTGCGCAACTTGGCTTGATCATAGTACACATTTCTCCCTCCCATGGACGGGTGGCGGCTGAGGGGTTACGTATCAGCCCAGTACATGCAAGCCATGCATAAATCACAGTGCAGGCTGTCAAGGCCTTATCTCTGGGTTGCTCGCATTGATCCAATTTGCTTGAGTGATTCGACCAACATGAAGCGGGCGATGCGCAAGTGTATTTGGACTGATGTGTCTCGTTCAGATTTCGTGTGATAGCCTCACAGCTTTGTACATGAATATGGAAGACCTGTTCACTTGCTAGACTGATGGTCATTTGGACAAGGGCAAATTATGTTTGTGTTCGAACACCGTTTGTTTCCGGGTCCCCAGCAAATCTGGCGCTGGCGTGTCCTGCTTATTGGGAAAGGCAGGCGTGGCATGCACCAAGGGTTATGAAAGAATCATGCAAGCTGCGAGTGAGAACATGAGCTGATGCTCTTTGAACCTAGAAACCCTCCAGTTGATTCTTACAGTGGGCCGACCTTCCGTGGCAAAATTAACTATTGAACTAGTGGGTTCCCTGCACTTTGAGCCCGTCGTTTGAACAGAGAAGCTTAGCAGCTTTGCAGGCACCAGCTGGAGTGATCCGCCGTGACCTCGCGTTGGTAGCTTGATCCAACTAAAAAACAGTTTGAGTAACGTCTTCAGCGCGGTGAGAACTTTGACTCTGGCAACTGGAGGCCCAGTGGGAATGGCACTGCGTCACACTGGCCACAGGCGGAGATGGGAGGATTTGAACATTGGGGCAGTGCCGATTCGATTCGCACCTCGCATATGCATATCTGTTGGCTCGAATTGTTGGCAAAAGGTCAGGGCAGGCTGGCTCATTTTCGGTGCCGTTGCTTGGCCCGGGCCTGGCCTGGCTGGACTTCTGTTTTGGCTCATGTGGAACGATTGTTCACCAATTCGTGCTTGGAATCGCTCATCAGCTGGCGGCTTACCGTCGGCTGAGCTTGAGAGATACTTTGTTCACGAGACAGCTTAAAGGTCAATCAAACCGGCACTCATCAATGGCTGCGTTCTTGCCCTGTACGTGTCCCGGCCCTGGGGTGGAGACCGAGTACATGTCCTGTCAACGTGTACTGCTAAACTGCAGACCCATGTTTGTGGGGGGAAATGTTACCATGAATAGGGTGTATGGCATCATATGGCATCGTGGGGTGTCCTTCTCAGCAAAACTCGACTATTGAGGTGGTTGCGCTTCTTGAAGCCTTTATGGGGAGAGAAGGATTCCTGAAAGGCAAGCATGTCCAACAATGTCCAACATTCCACCTACGAGTATCAGTTGTTTGGTGGCTCATCCATCAATGATCCACTCTGCTGTTTGACAAAACCACACTTACAACTTCTGACTATTTTGTCAGAAGCAAATAGCTGCTGCTGCTTTCAATCGTCCATTTTCTAAATGCTTCTCCCAAGGCCGGATCAAACAGGAACGGAACGTTCCCATTACGAGTCAACGCTGCACATTATCAAGTACGGAGTTAGTTGAGATGGTAACTCACATCCGCACAAGAGAGCCATATGATTTGCATGAGCAAGCATACCTCAAACAAGACATTCCCACTTCGCGACGGATCCGAACATGTCCCGCGCACGGCAGGTGTTCGTGCCGCCACCTTCAGGGCGGCATCCAGCAGTGGTCAAGCAGCAGCAGTCGCAGCAGCCGCCTCTCCTGCAGCTGCCACCACTGCTCCTCGGCTCAGTGGCAGATGACTCCTCGGCTAAGAAATGCGGGGTGGATGTTGAAGGCTGGGATTGTTCCCACCTTACTTCAGATGGGGAGACAGGGAGTGCAAGCAGGTAAACTTGATTAGTCAGAGGTTGCCAAACCCCGAGTCGAACCCTTGCTCAAACTTGTACCAAAGGAGAGCAAGACCCCACAAGATGCGAGATGTTCGACAATTGACCAGGTGATTCCCCAAAGATCGTTGGTGAGGTAAAGTGCGTCTCCTCCGCAGCCATAGATTGCAGCAACGAAGCATGTTGAGAACAATGCGAGCACATCCCAGCAAGAGCGGGTCCCCAGAGTGACAAATCTTGATTGGCTTGGTGTAAGAACGAGGCAAACATACACATCTTTGTTCCATGTCCGGTATTATGTTGGCTTCCGAGGCTGCAGAGCGTTCCAACTGCCAACCGCCCGGCGAGCAAGCACATGCTTGGCTCCCAGATGAGAGCGACATAAGGCAGACGTAGCTGAGTTGCATATCTAGAGGTTGTCAGCGAATCAGTTTCGTTATGCGCATATCATGTTGCTGAGCTTCTGGCCCGGAATGAACAACAGCAAGCAACCTTGACCTCCATGATGCTCTAGACTGACTTACTTGTTGTCATTGTCGAGACCGGTCATTGGACTGTGATGGCAGCGGTGCATTCACTCCATCAGCAGCGCTTCAAGAATAGAGGCGTGTGTGCCCGAATTGGAGCTTAGATGTGATCATTTGGATGGAGTACCAAACTGAAGCGTTTTTTTCTATGGTCTACCGGCCGTGCGGAGCAAGGCCTCAGCTGCCGAAGCCGCCCAAGGGAATAAAGAGCCAGGCATGCTGACGGGATGTGGGTGCAGCTAAGCTTCAATTCTGTTCGTCCCTCTGCAAACGAGCAATAGCTACGCCAACATGATGTCACATGCTGTGAGCTGGTTTGGGCCCAGCTTTGGAGCACGGCTAGTAAATCGAGCCTCCCGGGACAGACGCGGACTTGGTTTTGTGGTTTGCGCCGGGCTTGAAATGTGCCGACACCAAAAGCTCGACATTTGGCTTGGGGAGTGATTGGCCATCTGCATGTCTACTGCTTTTGTAGCATTGGACTTTGTTTAGGATCCGCTCTTGCAGAACAGGGCTTCGGTGAGTGCCGGAAAGCGACAGGAGAAGTGCTGCAACCTGGAGCCGCACAGGGAGGCTGAGGCAGGACAGCACGGCATGGCAATGACTGGCTGTGTGTTGCGACAGTTGAAAGGACATCCTGGCCATGTGCAGGGATTCTTTGGGATATCAAGCCTGGCCGGATTTGAAGCGGGGGCCAGCAGGGGGCACAGCAAGCTGATATTTGGGATGCTGCGTACATTGCTCTCTTTCCCATTGAGCTGGGGGCCCGAGAGGTTCGATATGTATGCGTATTACATGTACATTTTCGCTATATGTACAGTACACATACTACATTTATCTATATATACATAATATATATATATATAATTCTCCCTCTTTGACTGGTGGAGTGCCCCGTGAAATGCCACTAACAAAAGTTTCCCTTACCTGCGTGACCTGGTGGTGAGCACCATCTCCTTGAACCAAGGGGCTGCGAAACAACCTGAGCATTGGATCCGTGATCCAAACACGGCGCTAATGGAGGCTTTCCGGGAGATCTGGAAGCACTTACCCCGTCACCCAACTCCTGTGAACACACGCACACGCGCACACTCACACAACAAGAAAACAACCCAAAGAGTAGTACATGAGGGGACCTGCTAGGGCCATTCACCGTGCGCCTAAGTATGAATTTTTGCTTAGCAATGAGTTGGTTGAACAGTCATGACATGACCTGAGCTACGTCTGATTGGGTTTGCATTTTGAGCCCCTGTGTGACACATGGACCACTTCACAAAAGGCTTCTATGCTTCGAGAGGTGGCACTGTTTTGCACCACACAGATATCAGCAAGCTACCCCTTGCGATGGCCGGCCGATAATCTGGGTGTGCCTTTTTAGGGAACCCCCTTTGGTTGGTTTGCGGGGAAGCCAAAAGGAAAACCACATGATTTGGGATTCCCACAAACCCACGTGATGTGCGTGGACATGCAAGCTTTCAGCCAGCACCGAAACTTCCAAAAAGAGTGGCCCATTCATTTTCTCAAATTCAACCAGCTTGCTTATATACATGGGTATGCATGGGCTGTTGAGCTTCAACAGATTTTGACAGGTTCGATGGTGTGCCAGTGGTTGGTACTGATTGTTGCTCGACTGATGTTGGAAGCCTCTTATTTCTACTGTACCTTTCGAGCAGCGCAAATTCGCACCCGCTGCACTTGCACGGTCGTTTTAGATGTGCTACAAGTGCATTTGCACTTGCGCTGCATTGGTCTTTGAACGTCCTGGTCACTAAGAACCGTGATGCGTGGACGTCCGTTTAGTCTGGTGTAAATCGGCGACCAGCGCATTTCTGCGCGGCACAGAATGTCACAATCGAATCTGCCAAGAAATCAGGCCGCACAAGGGCCACGCGGATCAGAATGATTGATGTTTGAAGCACCGACCAGTCCAAGATTTGGTCGCTGGCCACCAGCCTTGTCACTATCCAGGTGTGTGTGTGTGTGTTTATGTGTGTGTTTATATGTAGTTGCATCCCAGCCGGCCGACATTATTGCGGCCTCCCGTGAGCTGATCCCAAAAGTGGTTCGCCAGCTCAATTTGGTGTTTCGTCCGCAAAGGCGCTTGGAGCTCCTTTTGCGGACCTTTGGCTGGAAGTTTGTTGCCGGAAGGCGGCTGAAATGCCGCACACGGCGCCATAGTTGCTCGAAGGGCACATGCAGCCCCTGAGGCTTCAGTTTTGTGATTTCGCGCGGACCATAGGTTCAACACAGTAGGGCGACGGGTGAGGAAAGAAGGCGCCCAATGACACGAGTTAGGTATGTGTGTGTGTGCGCGCGGCGGCCACAGCAAATTCATATCAAGGGGGGATTCTTTGGCGAGAGAGAGCTAGAGAGAGACAGGGAGTAAGGAGCCCTTGTCTCAGATGTTCCACCCAGACTGCTCCTGGTTGCTGCTGAGCTCAGCTGGGGCGTTGACTCAGCGCAGGCTGACGAGCAGGAGACCGAGAGGCCTGGAAGCCAGCGACAAACCAAGAACCCCACTCTGAGGGCTCAACTTATCTAAATCTGTGCATATATGTATATGTATAAGTACACACACACTATATATAATATATATATATATACGTGTGTATATATATATATACACATGAAATATGTATGAGCAACCCCTAAATACGCGGGATTTGATAAATGTGCCACGGGTACCTGGTTGAGTCCTTGAGTCTATGCTGTCCGAATAGGTTCTGAAAGGTGCAGGAGGCGGGCCATTGGGAAGTCAACGGTGCAACATTGCCCACACTCCAATGAAGCATGTACAGTCTAAGACAGTCTAGACATGATTGGCAGTCTAAGACATGCTGCTCGCAGATCATGCAGCACAGCGCGAGAGGGGAGTTGGAATGGCAATGCTGCCATGACAGCCTTCTCAAATTGAGGTGGTCATTGCTCATATTTTTTCCCGCCTAGCATGCCAGAAATTGGCACACTGACACTGATAAACGGGGGTGCATGTGCAGAGAAGTCAAAGTGGCCAGGTCTTACGCGATGGCTGACCAGATTAGTTCTCGAGGACCATTTTCGTCGTTTCTGGTATTTTGTAACGCTGATATCTATGCGCTGGCTGCATTTTGCAGGTTTCATGCGTTGTTTGTTCCACAGGCAAGCGTTCAAAACCAGACTCGTCCGACACCGATTCTGTCGCGTTGAGCCAAACCAAGCAAGCTAACAAGTCCAGATGAAAGCCCAGCTGACTGGACGACCAGTGGATCTGAATCACCAAGACAAGCACCCGAGGATTTGTCGGTGACAAACCTTTGCAAATTCGAGTACTGCACAACCGCCAGCATTCCAAGACTCATCGAAGAAGCGCGGCTTCAGCTTGCGCCTTTGCAGTTGAGCTTCCGGCCAAGGTCCAGATCTCGGTCTGAGACCACGGCGGCGCCTGAGGACAGAGCCTCAGGGCAAACTCGCACAAGGGGTTCTTGGCACCCAGGGTGGCCACATGTTTGGAGACGCTAAAGCCGCGAAAGGCTAAATTCAAAATGCTGAGATGAACGGCCAGCGTCGGGGGCCTGTTCTAGGAATGGCCGCACTTTTCTTTCGCAGCTGACTATGATAATGCAGTCAACGCAGTGCAGTCAGCTCCAAGGCATTTGTTGGAAAGTGGAACAGCCACAAAGCTGCTCGCAAGAAAGCAATGCCCATTCCCAACGTATGTTCAGCTTATCTGGGCAAAACACAACGTGGACATGTGCGGCTTCAAGATCTCGCCCCCCTCAGCTCCGAGATCCGCTGTTGGCAACGCTTGGGTTGAGATAGACGGCTTGTTCATGTTGGGTACTGAGCACTTGGTACTGCATAGCCATTAGGCACGCTACGCATGTTTGCTTCCGAGAAAGTTAGGCGTTTCATTTGCTCAGCGTGCTTTGAACGCCCGGCGCAGCCTGCTTGTGCTTCGCAATCTATTCCTTCCATACTTGCAATGGTCAGAACAGCTGTTTGCTTGGGCTTAGCAGCGCTGGTCATGGATCCCTCCTTGAGGAATTTCGGTCGCATGCAGGAGCAGTTGCTACAGTATGCAAAGCACTAGTTCAGCATGTCAAAAGCACATGTTTGTTGCGAACATAGAGTAGACATCCGGCCAGACGTCCATGAGTTGAGCGCTTGCGATTCGCAAGATAGGTACATTCAGGTTAGTGTCCGCAGTTTGCAAGATGCAATGCAGGTCGCTCGCTTCCGCCAGCCCCAACCGTCATTCAATCTCCAACAAAGCTTGAAAGCACACTTGTTTGAGACAATCCGACCCCTTAACACGGGCATCAGGTTCTCAAAAACCAGCCGTTTTTGCTTATTTGACCCTGAAACGCTTGAAACCGCACTTGTTTGAGAAAATCCAGCCCTTCCCTTGTCTTATTAAGCCTAGCATCAAGTTCTCAAAAACCAGCTGTGTCTGTTTCTTTGGCCTTCAAACGCTTGAGAACACACTTGAAAATCCGGCCCTTCTCTGTCTCTCGATCAGACGCATCAAGTTGTCAGAAAAACAGCCGTTTCTGCTTAATTGGCCTTCAAACGCTTGAAAATGCAAGAAAATCCGGCCCTTCTTTGTCTCTCATTAAGACTGGCATCAAGTTCTCAAAAACCAGCCGTTTCTGCTTAATTGGCCTTGAAAAGCTTGAGAACACAGCCGTTTGAGAATATCCAGCCCTTCTCTGTCTCTCATAAAGACGGGAATCAGGTTCTCAAAAACCAGCAGTTTCTGCTTAAATGGCCTTGAAAAGCTTGAAAACACACTTGTTTGAGACGATCCGGCTCTTGTGTGTCTTTCATAAAGACGGGAATCAGGTTCTCAAAAACGAGCCGTTTTTGCGTAATTTGCCTTGAACAGCTTGAAACCACACATGTTTGAGACAATCCGGCCGTTCCCTGTGTCTCATTGTGACTGGCATCAAGTTGGCCTTGAAAAGCTTGAAAACACACGTTTGAGACGATCCGGCCCTCTTTGTCTCTCATTAAGACTGGTCTGAGGTTGTCAAAAACCAGCAGTTTCTGCTTAATTGCCGCTAACAAGTTCGAAAACACATAGTTTGGAAAAACGGTTTCAACAATACACCTGGCTCGACCCCCCTCCAATTCTACACCCTTTTTAGGAGGCAAGGAAGGCCCCGAAATACGAGGTGCGAGGCGGACCCTTAATTTGCGAGGTAGTGTTTTATTTCATGTTTTAATAATTCGAGGTGCGAGGTAGAAATTATTATAATCTGTCCAGATCTTGTGCTTGTCAAGACTGGCTGAATGCCCACTGAGGCTTCGCCCGAGGCGACCCCATCGGCTCAGGAGGCCTGGCCAGGGGCAAAAGGGAAGTGGTGAACTACAAATTCATCCTTTGCTCCGCTGCTGTTGGTCGCAGTTTCGTGCTGGCTTCCAAACACAGTGACACTGCGATCAACGTTTCGCATTCATTGACTTCACCTGGCTGGGAAGTAAGACTAGGAAGGTCAAGCTGAGCGACATTGTGGCACAGGATGTCAAAGAGACCTCCAAAGAGATGTCCAGAGAGGCGCCGAAAGAGGTGCCAAGGGACATGCTGAAGGACGTGAACGGCGCTGAGGAGCTGAAGGATGCGTTGCAGGAGGATTCAACAAAGATGTCGAAGCAGATTCTGCAAGAGGCGGCACCAGAAGAGGAGCGGGACATGTACGAATTGTGTCAGAGCACATCTGGGATACGCGTTGAGGCGTGCCCCATCATTAAATTGTGTCTTGAAGTTCTTGGCATTCGCAACACCTCCTAACGGTCAAACACGATCCACCATTCAATTGGTGCTTCTGCCTGAACCATGCCCACAAAAAGCAAGTCACACCCGGAGGAGCCTAAAGAGGAGTCGAAGGACATCACACAGGAATCGAAAGCCATTGAAGCCGAATTTGAGGCCAAGGTGGAGTTTAAGAAGATAGAAGCATCGATAGATGCGCGGAAGGCAGGGGAAGGGGAGCGAGCTGTGCCGATCCGCGCTCCATGGATTGTGTTGTGCAAATTGGGGCACTCTTGGCCGACTTGTGCGACAACCAGGATTGTTGTTGAGACGAGGTGAGCAGTGTATCCCCTCAGACTTTTCAACGCATCGTGGAATCCTTGATTTGCATTCATGTGTCTCTTGAGATTGAAGGCTGAACTCGTATACTGCGACCAAACGTTTTGTGTTAAAAAAAAATACTGTGCGAAAGCATATTTTATTGATAGGGTCCCAAGGGTGTCCACTACGGTCCTGTCCAAATAGGGTTCCCCTCTTTGCCAGGCAGAAAATCGTCAAACTCGAAATCTGTGGAGTAAGGCATTTGTGCGAAACTGCTCCAGGAATTTGTTTGTGTTTTCAGCTCAATTTTAAAAGTAGAATTTAAAATTGCCACTTGAGTTTACCACCAAAAGAAGGGAAGTGCTGAAAGTACCCCCTAATAGGGGCTCAGGAGTTTCGTCTTGGCTTAGTATTGGGCGAACTGAAAGAAAAGGGGGAAATCTGTTTCTTGGGTTTTGGCCTGAACAACATATTTATTGATAGGGGTTGAGTAATTATTGGGGGGAAGGGATGAATCATTGAATGAGGGCGAGGTGCTTGAGGACAAGCCAAGCAGGCTTGAGCACACAAACTCCATCTCGCTAGGCTCCAATCACATATGGACTACATGCGTACCAAACATGACAAACATGATACACCAGATAGAGGCAGAGAGGGATGTGGAGGGGAAACACAGACACGCTTCAACACAACAGCACTAAAAGACAATGCACCACACTCACCAAGTGCGTGGCAGTGTTGCCAATTTGCGAAACATCTGGAACCTCTCAGTAGGCGTACCGCGTTTCGACAGCACAGAAAGACTGCCGCGTGTGACATGCGCCCCTGAACCGCTAGCCGCTAGGAGGCTGCGAGCTGCAGCGCAAAGCTTGCTGAGGCCGGAAGCACTGGGGCTGGGCACCAATGGATTGCCTGGGCTCGTTTGAGCACCTTAGGGTATTGTTCATTTTAGCATGGAGGGGTATTTTTTCCGCTTTTGGCTTCTTGGCTTTTTGGCTTCTCGGCTTCTTGGCTTTTTGGCTTCTCAGCTTCTGGGCTTTTCAGCTTCTTGTTGGTTTATGCGAAAAGCCCAAACGCATCCTCTGCATTCCCAGTTCCTCTCCGGCAGGTGGCGTTGTTTTGCGGCTTTTCGCTGGTTTACGCATCAAATCCTCTGCTTTCCAGTTCCTCTCCGGGCTTTTTGGCTTTTGAACCCTTTGATTGGTTTTTGGTTTTGGCTTCCCGCATCCTCAGCATCACCAGTTCCTCTCCGGCCAGTGTTCATAATATGTATGCTTATGTATGCTGCATGTATGTATGTAATCTATGTAATCTATTTATGCGTGTACGTATATACGTATGTCTGTATGTATGCACTTCTTCGAACATCATAGGGGAAGCCACCCGCCAACCCCCCAGCTGCTTTTTATATTCTATCGTCATCACTTTTTCGAGCATCACCCCCCTACTTTTCAGATTTTTTTTGCAGAGATTTAGTTGCACCCCTATTTGAATCATTACTTCTTCGAACATGGGGGGTGCTGCCGCCCCCTCCAACCGCCCCGCTACTTTGTAGATGTTCTACAGGGATTGAATTGACACCCCTGTTTGAATCATCATTTGTTCGACCCCGTCAGCTCGCCCGCTACTCTTAAAAAAAAAAAGTGTTCCCACGATTTGTTGGTGATGCTGGGGATGTTGGTAGGACATGCGGGGGATGCTGAAAACGATGCTGGGGATGCTGACGGGCTCGTGTAAAATACGTCAATCTCGCGAGAGATTGCTGTAAAATACTACATTTTACTGGCCAAGACAAAAAACGAAAAACACATCAACAAAAACCCGAAATAAATCCGCACCCTTGTAGTGTGGGGGTTGACTAATTGATTTGGTCGGGGGGCATGTTAATCTTTACATATCAGCCTGTGTGGACTCAGCTGGAAGTTTGCCTCCCCCAACCTCTTGTCCAAACCTGTTGGTTTCTTGGCCCTGAGTCAGTTGGGATGTGTTGTTGCAGGCTGCAAAACCTCCCACGTCAGGCGCCACGCCGAGGGCGCCAGGTCTGGCAGCCCGTGGTGCCACGGGGCAAGGCGGGACTTTGGGGTCGCAGGGGCTGGTGCTGGGAACCCATCGTCTTCCATTGTTGGGTGGTTTGCTTTGGAACTCAACCATCAAAACAGGGTGGCAGGGTTGCGTGTTTGGTCGATGCTGTACATGTTTGACCTTTGCGGTGGGAATTTCTGGGCCCTTGCCCTCAAGACTTTGGCCGCCTCCACCAAAGCACACTGATAGTCCGTCGGCAAGATGCAAAATTGAGATCGCCCACAATGGCGGGCGATTTGCCATGTTAACATGCACAGAAATACCGGCCAGTCACGACCCTGGCACCTAAAACATGAGAAAAGGGTGTGAAGGATTGACACGACGAAGGCAATTCGCCAATAGTGACAGGTGTTGTTTTTCTTCCCGAGATAGTTCCAAATGGCATGGTTGAACGATGTCAATCGCTTTGATATGTCAAGCCAGTTGACCACATTTCAGTCAGTGCAACCATATGCCCCAACCTGTCTGCCCCCTGGGGTAGCACGGAGCACCCCCGGCCAACCTGCGCCAGGCAGGGCCGCGGCACGGCGAGGAGCCTCCGGAGCAGCCCGAGAGGAGGCGGCTACCACGGGGCAAGATGAGCGCGCGCCAGGGCGAGGACGGGGCTTTGTCGGAGCGATGCAGAGAAACTCGTGGTGTATTGCGTGAATTACGTGTACGTGCACATCTTTGTTGTGCTTCGTGCGGTGTCGTTTTTTTGTCCTTCGTGTGCACATGGCTTTGTTGAGTGTGCGTCATTGTCTCGGAGGCAGGCTAACAGAGCAAGCTGCGGCAAGCCCGCAAATTCAGATGGTGGGACTATTTTTCGGGGTCCTGTCACCCGATGATTTCCCACAGGCAGACATCAAGTATCATCAAATATCAGGAACTGGTCAGGCACTGACAGGGCCCTTTCCCCTCCACTGAAGATCAACGCAGCCTTGCGTGGCACGCTCCAAGCAGAATGCAGAGAAGGCGTTGGTTGGATGCTGAAGGGCACAGAAGGATGCCGTGTTTGTGTCAATGTTCCCTCGAAGGCAGTTATGGTTTCTTCGAAAGCTCGCAAGCACAGTTGGTGTGTGAACGCGTAGAGTGAAGCGAAACTGTCGTTCAGGGAAGAAGGAAATAATTGTGGTTCTTGAACCGGAAAACATCGTCCGGCTTCCCACCTGTGTGACCCCTTTTATCTTCAATTAACGTCTGCCCCCTTTCTTACTCATTGAGCAAAGCTTTGGTCGAGCTTGTGTTGGTCCCTCAAATTCAGAACTGGCTAGGATCAATACACCCTCCAAGCGTACGGCCCACCCCAGACACCCGTGGCACATTCAAACGCAGAGGTTAGATTTTGTTCGCAGCTCTGATTTAGAACTTGTTTCCTGTGCCATTGCACGTTCCGAATCGCAAGGAGCCCATTGAGCGGGAGGCTGCTGCCACCCCGAGCGCCGCGAGCACCGCGAGCGCCAGACCCCGTCGAAGGGAAAAGGCCTGGGGCTCCAGTGGCATGTGGCGACCCCGGCACCCGTGAAGCTGCGCGGCGAAACGCCCCGAAAGGATTTTCCAGGCTCCGGCCTGCGAGCCTGCGTGCCATGTGGCTTTCGGCCGCGACTGCACAAGTAGTTGGTCCTTGGCCGGCAAAATCCTCGGCTTACCATTTACTTGGCTTGGATTAGTTCGGTTTGTTTCCCGACTTCAGATTTGCACCTTTTACGTCCAAACCTGTGACAAGCAATGTGCCGGGGCTGACTACCAGTGCCTCCTCCCTTGTCGCATGGGGAGCGGAGCGCGGCGGAGGATAGCTGTCGGGGCACATTCTGCAAAGGCTGTCGGCCACTGCCCAGCAGGTCTTTGCATTCCTGAAGGTGGCTGAATCGTCTTCAAAAGAAATGGTAAGGCCCCGGGCCGGACATCTTGCTTGATTCAGCCGCCTGCGAAGCAAGCGAAGCCAATGGCATGGACACGATGCATTGAGACCAAGCTATGAATTCAGGCTTAACTCGACTCGACCTGCAAAACCGACCATGCTCATGCCAGGCTACACTTGCACGCTTTGGGCAGGTCACGCGAACAGGTTGGCACCGTTGATGCCACCTGCCCGCGTGTGTTGAAAAGGCACAATGACCCATTAATTATTGATCGCGCGCGGAAGTCTGCGCCGATTGACCAAGGCACACCTTGGCACACCTTGGCTGGTTACGCTGGCGGCACGAGAAGTGCCCAGCCGAAATGCTGCCCCACTTGCGTTCGGCAAACACCAAATGGCAGTGGTGCATCTTTTAGGGTCCCCAACACAGAACTGGATCGCCCGACCAGGCAGCGCCGGAAGATATTCACCACCCTTGAATATCTCTCTATATATGTATACACTAGCATGGTTTAGGTTGCAAGAAACGACTCGTCATAATTCAGGAACTACTGGTCCTTCGTTGATCAGAGTTTTAGCCAAGTGTATTAGAGGCCGGCCGAATTTGGGCCAATTCGCGTTTGCCGCTTGCAATGGGCGCCGGGCTCCTTTGGACAGGCGCATATGATAGAATCGTTGATGCTCTTTAGTCTTCAAGTTGTTTAGTTGCATGATCACTCAGCGAAACTCGGAATGTGGATTCGAGGCACCTGCTTCGTCTGAGAGATTTGCCAGGGATGCCCATCGAGAATACGTTCATCGCCGTATAGCAACTATCGATGAATGTCTTGCTGTCGTCTTGCCGTTGTGATTTCGCATGTGCCAGATATTTGAGCTCTCTGAGCGTGCTTTCAGGCTCCTGCCCTGTGGAAAAGGAGAGGAGCGGACTCTGAAGGCGTGACGACTCACTCCTCGGCCGACCAGGGAGTCGCCCGGCACGGGGGAGTTCCGTGCTGTGGCAGCGCCCTTTGCCGGGAGCGGACAGATTCGGTGACCACCAGGAGAAAGCCAAGGCTTAAGCAGCGAAGCGTAAGGTTTTGGGTGGCCGGCCCAAGCACCCCAAGACAATTTGTCTCAGACAGCCCTGTCTCAGCTGTTGTCAGCGATCATGCCAGTCATTCTCCATGTGAGCTGAAAGCGATTGAAGCAAGCACTGATCCCACCAACGGTTGAAAGATTTCCCCCAACTCCTTGGGCAGTCGAAGACCAAATTGGGCCTTGCAGTGAGGCACATGTTGGCACTTCACGAAGGGGGTGCTTGATAATTCAGTGGCTAGGTGTTTAAACTAGACCACGGTTGGCCCGAAAGCAGAACATCGCAAGCGAGGTCGGCCCAACGCTGCAGGATGCGTTCTTTTTCCCTACACGAAGCATTCGTGAAGCAAGCGCGAGACAGCACCAGGCAAGGTGCTCTGCGCAAACTGGTCGGTGCAAGTTGGTCTGCGCAAGTTGCTCTACGCAAGTTGCACTGTGCAAGTTGCTCGGCGCAAGTTGCTCCGCGCAAGTTGCTCCGTGCAAGTTGGTCCCTGCAAGTGGCTCCCTGCAAGTTGCTCTGTGCAAATTGCTCCGTGCAAGTTGCTCCCTGCAAGTTGCTCTGTGCAAGCTGCTCTGTGCAAGTTGCTCTGTGCAAGTTGCTCTGCGTAAGTTGCTCTGCGCAAGTTGCTCTAGGCAAGGCGCTCTGCGCAAACTGGTCGGTGCAAGTTGGTCTGCGCAAGTTGCACAGAAGTTGCTCTGTGCAACTTGCTCTGCGCAAGTTGCTCTGCGCAAGTTGCTTTATGCAAGTTGCATCTTGCGACGCCCGCCCGCGAACCAGAGAGGAATCGAACCCGCGACCCGCCGGCCCCGGGAGCAGGCGCGCGAACCACGAGACAACTCCCGAGGACCAGTTCGAAAAACAAAAGCCTGCAAAAAACCTTGAGTTTTTGCAACTCGACCACGCCGATTCCCGCAGAGGGTTGCCGCACGCCGATCCCCGCAGAGGGTCGCGCGGGAACTATAGAAATCGCAAAAAACCTCGAGTTTTTGTACCTCGACCACGCCGATCCCCGCAGAGGGTCGCGCGAGCATGTTAAAAATCGCAAAGAACCTCGAGTTTTTGCACCTCGACCACGCCGATCCCCGCAGAGGGTCGATTTTCGTGTAGTGTCGTCGGCACTACCCCGCCGCCCTAAGAAGAGATTTTAACTCCTCGCAAGTCAATTGCACTTGACTCCTTGCACTTGCACTTGACTCCTTGCACTTGCAACTTGCACTTGACTCCATGCACTTGCAACCTGCACTTGACTCCTTGCACTTGCAACTTGCACTTGACTCCTTGCACTTGCAACTTGCACTTGACTCCATGCACTTGCAACTTGCACTTGACTCCATGCACTTGGCTCCTTGCACTTGGCTCCTTGCACTTGCAACTTGCACTTAACTCCGTGCACTTGCAACTTGCACTTGACTCCATGCACTTGGCTCCTTGCAACTTGCAATGACTCCTCATGACTCCTTGCAATGACTCCTTGCAATGACTCCTTGCAATGACTCCTTGCAATGACTCCTTGCAATGACTCCTTGCAATGACTCCTTGCAATGACTCCTTGCAATGACTCCTTGCAACTGACTTGCAATGACTCCTTGCAATGACTCCTTGCAATGACTCCTTGCAATGACTCCTTGCAATGACTTTCATGATGATGATTCCTTGCAATGACACCTTGTAATGACTCTCATGAGAACAACTCAAGTGAACCCAGCGGAAGAACCCTTCGCCATGCTTTCGGGAATAAAAGGACATTTATTTGATCTCGTGTCGTTGCAAGTGTTTTTCCTGACAAGCAGCAAGCTCAGACCAAGACAGTCAGACCCACCTAATATGACCATCATTGACGTAGCCGCAACATTGGGGCCGATGACAGAGAGGCCTTGTATAGGAGGCACAACATGCACACTTCATCAAATAGAGTGCCATGGCTTGGCAGCTTAATAGTCGCGAGGATGTCTGTTATCATTGACAGCCAACAGCAGTCCCAATCTACACTTCATGAGGCATCACTGCCCAGCTTGCTGTCCGACAACCATGCCCAAGTAACTGCAGCTAGTTGGCGTGGAGTTTGGAAGTCAAAGGACGCCTGCTCCTTTGAATGGAACTTCGTGCCTTGAGACGGCCATGGCCGCGGGGCGCTGGCTTGGAGGCGAGCAATGTCGAAGTGTTAGATGGTCGACGTTTGGCGATTTTGCTGGCGTGTGCAGTGCGTGTGTAGTGTGTAGCGGTCGTGTAGTGTGTGTGTGTGTGTAATGCGTGTATGTGTGTAGTGTGTGTGTGTATAGTGTGTCTGTGTGTGTGTGGGAAGGTGTAGTGTGTGTGTGTAGTGTGTAGTGCGTGTGTGTGGGAAGTGTGTGGGAAATGTGTAGTGTGTGTGTGTGTAGTATGTCTGTGTGTGTGGGAAGTGTGAGTAGAGTGTGTATGTGTGTGTGTGGGAAGTGTGTGGGAAGCGTGTAGTGTGTGTAGTATGTCTGTGTGTGTGGGAAGTGTGTGTAGAGTGTGTATGTGTGTGTGGGAAGTGTGGGAAATGTTTAGTGTTTGTGTGTATAGTGTGTGTGCGTGTGCGGGAAGTTTGTAGTGTGTGTGTAGTGTGTGTCTGTGTGAGTAGTGTGTGTTTGTAGTGTGTAGTGTGTAGTGCGAGTGTGTGTGTGCGAGTGTGTGTGTGTTTGGGTAGTGTGTAGGGTGTTTGATAGCGTGTGTTGCGTGTAGTGTGTGTGCAGTGTGTGTGTGGGGGAAGTTAGTGTGCGTGTGTAATGTGTGTAATGTATGTAATGTGTGTTTGTATGTAATGTGTGTATGTGCGTAATGTGTGTATGTGTGTGTGGGAAGCGTGGGAAGTGTGTAGTGTGTGTGTGTGTGCGCGTATGTGTGTGGGAAGCGTGTGCGTGTTTGTGTGTAGTGTGTGTAATGTGTGTATGCGTGTGTTGTGTGAAGTGGTGTTTGTAGGGTGCCTGTGTGGGAAGTGTGTGTGTGTAATGTGTGTATGTGTGTTAGTGTGTGTGTGAGGAGTGTTTACCGTGTGTGTAGTGTGTAGTGTGCGTGTAGTGTGTGTGTGTGTGGGAAATACAGGAAGAAATATGCAATGTCTGTATATATGTAATGCGCGTGTGCGTGTGTGGGAAGTGTGGGAAGTGTGTAGTGTATGTGTAACGTGTGTGTGTGTTTGGGAAGCGTGCAGAGCGTGTGTGTGGCGTGCAGCGTGTGTGTGCAGTGCGTGTGTGTGGCAAGTGTGTGTGTAATGCGTGTAACGTGTGTGTGTAATGTGTGTACGCGTGTAGCGTGTGTGTGTGTGTGTAGTGTGCAGTGTGTGTGAGTTGTGTGTGTGTGTGTCTGTGATGAGTGTGTAGTGTGTGTAAGTGTGTAGTGTGTAGTGTGCGTGTAGTGTGTAGTGTGCGTGTAGTGTGTGTGTGTGTGTGTATGTGTGTGAGAAGTGTGTAGTGTGTGTGCAGTGTGTAGTGTGTGCGTGTGTGTGTGTGGGATGTGTGTGTGTGTAGTGTGTGTGTGTGTCTAGCGTGTGTGTAGTGTGTAGGGTGTGTGTGGGACATGTGTGTGGGAAGTGTGAGTGTGTGTGTGTATGTGTGTGTGTCGGAAGCGTGTGTGTATGTGTGCAGTGTGTGTAATATGTGTATGTGTGTGGTGTGTCAAGTGGTGTGTGTGTAGTGTGTGTGTGGGGGAAGTCTGTGTGGGTAGTGTGTGTGTGTAGTGTGTGTGTGTGGTGTGTGTGTAGTGTGAATGTGTAGTGTGTAGCGTGTGCGTAGTGTGTGCTGTGTGTGTTGTGTGTGTGTGTAGTTTGTGTGTTTGTGTAGCGCGCGCGCGTGTAGGGTGTGTGTGTGTCTGTGTCTGTTTGTTTGTGTGTCTTTGTCTGTGTCTGTGTTTGTCTCTGTGTCATGTGTCATGTATCTGTGTCTGTGCGTGTGCCTCTGTGCATGCGTGCGTGCGTGGGTGTGGGTGTGGGTTTTGGCGTGGGTGTGGGTGTGTGTTTGTGTGGTTGTGTGTTTGTGTGTTTGTGTGTTTGTGTGTTTGTGTGTTTGTGTGTGTTTGTGTGTGTTTGTGTGTGTTTGTGTGTGTTTGTGTGTGTTTGTGTGTGTGTGTTTGTGTGTGTTTGTGTGTCTATGTGTTTGTGTGTCTGTGTGTGTGTGTCTTTGTTTGTTTCTGTGTCTGTGTCTGTGTGTGGGTGCGTGTGAATGCGTTCGTGTGATGCGCGTGTTTGGGCCAGTGTGTGCTAGTGTTCTTTCTTTTGTTGCCTGTCTCTGTTGATTGATGTATGCAGTTGCTTGTGGTTGTTTTCTGTACTTCGTGATGTTGCCGTTGATTTAGTCGTCGCACCCACAGGGTGTTTTTGACAATGGAAGTTGTTGGAGTGACGCGGCTATTTGTTGTGGTTGTGAACGCTGCGCGTTGCCCGCCTCGGCCAAGCCGAGCGCGCAGCGTCTGTGGTTCGACTGCAAGCAGCAGAGCTGGTCAAGTGGCGATTCAGGCATGGACAGGTTCTGGCCTCGTCATGTCGTGGGCCCGCAGGAATCCTCGAGGCGAGGGCAAGGCGGGCCTGGGCTGGGCGGGCTGGGATGCGCCTTGCTTGGGTGTGCTGGTTGGGCTGCGCCTGAGGCGAGTCTTAGACACTGTCTCAGACATGTGGGTTGCTTGGTGGGTTGCTGGTGGGGCTGGGCGAGGCAGTCGGACTGCAGTGCTGGGGCTTGGACTAGGCGGGCTGGGTCTCACCATTCTCAGCCAAAAGCGGGCCCACGAGGAACCCCGACGAACCCTGCAAATTTCAAGGCCACCGGACAAGATCTTAGGGCCAGCAGACATGGGTCGGTGGAGGGCCGCAGAAATTTTGACAAGATCTGTGCGCCCTTGGGCCCCCTTAGGGTCGAGGCGAATCTTTGGTTTCAGAAAGCCTTCATACAAGATTGACTGCGCCTCAGATGCCAATAGCCTTTCACGGTGCCTGCTGTTTGGCTCCTGGGCCCTCTGTGGGTCAATGCCGCCCGCCAGGCCTGAGGAGATGCCTTGCAGGGAGCCCCAGGGAGATCTCGGCAAACATGGAAGCCACGTTCGACTCACGCGTGCACTCAGGGGAGCTGGTTGGAAACTGTTTGTTGGCCCAAAGGGCTTTTGCCAAGAGCAGATGCAAGGACCGCGGAGTCGATGAAAACAACCAAATCTGGGCACTAGAGTTCAGTTCTTTGCTGGTTTCTGGCGGACATCCTTCATCCTGATTGCCATACATGCAACGCATAGGTATGGGTAGGCTCCCATTGTTCGACCCCCAGGTGTCCAGGCGTTTTCAGAGGCAAACCTCGCGAAAGGTGGGCCACTGGCGGGAACTGTGCGGGCTCCAAGCTGTGACAAGGGCGGGCAGAAGAATTGTGGCTGATTCACTCACCGTTGCCAGGCCCACAAGCAGCGGGTGTTGCCCAAGATTGGAGGCCCTGTTTGCTGTTGGCTCCTGCTTTTCTTTGGGGCTCCCCCAAGGGATGTCCAGCAAAGAGAAGCTCCTTGAGGAGAAACCGTAATGTATGTTTGTTTTCAAGATCGTTGCTTTCACAAGCAATAACATGTGGTTTCAATGGGCCAGGATGCTTGTGACAATGCTCAGATGCAGGTGGTTTTGTCCCTGCAGCTGTAGTTGGCGTGGACCAACCTACCATCACGATTAATTTTGAAGTTTCGAAGTATCTAAGAGAACCACCAAACGCGAGTGAAGAACTCCAGCATCAGCATGTGACACCTTGTAGTGTACGTGATTTTTTTCTGCTCTGCACACTGGCTCATGAGCCAACACACAAATGTACACTGCAGCTGATACAGGAATTGTGCCAGCGACATGAGGTTCTAGCTCATGCATACATGCCGGAAACTGCCCTCCTCGTGCCACCTCAGCCACTGCTTTTGTACATTGCAGGGTGTTTGGTGCTTCCCAATTGGTTGGTTGCTGATTGAACTACAGCAATTAACTCCCTTTCCACATGTGTTGCCACTTTATGCTCTGAATACAACTCTGGAATCGAAAAACAAAAAAAGAAAAAGGTAGTCCCTCTTTTCGAGTTCTTAAGCCGACATGAAAGCAGTGTGTAGTCCAGTATCGTATTGCACCGAGGACCCGCATTTCTTGCCAAAGTGCTTAGTGTGGAACAATTTGGTGGCCAAATTCAGCTGGGTTCCTTCGTGTAAGTGTTTCTTTGTTCAGCTTCCTTGCTTTTGTTGTCTCCCGTTGTGATCAGCTGACATAGAAGGCGCATGATTGAAATGCTTTCAGTCCTCCACTGGAGGATGTTAAGGCTCACAGTCTTCTTGATTGGACGTCCAATTCCCGTCGGATGTACCCAGGCATATTGCTCATACACAACATATTATTCAGGAGTAGTTCACAGTCAGACTTAGTCAAAGTGCCAGTCAGGTCAACGAAGCTGCCTTTGTCAGATTTGCGGAGCCAGCTTTGGCTTTGGCGCTTCAGGCCCTTTGGTCTCCAGCGCAGTCGGTCGGGGCAAACGATTGAAAGAATTTCATATCGAACACTACTCATGTCCACTCATGGTGGAGAGTGCTCCAGGCCTGGCTTGACAGGCGCGGATCACTGGATGAGAGCGGGGTTGGGAGAGGACGGGGATCTACAGGCAACTGTGGGAAGCCTCGTCAAGAACCTTTCAACTTGGCAGGCACTGTTCCCATACTCTTGGGCTGAACATATTTATCAGGATACTTGAGTTGGAAAAGGATGGTCTCAGGAGCTATCCAAGGACTTCCCAAGACTGCCGCTGGCGAATAACAAGGTCCCTTGGCGCTTTGCTCAGGACCAGTTCCAACTGTTAATTTCTAAATCAGTTGCGTTTGATGGTGCCTGGATATTGGGTGCCGCGCCACTGGCCGGCAACCGGGCTGCTCAAGACCAGAGAGTGCTTGTGGATCATGACTCCAAATGGCCTGACTAAAGTATAGGCTTTTGGGGGGGTAGTTGCAGAACAAGTGACAGCTTTCCTTTTGCCACGCCAACAGCATGTCCTGTGCGACTGGTGCTCTCAAGTGTTGCCCCTCGGTTGAGACCTGTCCAGGTCCACTGATGTCCAGCCAATTAACATGCGCAATCCATTTTGTAAAAGTGAGTTCTTCGAAGGCGTTGATCAGCCTGAGCGTCAGTTGAACATGATACTGCCGGCACAAGGTCTTGCCAAGCCCAAGCCATCCGTCTGTGCAGGTGCACGGTCGCGCTTTGTGCGGACGGGCAGGCGTGGATGGAGGGCAAGGGAGGTGGTACTGCTGACGTTCTGAAGTGAAAAGAAGTGTTGCTGATTCATGTCTTGTGGGCAGTAGAGAGATACGCGCACTTTTCCTAATTACGTATGTTCGTTGTGGTTTGCTTTGATGATTGTGGAACTCTGCGCTGAGGCCTACGCACGTGCCCACATACTGTGGGTTTGTTGGATGATTCTTGGTGAGCGACATTGCTATTTCTGGACTCAGCATTAATTTGGACAGGGCCCAAACTGCCAAGTCCGGAGGGCAAAGTTCGTACAGAGGGGCAAACTGCGGCGCTGCTCTTTCTTTGCCCAAAACCTTCCCACTACTGGCATTTTTGTTTGCTCTCCAAGCCAAGCCGGTCATCTCTTGGCATTTGGCTCAGGATCCTCCATCATAGTCAAGGGTTCACGAGTGTGGCCCGATGTGCGTGGGAAGTTGGGCACATGAGAGCTATGCGAGGGTGTCCAGTTGACCTGTGCGAAAGTGAAATTGGTGCGGACCGTGGGTACTTATCCAGCACTCAAGATCCCTCGCCAGACACTTAGACAGGACAGTGGGATCATCGGGCCCCGTCAGGTATTTTATTTTCTCGAGCTCCATATGCCAGTTTCTAAAGACTCAGCGATGGATGCATTTGCTGCCTCTCCGTGATGCGACTCATTCCTCTGGTGCTGCTGGGCTTGGCGCTGAAGGGGTGCGAGAACGGCTGCGACCACTCCGCCCCTCTCACTGCGTTTTTGCATGCTCCAACACAACTGAGCCGTCTACAAAATAGGAAAGCGGAGGTTTCATGTTTGCTTGTAGGCTATGCACATGATGCAGCTTTGAAGGGCACCATGCAAGTGCAAAGCGGACACCCCAGCCAAGGAAAGGTGACAAGATGTCTCTTGAAGACCTCACATGTGTTTTAAGATGGCAATATTTCTTTGGAATCCAAAGTGCATTGATTGTGATTGCAAGTTGACCTTGAACTGTTAACATGTGATACATGTATCATTTGCCGGGATTTTATGTTCAGTGTGGTTTGCCCCTCTCATGTTTGGCTCCCTTTCCACATCAAAGAAGCTGCTTAGCTTCACCCCATGTCTTCAGTCCTTCTGGAGGGGGGCGACAATTGGATCTCAGGCATTGCCAAAAGGCAAGCAGCTCGCTGCACGAATTTTAAGCTGGGTTTCAGGTCATGTTGGGCATGGTTCAATGGTTTGCAGTCTCACTCAAGCTCCTTGTTTCAGCTTTGTTTGATACTGGGAGCGGTGCAGCTTCTTGTAACCATCTCAATGGGACGTATCGTGTTTTCCCGCATTTTCCTGGGTATGATCTTCACATATCTTTACAAGGATCCCTGTTTCAAGGGACCTGGAACATCCAAGCGCAAAGTCCAGCCCCGATGGCCGTTTAGCAGTGGCACCTCGAGGCCGCCAGCCAGTGCACTCTGGGCCTGGGCGATTGTGCAGACTTGGCTCAATACGGAGGCGGGCAATCGGCAAGACGGCAAGACCCTCTGGAGGAATTGTGCAGTTTGGGGGTTTAAATCATGGCATGGTTGCAACTGGAGCTTTGCAACGGTGAGGCTACGAATTGTGTTGTTTGGCTGTTCATTGGAGTTCAGAGAGGCATTCCGTGAACAGAGTTCTGGGAGCGAGCACCCGTGAACATAAGGGGGTCACCTATATGTTGCGCTTGTGTCCATAGAACAAGTACAGTAGGTCAAACTTTGGGACAGGGAAATCAGGACGACTTGAGGATTGTTGGGCTCATCAATGACACGTTGGGAATTGTAGCTGGCTTGGATGGGGCATTTTGCTAAGCTAATGAAAGTCTGACAGAAACAATCCCTGCCCTCACAACAGGTCCGAAAACTGCTATACCCATGGGAGGTGTGTGTTTGTCTTGCCACTGTATGGAGGTCCTGGCCGCTTGCACTGAGGCGCCTAGTTGTTCGTTTTTTTCCAGATGGCAGCTGTTGTTTTTTCTTCTCACTACGGTATTCCTTGCTGCCCCTGAGAAACGTGCTCGGAATCCGGTCCGCGCGTTTCCTGTGTAGTTTCACACCACAGGCATACCAGCCGGTCTATCACGGAAAACGTGTTCGCTTTGAATTTGGACCTGGGTCAGCATTTGCCCTAGTATCAGGCAGATATTGAGTGACCAAGCATTTTGTGCAGAGAAAGCTACCGAGGCCACTGACATCAATGTCTGACTTGACCTGTCAAGCAGAACATGAACGCCAAGCAATAGATCTAAAGGGACCAACGGGACACATAAGTGCAATGGAGAGTTCTCAACCTAGCTGGCATTTGTTGGCTGGAAGCACACGAATAGAGTTGGCGAATAGAGTAGGTCAGCTTTGTGTGAATTTCCCTGGATTGACACATCCCCTTCAGCGAGGCTGCATCAAGACAGCAAACTGCTGCGACTCCTCAGACAAGTCCGCTGAAGCGTCTGGTATGACAAGTTGGAGGACAGCGCTAGGGCAGGTACAGCAGAGCAGGTTCTACAGATTGAAGCCTTGACCGTTGCAAACTAAAGTGCAACATGAGAAATTGGCTTTGACTAACAGAGGCATCCGAATGGTCATTCACAGCGGAATGAGGAAGTTTGACAAGCATGAAAGGTCCCCGTTGAGACCTCACATGAACAGCTTTCAACGTGGCGTCAGTCGCCAAATAAACGAAGAACAACTTGCGTTGCCCAGATCTAAAGCTGTTTCGGGCACAATGCCATGCAGCACATGATTTAATCAGTTTTTGTTTTCTCCAGGATATTGCAATATGATGTGCCGCGTGCGATTTGCTACAGGAAGCGGCTGAATGAGCTCTTCGACGCGAGCGAGCTAGCAGGCAACAATTGCGAAGCCAGCCCCTGTGTGACCGGCTAGAACGGCGAATTCCGAGAACTCCAGCTGTCTCCGCCTGCGTCTTCTGCTCTTCTTCTTGCGTTCCGCTGGGTCGAACCGACGGATGCAATTGGCACCAAGGATCTGCTGGAGGTGTCGTCGCGTTGGAGGCTGACTGACGGGAGGCATCAAACCTCTGTTTTTTGCGACCAGAGGATCTTCAAGTGCTTGGACATTGGCGATTAGCAAGATCGCAAAGTCGGTCAGTGCATCGACCTAATTAAAAATGATTGATAATATGATCCACTGCAGCATGGTTGGAACACGCAAACAAAGGCCACGTGCTATGCCGACAAATCCAGTGCTTATTGGGATTATTTGTGGATGGCGACTGTTCTAACTTTCAATGGCTCAAGTCAGTGGAATATGGTTGTCATGAATTTGATGTTGCAACAGACTGGAGAGGCGATAGAGGTGAGGTCGTTCCACGCTTAGCTCCACGTTGCGGAACAAAAAGGAAAACAAAAAACCTGTATGCGAGCGGCAAGCTTGTGCTGCATCATGAGGCCGCGCTCAGAAAGAGAGGGCGTTGAGCCTTGAGACTGCTCAGTAGACTCACGGGGGGGGGGGCTCTCTTTCCCTTTTTGGGATTTTGGGTGCTTCTCCTAATTTATCATAATTCAGGTTTTCCAGCAACGATGGCTTGCAATTCCTTACCCGATTTGTGCTTTGGTGTTACCCTAGTCCCAGAGGTGTATGAACACCGCGTTGAGCATCTACCGGTGCAGCTGCAATGGCCGCCATGTGGGATGCAGCAGTTGTGTTATTTGGCTCCGGGATCGACTGGCGGACAGTTTCCGCGGACTTTTTGTCAGCTTCCACGTAGCTGTGGGTTGGAGGGTGTAAGGGTACGTGGCTCAAATCCGGTCCCAATACGTGGAGCTTTGTGAAAGGGAGCTGTTCTGTCCATGACTGCAACCTTGAGGGCTTTTGCGGTTGACCATCAGGCTTCCGCCTTTTCATTTTCCGTGCCTTGAATGAAAAGGTATGTCATTTGATGGTGTGTCTTGAAGGTACCAAACAAGCCATGGAACACGGGCGCCTGCCAGGCCGCGGGACCGCATGCACGGTCCCTCGGACGCGGTGGCGGGTGGCCTGGGGCGCCTGGCGCCGCCTGTGGCTGAGGGTCGCCCCGTGCAGGAGGAGAGTCCTGAGGCGGGAAATGCGAAGAACGCGAAGAAATGCGAAGAAGCCGAGGACGTGTTTGAAAGTTTGTGGCTTTATGCTTGAAGTGCTGGGGGTGGTTTTGGTTGGGATGGGTTTCCGTTTTCGGGCTGTTCCGGAAGTCATGTTTTCCGTGGCTCGAGTGAAAGGCTCCGGTCAGGATTTGGAGGAGCCCAGCGAGGTGGGGTCTCTGCTGGCAGTGGCCCCGACGCTCCACAAGTTCGCGGGCCTGGAGCCGCTGCCAGCTGACGCCCTGGACCAGGAGGATGTCGATGCCCTTTGCGCAGTTTTTATCTTCCTCTTCTTGTTGGCCCTTGGCCTTGGTATTTGGGATGTTTGAGACGACAAGACATGGATTGGAGCGGGCCGCGTGGGCAATCCTTGTGGCCCCTCACTAGTTCAGGATCCCTGTGTGCGTCCGAAGGTTATATTGCACTTTTTGGAGGATCTGAATCAGGCGGACGGTGCTTTGTGCTGGGACGCGCTTGGATGACCGAGTGCACTCTTGGAGCCTATGTGAGCAGACCACGTGCTTCTCGCAATGCCCAAGTTAGTCCAGTAGCATCGGACAGAATGGTCACCATGGTTGCTTTCAAAGAGGGATGAGGCCGAGAATCGCCCAGCTTTGTATTACGAGATCTTGTGCCAGGACTCCGACCCGCCCTCATTGTCCATCAAGGCCGGGCAAGGCAAACACAGTATGTGCTTGAACAATCTGTATGAGGAATTCCTCATGGCAGTCAGGAAGTTCAAAGCCAGGTATTGAGCAGTCCAATTGCTAGCCGTTTATGCACCCAGTGGGCTCAATCGATTAGAGTTGAAGAACTAGACATTTGCTTGGCTTTGGAGACCAAGGGTATGCTTTTGGTGTAGGGTTAAATTAGATTTCTGAAGGTGTGAAAGCTGAATCCATGGCTCCCAACTGCCGTGAGGACGTCCGCAAGTTGTCGCCCCCCCCGCGGCGCTACGTGCGGGCGCCCCCCACGCTGCTCCAGCGGCTCGCAGAGGTCGACAAGCTAGAGGGAAAGGCGCGCCCGTTCTTCCCGATGCTGCGAACTCCAAAGAAGTCATGCAAGACTTAGCCTAAGTGTAGAGCAGTGTGGCGTTTGACAGCATACAAGTATGAAAAGAGTTAGCTATATAGCCCTTTCTTCATAGCGTGCCTGCTGGAAGAGAATGGTTTCACTGTCCACTTTCCCACGCACACACACACACACAACACAGAGATGAGAAGCACCAGCAAGTATTTTTAAGTACATAATTCATACCAGGAGATACATGAATGGGTCTTCATGTCGGTTGGAACTGACGCATTAAGCGTGTGAGTTTCTTGTCATGGCTAGTATGTAGCAATAAATAGACACACATAATAAATATGAAGGGTTTTCTGGTTTTCTGGGATCGTGGCCATTTTGTGCGTTTTCCAGGCAAATACCAGTGTTTTAGCTAAACGTTGTTTTTTCTTTTTGGGGGGGGGGGTACAATATATATATATATATATGGTAACCCCCCCCCCCAAAAAAAAAAGAAACAGGTGCAGAATTCACTGGTAGTTCCAGTGAATTTAGCCTTTTTTGGGGGTCTGAAAAAGACGTCAAAAAAGGGCAGTTCCGCAATTACTCTGGACGTTTCATGCTCTGGCAAACTCTCAAAAAAAAGGGAAATATCGGAAAACCAGACTCTCTGAGGGAAAGGTAGCTGGAAACCGAAAAAAAAACGGGGGGAAAGCATACTCCCTGAGGGAAAGGTAGCTGACAGACATTCTCCCACAGGAGTATGGTTTTTCGGTCTTTTTCGGTTTTTCCGGTTTTTTCGGGTTTTTTCGGTTTTCCTGCTTGTCTGATCTAGCAAAACCACATCTGCCAAGTAGGCTTCTTCAGGTCTCAAGCTCAATCTGTTTGACTTCCTGTTTGTTTTATGATATTATTTCATTCACTGGTGTAAACTTGTAAGGCTTAGGAATCTAGGAAATCCTGCAGTGGATCTAGGATTACATGACACATATTATGTTGTAGCACATGTTCATTGTGTTCTTTCTTTAGGAGCCTTAATTGCTATCTTCTCGAATTATCTTCAATGGAGAATAGACTGCTGGCACTAAGAACTGATTACTTTCATCCTTATGTACACACGCACGCTCTCTCTCTCTCTCTCTCTCCCTCTCTCTTTATCATTGCAATTTAATATTCATGGCTATTATTCTTGCCTTTTCTCCAATGCATCTCCTGGAAGTAATGTTATGCCAAGAAGAATCCCATCCTTTCCAGATTCTGTTCATTCCCCCCACAGATCAAAAAGGTGTTGTTTTTTGTTTTTTGTTTTTTTGAGGGGGGGCATATATATATATATATAGACATATCTACCCCCCTCTGAAAACCTACCAAAAAACATCGAGGTTCACGATGCCCTAGAAATCTTTCTTCAGACTCTTGAATCTTGAGAGGAGTGACTAAAAGCCACGTTGAGGTAAATGGGATTCAATAGTCCCCAATTCCCCAGGCATCTTTTTTCTGCATCTTGAATCTTGAATCTTATCCACTTGCAGCAAGCGATTGGCAGCTCCGGCTCAAACAGACACAACGTTTCAGCACAAGAGCAGTACGCAAAGTGCACTTTGGCAGCTTCCTACCTGGAACAGCTGTGTGATTGTGGTTTTACTCTTACCAGTTCGCAGGAAAAAGCAGCAAACTCTTCAATTTTTGGGGAGATCTCCATGTGAATTGCTAATTGAGACTGAATCAGCTATGAAAATGCTTCATGTCCTTCTGCAGATCCATTTGCATTCTAATTCAACTCTGCAAAAACAAGGATGCAGATCCTCTCGAGTTTATGTTTTGTATCAGTATCTAGTTTGATTTTCTGAAATGCAGTCAATAACATTTGTTGAACATCAGATATGAGAAGACTACCCAATCAAAATGCCGTTTCAAGTTCAAGCCAAATTCGGCTTTGAGCAACTGCACTTGCATTCAATTAGCTATTGTTGACGTTGCCAGTTGAAACTAAGACCAACTTCAGTTTCAAAACGCAAGTTGCCCTTATCTAAGTCCGTGGATGTTTAACTAATCAAGCACGAACCAAGCCAGGCAAATCAGAAAGCATTTCAATTAACATGGATCTGTTCCTTCGCTGCAGTAAAATGCGGTATTTTCAGCATGTGTCAGATCATCATTCCTCCTCGCAAAAGAAACGTCAAGCTGCTCAGTGCATGTCATTTTTCCCCTCACTAATGAGGATCAAGCTGGGCACCTACATCGAACATGAAGGGCCTGTGAAAATGCACAAAGTTTCTGGAAACACTGAAGCATTTTTTCGGCTGGGCACAAGATCCGAAAGCGCATAGAACAATTATTGGGAATCTTGATTTCAAGCCACCCCCAAAGAAGTGTTTGAACAAAGTCACACAAGTTGCGCAACATGTCCGAGGCTCTCAGCTTGGTTCGCAAAACGTTGCGCAACATTTGGGAAATGCTGAGCGACATGTCCACGCGACCAACAAACGAGAACACAGACACTTTTCAGCCGTGGTGGGGGTAGGATTGGTTCTGTGGTTTCATGCTTTGTGTTTTTCCCCACAGCTGAAAGCTTTGGGGTCTCAGCCCGGATAGGCTTCGGGGTGGTCCGGGGCGGCCCTGAGGTAAGGTTCCACGAGGGTTCCACCAGGGTTCCACGAGGGTTCCACCAGGGTTCCACGAGGGCTCCACCAGGGTTCCGCGAGGGCTCCACCAGGGTTCCACGAGGGCTGCGGGGTGGTGCGAGCACCAAAGAGCACCGCATGCTGTTGGGGATATCACCTGAGCTTATTATTATTTTTTCGGTTGCTTTTCCAAATGTTGGCCAACATGTTTATTCAAATGCTGCGCAACATGTCCACTGTTCCACTCTCATACTTTGCTGTTGCCAGCTGTGTTTTCTTTAACAACCAGACCACGGTTGGCCCGAAAGCAGAACATCGCAAGCGAGGTCGGCCCAACGCTGCAGGATGCGTTCTTTTTCCCTACACGAAGCATTCGTGAAGCAAGCGCGAGACAGCACCAGGCAAGGTGCTCTGCGCAAACTGGTCGGTGCAAGTTGGTCTGCGCAAGTTGCTCTACGCAAGTTGCACTGTGCAAGTTGCTCTGCGCAAGTTGCTCCGCGCAAGTTGCTCCGGCAAGTTGGTCCCTGCAAGTGGCTCCCTGCAAGTTGCTCTGTGCAAATTGCGCTCCCTGCAAGTTGCTCTGTGCAAGCTGCTCTGTGCAAGTTGCTCTGTGCAAGTTGCTCTGCGTAAGTTGCTCTGCGCAAGTTGCTCTAGGCAAGGCGCTCTGCGCAAACTGGTCGGTGCAAGTTGGTCTGCGCAAGTTGCTCTGTGCAACTTGCTCTGCGCAAGTTGCTCTGCGCAAGTTGCTTTAAAATGCAAGTTGCATCTTGCGACGCCCGCCCGCGGACCAGGGAGGAATCGAACCCGCGACCCGCCGGTTCCGGGAGCAGGCGCGCGAACCACGAGACAACTCCCGAGGACCAGTTCGAACAACAAAAGTCGCAAAAAACCTCGAGTTTTTGCACCTCCACCACGCCGATTCCCGCAGAGGGTTGCGCGAGCACCGCAGAAATCGCAAAAAACCATGGGTTTTTGCACCTCGACCACGCCGATCCCCGCAGAGGGTCGCGCGAGCAGGTTAAAATCGCAAAAAACCATGGGTTTTTGCACCTCGACCACGCCGATCCCCGCAGAGGGTCGCGCGAGCGCAGAAATCGCAAAAAAAACCACATCGCAAAAAATCGCACCATGGGTTTTTGCACTTCGACCACGCCGATCCCCGCAGAGGGTCGCGCGAGCAGGTTAAACATCGCAAAAAACCTCGAGTTTTTGCACCTCGACCACGCCGATCCCCGCAGAGGGTCGCGCGAGCACCGCAGAAATCGCAAAAAACCATGGGTTTTCGCAAGAATCCATGGGTTTTTGCACCTCGACCACGCCGATCCCCGCAGAGGGTCGCGCGAGCAGGTTAGAAATCGCAAAAAACCATGGGTTTTTGCACCTCGACCACGCCGATCCCCGCAGAGGGTCGATTTTCGTGTAGTGTCGTCGGCACTACCCCGCCGCCCTAAGAAGAGATTTTAACTCCTCGCAAGTCAATTGCACTTGACTCCTTGCACTTGCAACTTGCACTTGACTCCTTGCTTGTTTCAAGGAGTCATTGCAAGGAGTCATTGCAAGGAGTCATTGCAAGGAGTCATTGCAAGGAGTCATGGCAAGGAGTCATTGCAAGGAGTCATTGCAAGGAGTCATTGCAAGGAGTCATTGCAAGGAGTCATTGCAAGGAGTCATTGCAAGGAGTCATTGCAAGGAGTCATTGCAAGGAGTCATGAGAGCCATTGCAAGTTGCAAGGAGCCAAGTGCATGGAGTCAAGTGCAAGTCGCAAGTGCACGGAGTTAAGTGCAAGTTGCAAGTGCAAGGGGCCAAGTGCAAGGAGCCAAGTGCAAGGAGCCAAGTGCATGGAGTCAAGTGCAAGTTGCAAGTGCATGGAGTCAAGTGCAAGTTGCAAGTGCAAGGAGTCAAGTGCAAGTTGCAATCCTTGCCATGACTCCTTGCAATGACTCCTTGCAATGTTTAATGACTCCTTGCAATGACTCCTTGCAATGACTCCTTGCAATGACTCTTGCAATGACTCCTTGCAATGACTCCTTGCCATGACTCCTTGCAATGACTCCTTGCAATGACTCCTTGCAATGACTCCTTGCAATGACTCCTTGCAATGACTCCTTGCCATGAAACCTTGCCATGACTCCTTGCAATGACTCCTTGCAATGACTCCTTGCAATGACTCCTTGCAATGACTCCTTGCAATGACTCCTTGCAATGACTTTCATGATGATGATTCCTTGCAATGACACCTTGTAATGACTCTCATGAGAACAACTCAAGTGAACCCAGCGGAAGAACCCTTCGCCATGCTTTCGGGAATATGGGGTTGAAGTTTGTTTATTTCTTAAAAAAAAGAAGAAGAGCAAATCTGGCAACAGCAAGACATGACATTCGCATTGGGTCAATCTATGTGCAAATATGGCTTGCCCAGACGGGTTCTTATAGGCCTGTGATGTCCATATCCATATGGCTATCATTTAAGCTACTGTAGTTCTCCCGCTTCCCCAGATCCAGATTTGCTAGTTTTAGCTGTTTTAGCTATTTCCCCAGACTGCTGAAAGCTATAGGGGTTCTAGCTTCGAACAACGAGGGGAAAGTTATTTGCGAGATTGACGGCTGGGTGCTAGGGGGCGTGCAGTTGGGGTGGTGCAGCTGTTGTTAGGGTGTGCTGTTTGGAAGCCCCTCGATCAAATCCTGCCCCGTTTCAACCTCATAGCCGGTGCCAAACTTCAAGCACCTTTGCTGCCCACACAAATGGAGCAAACAAAAACACTTAAGGCTTTCTTCTTTCAATTCCACACCAGAAAGCCTCTCAATTCTACACAGAAGCGTCCCTAAATTTGATATGATGTGGCCAACAAGCAGTGTGCAATCCTCGACCTGTTTTATACTATCTGGGTCCATGCTGGTGTATCCTTATTGTGGGATAGGGGTCCATATACTTGTACTTGTATATATGCGTATATTGCAGATATATGTAGCAAAGCCTCTGCGGACATTCGTTGCACACCCCGCCACACACCCTTTGCAACAAGACCGCGCGGTTCTTACAGACCCCTCATTACATACCCCGTTGTACACCTTGCGCGACAAAACCGTCGGCCTGGTTGCATGTCCCCTTGTTGCAGACCCTGACGTATACCCAGACAGTGGGTGCCGCTTCCTGTGCAACACTTCGTTGCAAACCTCGCTGCAGACCTCGCTATAACGTTTTCGGAGCAGTTGCCGCCGGGAGGGAGGTGCGCCTTGGAGGGTCCAGCGACCCCTTTTGCACAGATACCTGAGTCATATTGCGATGAATAGTTGCGACTTTTGAGCTGCGGTGGAGGTTCGCTTCGCGCGCACTTTCGAGCTGGAGCTGCAGAAGTGTACATACCTCCACAACAGGATTGGTGCCGCGTCGCAAGTTACATGCCCTCAAAAAAGGCATACACACACACACACGCAAAGTATACGTATGTGGTTCCCCGTTTCGGGTATAAAGAGTCAAGAGCCTGGTTTCCTCCGCAGCTGCTTGGCTTTTAGCTTGGGCTCTCCTTGGATGGGAGAGCCTTGCCCTCGGTGCCAGGGCTGTGGTGTCTGCCGGGCCCTGGACCGAGTGGGCGGGGAGGATTGGTATTTGTTGAGGGAGTTTCTGGGTGAGCTCCAGGACTCCTCCGCCCTCACCCTTTCGGATCTCTGACGGGTTGCGACTCCCGTGACCGCTGGAGGAATCCCGAGCTTCCCCCGGTAGAGAGGGAGGAGCTCGGAAGGGTTCCCCAGGAGGAGGAGTCCTTGGAGGAGGTTTCGGGTGAGGAGTGCCCAGCCGCCAAGGTCGGCGGACGCTGTTGGGAGCGAGGAGGAGCCCGCTCCTGGTTCTGGCGGAGGCCGATCTTGGACGGGGATCAGGACAATCGGAGGAGGGGCCCCTCCCCAAAAAGGGGAAGAATAAGGGGGTCAAAAAGCGTGAGAGGCAGGAGGAGAGGGGCCTCCCTGGAGCAAGAGGGGCATTGGGAGGATGCCCCCCAAGAGAGCGGTGCCTAAGAGGGTTCCTCGTCACGGGATTCTCCGACGGCCCGCAGCTGTGAAAGAGGCCCCAAAGCCGAAACCCCTTCCTGCGCATACCCTATATTCAAATGTTGGCGTGATCATTATTGGGGCTGGTCAGGGAGTATCAGGTTTGAATGCTGACCGCAAGGGCGCCCTGAGAGATCAACGGAGCTGCCTGTTCCAAGACATCCCCCCAAATTGCTCAACTCTGTCGCGAGATGTTCCCATGGGCTCAAGTGCGGGTTTTGATGGAATCTGTTGCTTCCACAAGCCTAGTCGATAGAGCAATCATGGGAACCGTGCCTTGGCTCAGGATGTCCCTGGCGCACCGCCCCAGAGTCTATTGGATTGACTGGGAGCTGAAAGAGCAACCTTCAGCCCGCAGTCAGCCTCCTGATGGGGTGGGGTGGCAGGCAGCAGGGCGGGTAGATTTTGAGACCGCTGTTGAGGCAAGGTCCGTCCTGAAACCGGGCTGGGCAGCTCCTACCAAAGGGAGACTGCCGACATTTACCACGTCTAGGCCCTTGCCCAAGCCGGGCAGGCCTCCTGCGGGTCTTGAGGCCTACCAGATGACCTGCAGCGGTGGCGAGAGGACTCCCAGCGTTTCCCCCCTTTACCAGTAGGGAATTGCTTGAGGAACAAGAAGGGTCACCTTCGCATAGCGGACACGGAGGAGCGTGAGGCCATCATGGGTTTCCCAGTAGGATACACCCAATCAGAACACGGCTCCGTTGCCTTCAATGACCAGCGTCTCACTGTTATAGGTAACAGCTGGAATGTTGGTGTTGTGATTTGGTTGCAACCCTTGTGCGGCGGCTACTCGGGTTGGTGTCTGTCAAAGGGGAAGACCTGCTCTTGCAGAGCCAGACTGAAACCAGCGTGAAATTTCACCGTTTGAGGGCAAGTGTTCCTGCCAAACTGTGGCGTTGGAGGACTATTACCGGTTGGCAGTGGCAAAGCCATTCTGACCACATCAATGTGTTGGAACTTCGGGCAATTCTAACAACTGTCAAATGGCGCTGCGAAAAGAAAAGCAAGACAAACAAGAGATTCCTTCATTTAACTGACTCCTTGGTCTGTTTGCATGCTCTCTCCCGAGGGAGGTCCTCGAGTAGGAAGCTGCGACGGACGTTGACTCGAATCAACTGCCTGCTGCTAGCGACCAGACAACACCCCGTGTGGGGGTACGTGCATACTGCCCAGAACCCGGCCGACCGCTCGAGTCGCCGGGTCTGCCGCTCTAAATGGGTAAAGTAGCTAAGCATGTTGAAGGTCGCACGCAGCAGGAAAGAGTTCGAGTCAGGAAACAATTGGGGAGTCTGAAGAATCTCACTGTACAGCCGTCAACTCGGAGGCGCTATGACGCGGCTCGGAGGAAGTTCCTTTCCTTATTGAATGCAGAGGGCCTAGAGGTGCCTACGAA